>CM060244.1:574915-751481 GCA_030555515.1 Acutogordius australiensis | reverse complement strand
TTTTTTCTTTATAAATTAACTTGCCAGCTTTTGTTTTTCATCAAAGTTTGCGCTAAAGAGGATTGTTTAAATTACTAATTCATTCAGCTTAAGTTGTTTTTTACGAATTCCATTAACTAATGTTGTAACCTCCATTTAAAGTTTGTAAAATTCGAAAAATATTTTTCTACATTTTTCATAATCTTTTACAGGAAATTCTGATTCGAAAGTGAAGAAACTTTGGAAATCTTTATTCGACAGAAAGGCTAAAGGTAAGCGCCCTAATTTAATTCATGTATTACAGTAATTAAAATTTATTTGTTTAGAACATTTTAATTTATATATTAAATTGCAGCCAATCTAATATTTTTGTTTCATTTTATACTTAAATTTTTTATATATTTAATAGCTAAAATTTTATTCATGGCTATAGATATAAAACCATTGGCTCTCATCGTAATTACCAGTGTTTTATTTTTAAGATAGAATTTTTAATTGTTTAGATTTCGGATAAAGAATTTTAAGCTTTCAATATTTTTGGCCATCAATAGCCTATTTATTTTTGACAGCAAATTATGGAATGAGTGTTTGTGAATTAAAAGTGGGGAATGAAGATTAAAAACAAAGAAAATTAAATGTATCCAGACATTGTAAGCGTTTTCAAATAGCTGGTGTCAGAAAAATAGGAACCCTTTTTAATTAAAAAATTAATAAAAAATTTAGAAAAACGTTACATATTTAATTATCTATTAAATTTAAAGAAATGTTTTTTTATATAAAACATTAAACAATAACTACAGCGGTTATGCAATATATTTTTAGTACCAATGGTTTAATTTTTCTAATAACTTTAATTTAAAAAAAATAATACTGTGTCCAAAGTCAAGAAAAATATTTCAAAAGTCTACAAACTTGCTAAGAAAATTTGTTGGCATATTTCTTATGAAATCTAAAAAGGTAAATTTCAACACCGTTAGCTCTCCTTCAATCTTTTCGGTTTTTTAAGGTCATATAATAATTTTTTTTGACAAAAATTCTGGTTTTTTAAAATATTAATATTGAATCATACAGGAAAATTTTTTATTCTTAAATTACTTAGGATATCAAAAAATTTTTATACCTTTAGGTTTACATTTTAAGTTGATTATCGAGACATTATGTAAAACTAAAATTAGGTTGAATTGGTCAGGTAATTATAATAATTTGTGATTAACCCACTATCTTTAAATTTGCTATTCTAGATAAACGTTATACTGTTTTTTTTTAGTTAGAAACAACCATCTAAATTTGTTTTTAAATATTAAATTTAGATTTCCTTGTTTTGTATTGACTATAATCATCCAAATAGATAGGCTCTAAAATATTACCGTCCATAAAATTAGAAAAATAGCGCCATATATATGAGACCACTGGAAATAAGACAAAAATGGTTGGTTTATGTATACGAAAAAAAAATAAAAAGAAATCTAGTTTAAGACAAATATTTTTTTAAAAATATATCATCCAGAATTGTTTGATAAAATTAAATAAGTTTAAAATTTAATGATTTAATAATACTTTTTTATATCAAAGAAAATACCTTAAAAATATTATATTTTAAACTGTATTTAAGAAAAATTTTCCTTTTTATATATTTAAGCAATGATATTTTAAATAAAATAATATTTTTTTAATACATTTTTGTTTTTGTTTCTGTTTGTTTTTTTAAGATTTTTATCTCACATTTAAAATATATATATTCGACTTAAAAAGTCTGATTAAAAAATCGGTAAACGGATTTGAAAATCCTTAAGATGACAGGTTTGATCTCTGCGCATAAATCTCAAAAATTTGTTAATCTTTGATATAAGAAAATAAGCGCACAGATGTACGTATTTTCTTTTAAATTAATTGGTGCATTCAGAGTTAGAATCGCTTGCTTTTCACCTCCTGGTAGCCTCTTTTAGGCCGGATAAAAAATATATGATCTTTAATAAATTATTTTAAAGGGCTCTTCTCTATGTAGGAGAATATTTTAAGAGCTTTCTAAAATGCTAAGAAAAAAAATGAATAAAGCTTTTTCATTTTTAAAATGTTTTTGGTTTTTAGATATTTAGGAAGATATTGCTTTTATTAGCTAATAAATATACTTATCGGTTCAAATAGCTCAGTGGCAAACTTTTTTGTGTTCACGCAGGAAAGGGTTCGAATCCGTGCATAGCGTCTTTTTACTTTGTAAAATAGAACAAATGTGCAACCTCTTTGAAGCTGCCGAGTGTTCTGCTAAGGTGGCAGTTTCCAATCTACTATGTACCTAAAGTGAGAGACTAGGCTAAAAATCTAGGTTATGGCTTGTGAGCGAATCTTACTATGAAAAAGATTCTTTCAATGGGTATTGAGCCAATATATGGGGATGGTATATCAAACCCAATATGTTTTATTTTGTACAAAATACGATTACTTATATTTAAAAGCTACGAGTCCCATGAAAGATGACAACGCCGAGGATGGGCCTAGCAACTTAAGTAGAATTAGTTTGTATATTTTTATTGTTGTTGAATATAATTTTTTGCGAAACTATTGATAAATTAATTATTGCAGTTATTAAATATTAAATAATTTGGTTTCTTTTTGTGTCATCTTAACTATGCTTTAATATTCAAAATATATTTTCCATTTTACAATAATTTTTTTTAAACTATCATGTATAAAATTTTTAATAATGTTCAGCTTGAGTCGATAGTTTTTTGGTAATTTTAGCAAATAAAACCTATCACTGGAAATATGCAAAATTAACTTAATCCAAACATTTTGTTTAATTATAAATTCTTGCCTGCCCGATTTTATAACATTTAATACAAATTTTATTTCCAAAAATTTCCCATGTGGCATAAAATTTTTTCTTTTACATTTTAATTATTTTATTTTGCCTTAGCGAAATGCCAAAATAAAACATATTTAAACCCAAATAATATGCTTTTATAATTTTGCTGAAGAAAAATATTTTTTAGTGATTACTTTTAAATATTTGAAAAAAAAATATATATTTTGAAACTATAGTTTAACAATTTATTTTTGTCAAATATTTTTTTTAATTATTAAACTTTTAATACCATTTTTTTCGCTTATTTAAGAGTATTCATTTTAAGTTGGTACATTACCCAACTTACAAGATTGCGGGTTTAATATGTGAAATAAAAATAAAATTTTATTTTATATAGAAATTTAATTTTAAATTGTTTATGGCCTATTGATAAGATTGAGTAATATTTATAACACAAATTAAATTATTGTATAAAATTTAATATATGTAGGCAATTTTCAAAGCTTAGATTACCAACAAACATATTGCTTTGCAATTACAATAAACAATCCTTATGTTGTGATAATTTTGTATTTTTTACATAAACAGAAACGTATGATTCAATGTTAAATGTCGATTGGACAAGGTAGTTAAAATTATTTTATTTACTAACTAATTACACAGGTCAACAAATTGAGAGTTAGCTAGCTACAGAGATCAAACCTGCTATCCTGGGGTTTTAGTCCGTTTATTTTCCTAATCAAAATTAACAGCTATAAAATTAAAAAAAAATACAAAGAATATATTACGAGGCCATATTTAGAATTAATGCTTTTATGTTTTAATAACTTACATTGTATATTGTTATTTGTTGACCTGTGTTATATACTTTGGTGTACAAAAGTTTAATAGGTTTAATATGAATGTTCATTTGTTTAATTTAAATTTGTTATACCATCTTTTGTTTTTTTTTCAAATTTAAAAAAATGTGAAAAATAATAAATATGAATAATTCTATATTTTAAAACTCAAAATAATTTTTAAAGGGCACGTTCAAAAATTCTTCAGTTTTTACAAAAAATTATAAAAATATAAGATTTTTATTATCACTTTATTATTTTTTTTTATTTATTAAAAAAAATATTTTTAAGCATTAATAGATTGGATATATTTTGATGATATGTATTTTTTTAAAAAATAATTTTTATTTAAATTATCAAATTTCTAATTATTTTAATACCATAAATGAGTCTTAAAAAAATTTTTAAAAAATGAATACAATACAGTACATATCTATCGTCATCAATAATTTTCTTATTGCTAGGACTTGTTTTTCCATCTCGAATAATCTAAAATTGCTATCCTTTTAAAATATATTTGCATATAACTTGATATTATCAAACACTTATTCTTTACAATTATTTTTATTTTATTATTATTAGTGAACCCATCTTTTTTGAACTTTTGAAGCGTGTGAGAAAGGAAAACCTTGGGCTTGTGTACGTGGTAAATAAACATCTAATATTTGAATGTAGATATATTTTGACAACAACTCTTAATTATCATTTTTTTTATTTAGCGCGACAAAAATATTTAACGCCTATTAAAAATTCTTCGTGTAAAATGCAAAACCTGAGGAATAGATTTTTGACAATTTTATTGGCTTAGATAGAGCTCAGTGGCAAACTTTTTTGACTTGCAAGCTGGGGATTGCAAGTTTGAACAGGAAGCTTTTTTCTTTCGAAAAATAGTATACATGTGCAACCACGAAGGGAGGCAATAGGTCCTAAACGATATTCCTTAAGTGAGAGCCTAGGCTTAAAACCTAGTGGTTGTGAGCAAATTTTACTATTTGCCATCGGCAATATTAATTGTTTTGTTCGAGTTAAAAGAGTCAAAGCCCTAACGGGTATATTGCCCCTAAATGGGGAAAGGCATGTGGAAACCCCCAACCCTATGAGTTTTGCAAGATTGAAAGATTTTGATTGCATGTAAAGTTTTTTGTTTCGTATGTAAACTTAGCAACATTGAGCTTGGCTAGTAGTTGGATAAGAATTGTCAACATATCTTTAAGCCGTCTTACCATATACTGAGTTTCTAAGTCTGAAAACTTAGGTCCCCGGAGCGTGTTAAATTTCATTTAACTTTGCAGGACCTGCTTTATAGTATTAAAAAGGCAAAGCCTTGACTGGTAAGCCGTTTTTATGGGGAAAAAGGTTTGAAGAAAATTATCCTCTAAAATAAAAAATGTAAATGTGTGGAATATTTATGATTTGATATTATAAATTGTGATCCATAAATATTATTTTATTTTGTTTAATTAGGCCAAATCAAGCAAATTTAGGAGGCTCTTTGCTATAAAAGTTGCCAAACTTACGAGATACAATAATTATAAGGCGGAAAGAATTTTATTGCGGATTAATCACCCATTTATCATAAGGTATGCATATAATTGTATTTAATTGGGAGCATTCAGATTTTGCTCATTTTTGCGGAGCAACCTTAAAAATTATAAAAAAAATTAAAATTTTGTAAAAAGTTTTATTTCAAAAAAAGTATTTTAGATGCTAATATTTTAGATTAGTGACTGCATTTTTTAAACAATTTATATTTTTGTCCTTTAAATAGGCTTTTGCGGGTATTTAACCTTTTTTCTATCAATGCCACATAAATTCGACTATTTTTACAGGGTTTTATAGAGAGTTGTTCTGCAATATTTGGGTCCATAGACTAAAATAATCTGAAATTATTAAATTTTTAAAAAATCTATTAGTTTATATAGATCTTTTATATATTATAAACTTGTCTAAAATAGGAATTTAAGCTATTTAAACAAAAATAAAGATATGACGTGAACAAACTAATTTATTAAAACAAATATGCATAAATTGTGCAATTTATAGAAGAAATTCAAACAACCATTAGGTTAATTATAAAAAACACCCACCTATATAACAACAATATTTAAGTATATTTCTGGATCGACCTAAAGTTTAAATTGGTCGAGAAAAATGATATATAAATCTTTGTAAATATATATAGAAAAATGAATAAGGTATTGATTTGCACAGTGTTTCAAACTCTCATTTTTTCTAATTCAAAATAAGTGAGTTGAACAATGTTGCTTTTTTGTAATTGTTGTATTTTATTAATAACACGTGTATTTTTACAATTACATTTTATGTTTTTTAAATTTCATAGATTATATCACACTATTTATTATCCCGGCTTCGCCTATCATTTGCTAGATCTGATACCCGGACCTACCTTAAAACAGCTCAAGCAGCGTCTGTAAGTCTTCTTCATATTTTTAATTGCTCAGATGGGCACGTTCAAAGTCAATTTTAGAAATTAATTTAGCTTTTTATTGGTCTAAAAATAAATTTAAAACATAAATAATATTTTACACTGTAAAATAAATGTAAAACTTTACATCATTTCCTCCAAACTTAATTAATACATGTGTTTTCCTTCTCCTTTTGAACGGCAGTATTGGAGTTTTTTGATTGAAATTTATGAGCTATTGTTTGTTTTTTGCTTAGAATACACAAAATTTTGAGTCTATATATAGAAATAGCTATTTGGGTCTAAAAAACTTATAGGGTGTATAATTTATTTTAGTGGTTCAATCAATTCGGCCACTTTCACATTTTATGCTACCTGTCTTACCGAAGCAATATCCTATCTTCACTACAAAGGTGTTTTACACCGCAAATTTAGTCTTGACAATGTTGTCATAGATATGGATGGATACCCCAAATTGGTATATAACTTAAAATATCATATTGTTTAGTGAATATTACTTATTGATATAAAGCCGTGGACCATAAATGTTTACCTTAATAGCTTGCTGCCGCCTTACGACTAAGAAATAATTATAATTAGTTGCAATTAAAATATATTCTATTTAGCAAAGTGTCAAAAAATATAATTATAAATATCCATCCTATGTATTTTTTTCACTTGTTTACAATTAAATAAACTCTCTGAACGCACCTCTACAGTCGCATATTCACCTAGAGGGTTCAGATTGCTCAGTGACAAACATTACTGTCTTACACGCTGGAGGTTGGGTGTTCGAATCGGTGCGAAGGGCGTTTTTTTCTACCCATGTGCCACTTGAGCTGCTAAGTGTCTTATTTAGGCAGTAGGCCCTTGTGGGTACCCCGATATGGGCAAAGCATAAGGAAAATTTCAAACCTAATTGTGCTTTTTTTCCACTTTTAACTTGTGTGAGAAAGGTTTGTTATTATTAGAGTTATAATACTTATGTTTTGCATACGTTTATATAGATTGATTTCGCTAATTCACAAGTCATTTCTCGTCCAAACGGAGCAACATTTAACATTAATCCAAGAGAAAGTTCAATGGGTATAAAACGTGCTCTCGATTTATGGGACTTCGGTGTCCTTTTATACCATTTCATAGGCGAAAAGTTAGCAACTACTTATATGCTTTTTTTGAATCCTGCTCTGGTCAGTGTTAATGTAAATGTCATGGTATATGGAGACCTATGGAGAAGGAAACCCTAAATTAAAATAATTTAAGAAAATGCCAGAGATCATAGATTTGAATGTAACCTCGTATCTCCTAAAATAATTGTGTAGGTGGTGCCTTAATGTAATTTAGAGAATAAGAAAAGAGATAATCATGTATTTATTGGCCCCAGAAGTCTAAAAAGAGCCTTTTATCTTAATATTCTGATAAGCTATTTAAGAAATACGCAATTGATGAGGTAGTAAATTTAATCTACAAATTTCCTATTATTTCCATTTAGATTGCCCTTATCTACAATTGTGTTAGAAAAGAAGGTAGCAACTGGCCGAAAAGACTACCAGTTCATAGCTGATTTATGCCGAATTAAACGCAATTCCCAAACAGGATACCAAGATACTTTAAAAAAGCATCCGTAAGTTTCTAATTCTATAAGGCGAGTTCAGAGTTCATTCGTTTTTGGAAAAATTTTTCAAATTTTTTTTATATCGTAGAGTTTACTTGGTTTAGAAATTATGTCTATATGGATTAAGTTGAGCGCAGAGGGGATGCAGAAACTTTTTAAGGGGGAGCAAGAAATTTTTTGGAGGAAAACAACAACTATAATTCTAATATTGATATTTTATTTGCAAAATTATTTCATAATGTAGTATATTTTCCAAAAAATAGTTTATAGAGTTCTGTACCTTTTTGATATATAAATTTAATGCTGGTTAACGCTGGTTACATCATACAAATTAAAAAAAATTTCTAAAGGGAAGCAATTTCCCCTTTCTGACCGCCCCCCTATACGCCCATGGTTGAATTGCTGATGATACAAAGTGTAAACAATCAATTTTATAAACATTTTCGATAAAATTAATAAACCCCGAACGCGCCCTTACGTATATTCATTTAAATTTTACACACAAAAAATGATTTATTTAGCCTTACTAAGGCTCTTTTAATAAATGTTAATAAAAAGTTGATTAAATGGATTAAACTCATATTTTGTCCCGTTTTAAGAACCCTAACAATCAAATTAGATTTAATGTCGAATGGACTAAAAATTCAACATCTTAACACTTTTGTGGCAAAGATTGTGCTATCCACATACCCCTCACCTGAACTTTTATAATTATAAATATATTATATAATTCTGATAAAACTAGAAATATTTTTAAAGATTTTACAGAAAACAAATAAAAAATTAGATTAAGAAGTTTAAACAAATTTTGGTAGTTAAAGTAATTAAATTATACAAAGTTATTTGTGCCAGATAAAATTGATTAATGATGGTGCCTATATGCTAAATATATTCCCTAAGACAACCAACACATATTTACCTTTTTACACAAAGACAAAAGTTGGACAATTGCTCATTGGCATCCTTGTCTTGCACGCATGTTGTAGGTTCGACTCCGCGCATATGCGGCTTTTTTTACAGCAAATAGCACAGGTGTGCAACCACTTAATAGCTGTTAAGTGGCCGCCTTCAACAGGCTTTGAAGCGACTTAATATTTAGGTTGCGGGCTTAAGAGCAAATCATACTGTTTAATATAGCGGTATATTATAAATTGACTAGGCTAACGGAATCACCCTAAATGACGTTCCTATTTGGGGAAAGTTAGACATCTCAAATCCAATTTATTTTTGCCCGTAGAAAATAATACAATTATTATAATAAACCATTTTATATATAATGTTTGATTGATAGATTTTTTGCAAACACTCAATGGCAGAAGTATTTTGATAGGGAAATTCTAGCCCCTAACGGTAAATTGATAAGGCAAATGGCGGAAATGAATTTATCTTACTATAGAGCTTCTTCCGACCAAGACTTGCATAATACGACAAGTTTAGTTTTATTATTTATTATATGCAAACATATCTATCATTTTCGTGTAAAGAGTGTAGCTAATTACCCGCCGTTACATGCGTTAGAAAAGTTACACAAGTACTGGGGTGGAGGTATGTGATACCTAATTTTTTAATTTTTAACAAGAGAAATACAAGAGCTAAAAAAATTACTGATTTTTTACCTTTTATAGCAACTTAACTTTAAAATTGGTGTATAAATATAGATAATCTACATTAAACTCCATAAATCTAGCATAATTCAATATGACTCCTTTACAAATTCCATTGCTTAGAAAATTTTTAAATATTATTTCAAAATTAAATATTAATAAATGTTATTTAAACGCACCCTAACTAAATGTATCTTTATCAATAAAATATCTTTAGTTTGTCAAATTGGTCTTTAATATATAAATAATGAAAACTAACTTAATGTGTATTATAATTTTAATAACAAAAAATATTTACAATCTGGATATTAAATAATAAAAAAGTAGTTGTTTACAAAATTAAAATTTCTAAAGTACAAACTTTACATAAAATATTTTTTTTCGTAAATTTTAAAGGTTTAAGATCAGATCATATATTTATACATATACGAATATGAAATGCAAAAACAGGACATAAAATACGAGAAGAAAATATTATAGTAACCAATTTATAAAATACGCTATCTTTAAAAGGACTCAATCTTTATGATTTCCAAATATTTTAAATAAACTTTGTAAGTCAGCTATAAGCATTAATATTTTTAAGATAAATGTAAAATAAAAACAAAAGGGATATAAAACAAATAATATTGAAGGAATAATTTGTACATATATATACATTTACCACGTATTTTTTCGTAAATTAATATTTTGAACTGATTAATTTGCTTTTTATTTAGGGTGGGATGCGTTTTCGTGTTTTGAAAGAAATCCGCGGAAATGAAATTTTATTTATTATTATTTTTTTTTATTATTATTTTTATGATTATGCATATTATTGTATTTGAGGGGGCTGACTTGAGGGTAGTTTGCTATTTTCTAATTTTCTTTTTTTTTACACTCGGCGATTACTTAAATACGAAACCCTTAACATATGTTGCAAAGCTTTGTGAGGCCACTGACAAATTAGCAAGAGAATGCCTAACTTCTTTAGCATGCCCTAAACCTTTGATCATTTTGATAGTTTAGGTGGCTTGAACGTCGATCGATAGTCCTTTTTGAGTCGGGTCCTCCCCTTTGAAAAAAAAATTTACTTTAATGATGTATCCACCTAAACTATGCCTTTTACCCTTTGCAGACACTAAAAAAGTCTTAAATGGGACATTTAAATATCACTCTATCGCTCTCCGCCCTGAGACATTACTTAATAATACTTCAAGTCAAAGTATTATATTTTGAATTAAAGTAAAATAAGGTTAGATGTAATCAATGTAAGGAACTTTGATTCTTAGATTCAAAATTAATTAATATTCTCGACTCAATCTTAATGGCACAGATTGGGATTGGACAAATGTCCATAAAAAAAATACCAACCATAAAATATAAGGTAAAAGATATAAATTAGGGCGTTGACCGACCGTGATAAGGGCATGTCACAACTTCACATAGTTTTTCTTTGATGTGTGCTAGTGAAGCCCATTAGAAATTGTGGAATGGTTTAATTCAATAATCCAACCCTCGTAATTAATAAAAATTGCGAATAAATGCAAAACCAGCTAGAGCAATATCATGAATATAATGCTCATACTGTGTTTTGTGAATTGAGTTACGATGACATGCCCTAAAACTGTTTGATACTAAAGAACGCCCATGTTAGGGGCGTTGGTATTGGCTGTGGCTCATAGGAATTTTAAAGAGTCGTATTAAAAGTTATATACGGCTAATAAAAAAGGAATTTTTAAAAACGGTCTAGTTCGAGCGTTTTAATGAAAATAAGGAGAAAATGGTTGAAGCATTTGTTAAAATGTCTCATACCCACTCGACTTTTGTTTTGTATAAGAATATTGTGTCTATAAAGACCTAAAAAAAGGCTTTGTAAAATAAAATTATGTATAAATCCTAGAAATGGGTAAGTCAAATAGGATTGATTTATATTTTAATTAGCCACAGCCATTAATGCATGGTTTGTGCCGAGGACGACGCTAATGTAGCAATCGGGCAGAAGAGAGGGTCGTCCTCTGCGAATAGTTTTTTTTTGATGAGATCTGGACCTGAATATTTTGCTTACAATTTTAGAAATGGCCGTAAATAGCTTGAGTTTGTAGAGTTTATTTTGTTCCGGTCAGGTAATTAGGAAAAAATCATTTTTTTTCACGATTAAATAGCTTGTCTGAAACGCAAATCAGATCTAAGGTTTTTTATTCCGGTACATAGCATCTTGGATATTACCTATTAGTTTATAAGTATATATGGTTAATTTTTATCTCAGTTAATTCCCGATTTGCTATTGAGATGAATCCAATCGCTTATAATCGTTTGATAGGTTGTCTGAGTTATAAATTAGTTGAATTGACCTGGTAGGGTGACTTCATCCTTAAGGTTTTTTTTAATTTATATTTTATGGTATTGAGGTTTCATTTTAAAATTATCCATAATTAATGCATATATGATCACTTTCAATTAATTTAACCTTGCTCTACCTGACCAAGCTTATACTTATGATTTAAATTTTTACTTAGTTTTTGTAACGTTAATTTTGCAAACTAAACTATATTTTAACACAACGTCACTTACCGATAATAATTAATAATGCTAACATTATATAAATAATGATAAAATTAGGAAATCTATATATAACTCATTTATTGGGAAATTACATATAAACTTGGAAGTTTGTCTATTGTAATTTTATATATCGTATTCCTGCTCCTTAATGAGTTATACAACAAACTACATTTCGCGTCGAACTAAGCAAGAATCACCTAACCATCTAATTATTGGTTGTGCATAATATTCCAGATTCAGCTGCCACTATTTTCAGTGTTTCCCAAGCTTCACAGCATATTGAAGAATACCTCTAATAATAATAATAATAATAATAATAATAATAATAATAATAATAATAATAATAATAATAATAATAATAATAATAATAATAATAATAATAATAATAATAATAATAATAATAATAATAATAATAATAATCTAAATATTAATAAAAATAACCTTAATAATAATAATAGTAAATAAGAATCTAAACTACAATTATTTCAAATAAAAATTGATAGCGCTAAGTGTCCTCCTTTTAAATCACGAAACAGAAATGGGAAATATAACGCCATTCCAAACAGCACGTGACCTTGTAGAACACTTTTTAGGTTCAATAACTCAAGTACTAAACCCTGGACCTCCCGAGACTGATAGTTTGGGTGATTACTATTTCAACCGATTAGATCCCTACTTGGAAAGTGCATATATTCCTACTCCTAACTTTAATCTGCCTAAGATTTAGAAAAACACAGAATAATAATTATAATAATAAAGATATAATAATAATAATAATAATAATAATAATGATAAAAATAATAATAATATTAATAATAATAATAATAATAATAATAGTACTAATAATAATAATAATAATCCAAATAATAATAATCCTAATAATAATAATAGTAAATAAGAATCTAAACTACAATTATTTCAAATAAAAATTGATAGCGCTAAGTGTCCTCCTTTTAAATCACGAAACAGAAATGGGAAATATAACGCCATTTCAAACAGCACGTGACCTTGTAGAACACTTTCTTGGTTAACTCAAGTACTAAACCCTGGACCTCCCGAGACTGATAGTTTGGGTGATTATTATTTCAACCGATTAGATCCCTACTTGGAAAATGCATATATTCCTACTCCTAACTTTAATCTGCCTAAGATTTAGAAAAACAAAGAATAAGAATTAAAATAATAAAGATATAATAATATTAATAATAGTAATAATTATAATAATAATAATAATATTAATAATAATAATAATATTAATAATAATAATAATACTAAAAATAATAATAATAAATAAGAATCTAAACTACAATTATTTCAAAAATTGATAACGCAAAGTGTCCTCCTTCTGATCACGAAACGGGAAATATAACGCCATTTCAAACAGCACGTCACCTTGTAGAACACTTTCTAGGTTCAATAACTCAAGTACTAAAAAACCCTGGACCTCCCGAGACTGATAGTTTGGGTGAGTACTATTTCAACCGAGTGGACCTATACTTGGAAAGCGAATCATATATTCCTACTCCTAACTTTAATCTGCCTAAGATTTAGAAAAACACAGAATAATAATTAAAATAATAAAGATATAATAATAATAATAATTATAATAATAATAATAATACTAATAATAATAATAATACTAATAATAATAATAATTAATAAGAATCTAAACTACAATTATGTCAAATTAAAATGGATAACGCAAAGTGTCCTCCTTCTAATCACGAAACGGGAAATAAAACGCCATTCCAAACAGCACGTGACCTTGTAGAACACTTTCTAGGTTCAATAACTCAAGTACTAAAAAACCCTAGACCTCCCAAGACTGATAGTTTGGGTGATTACTATTTCAACCGATTAGATCCCTACTTGGAAATTGCATATATTCCTACTCCTAACTTTAATCTGCCTAAGATTTAGAAAAACACAGAATAATAATTAAAATAATAAAGATATAATAATAATAACAATAATAATAATAATTATAATAATAATTATAATAATATAATAATAATAATGATACTAATAATAATAATAATTAATAAGAATCTAAACTACAATTATGTCAAATTAAAATGGATAACGCAAAGTGTCCTCCTTCTGATCACGAAACGGGAAATATAACGCCATTCCAAACAGCTCGTGACCTTGTAGAACACTTTCTAGGTTCAATAACTCAAGTACTAAAAAACCCTCGACCTCCCAAGACTGATAGTTTGGGTGATTACTATTTCAACCGATTAGATCCCTACTTGGAAATTGCATATATTCCTACTCCTAACTTTAATCTGCCTAAGATTTAGAAAAACACAGAATAATAATTAAAATAATAAAGATATAATAATAATAACAATAATAATAATAATTATAATAATAATACTAATAATAATATAATAATAATAATGATACTAATAATAATAATAATTAATAAGAATCTAAACTACAATTATGTCAAATTAAAATGGATAACGCAAAGTGTCCTCCTTCTAATCACGAAACGGGAAATATAACGCCATTCCAAACAGCACGTGACCTTGTAGAACACTTTCTAGGTTCAATAACTTAAGTACTAAAAAACCCTGGGCCTCCCAAGACTGATAGTTTGAGTGATTACTATTTCAACCGATTAGATCCCTACTTGGAAAGTGCATATATTCCTACTCCTAACTTTAATCTGCCTAAGATTTAGAAAAACACAGAATAATAATTAAAATAATAAAGATATAATAATAATAACAATAATAATAATAATAATAAAATTAATAATAATAATAATAATAATAATAATAATTAATAAGAATCTAAACTACAATTATGTCAAATCAAAATTGATAACGCAAAGTGTCCTCCTTCTGATCACGAAACGGGAAATATAACGCCATTCCAAACAGCACGTGACCTTGTAGAACACTTTCTAGGTTCAATAACTCAAGTACTAAAAAACCCTCGACCTCCCAAGACTGATAGTTTGGGTGATTACTATTTCAACCGATTAGACCCCAACTTGGAAAGTGAAGCATATATTCCTACTCCTAACTTTAATCTGCCTAAGATTTAGAAAAACACAGAATAATAATTAAATAATAAAGATATAATAATAATAATAATCCAATTATAATAATACTAATAATAATAACACTAATAATAATTATAACTATATTAATTTAAATTATGTGAATAGCAAAATAACAAAAATAGTGACTTTGTTATAAAGCGCTTTTCAGCTCAAAAAAAGCAAATGATATGTCCACTCTCAGGACCGTCTAAATTCTTACACTGTACACTAATAATAAGGAACAAGCGACTTATTCAGTGGTTTCGTCAGATGGAATCTGGACTAGAAAAACTAGGCTCTACCCCTTATAAGTCCCAACAATGAACAAACTCAAATTAAATACGACAAATATTGTAGCAAACCCTAAAAAGAACGCGTTTCCTGTATTTCGACCGCCTTTAATGACCTGCAATGTTTAAGACATTTTAAAATTAATGATTGGGAGCTCCAAAATGAATTTAAGGCAACAAAATTTGTCCTAGCATTTCAAACAATATGGTAAATTTAGCCGCAAGCATTGCAATGCCCAAGGTAAGGAGGCCGACGCCATTAGATGCCTTGTAAGAGAAAAAATCCGTAAAGTAGAGGAACAGTCTTCAATGTGCATGTTAGAAGAAGCAATAGAATTTATTTTAATAGGAGTGCTGAAAAAGATACAAGCGGGAACATATGCTTGATGATAATTAGATGGTTAGGTGATCCTTGCTTAGTTCGAAGCGAAATGTAGTTTGTTGTTTAACTCCATTAAGAAGCAGGAAGTTTACGATATATTAAATTACGGTGGACAAACTTCCTAGTTGATTTGTAATTTTCGAATATTCATATATTGATATCCTTAAATTTTCTCATTATTCATATAATGTTATCATTATTAATTATTATCGGTATGTGACCTTGTTGTGTTAGAGTATAGTTTAGTTTGCAAAATTAACGTTACAAAAACTAAGTAAAAGTTTAAATCATAAGTATAAGCTTGGTCAGGTAGAGCAGGGTTAAATTAATTGAAAGTGATCATATATGCATTAATTTTGGATAATTTTAAAATGAAACCTCAATACCGTAAAATATAAATTAAAAAAAAACCTTAAGGATGAAGACACCCTACCAGATCAATTCAACTAATTTATAACTCAGATAACCTATCAAACGATTATAAGCGATTGGATTCATCTCAATAGCAAAGCGGGAATTAACTGAGATAAAAATTAACTATATATACTTATAAACTAATAGGCAATATCCAAGCTGATGCTATGTACCGAAATAATAAAAAACCTTTGATCTGATTATTTCAAACAAGCTATTTAATCGTGAAAAAATATGATTCTTCCCTAATTACCTGACCGGAAATTTTTTAATGTTATTAAAATAAACTCTATATTACTCGGGCTGTTTATTACCATTTCAATGCAAATTTGTAACTAAAACATTTGGGTCTCTCATCAAAAAAGGACTATATAAATCCATGCATTAAATTCTACCAACCAGGAATAAAACATGGGCGTACAGGTAGGAATAGGCTAAGTTTAGCGGTCAACGCCTCAAATGTTCTAGCCCGCCCAAGAAATCCCCGAAATGGTTGCCCTTGATTTTAAATTTACGGGTTAGAGCATTTGTTTTTCGTTTTTTCATTTTTGAAAAAATGCGGACGGACTATTGTGAGACGTGATATGCGCCATAAAAAGTATGGTGTTCTTATGGTTTCAGCGTTGTGCTGTGTTTGGCTATCATCAGTTCTCTTAGTTGCCTAACAGAGTTTTTCGTCCCATCCCCGTTTTATTTGATTATTTAAAATTCAAAAAAAGCTTTTTTGCCCCCAAAAACTTTTATGTAATCGCCGAATGTCTACCTTGATGTCAGCCCCCCCTGGATTTGGATTATGGATTATGGATCAAATAAAAATATGAAATATCTATACTCGTTTTTCGCATAAATGTGCTAAGGTCAGAATTATAAGCAAAAATGGATTGAGACACAATATACATATCTGAAAATGCTTTTTTACACTCGCTTGGAATTTTGCTTAACAGGTGAGTATTTGATCGCGAATGCTACAATGGGGTCCATAAAACCCCAATTTAACCTTTATAACTTTAGAAATTGCTATAAACTTTGTTTTTTTATTACTTTGAATATAACTACCTGCTATATGAAAGTGAACTATTGTAAGTTATCATTAATAAATATTATAAATTTTATGTGACACATAAAAAAAAATCTGAATAATGAATTTTCTGTTTTTCTATATTACATTTGTTAACAAATTAAAAGTATTAATTTTATTGATCAAATCGTGTTTTAGGTCTAGTATAACATTATCAGAGAGATTTATAATAAAAAATATCAAAACAAAAAATTATTTTAGGCTATTATATACCATAAAAACTAGATATTTTAAGAGAAAAAAAAATTCATATCCTTATTCTATATAATTATACTTAAGTATAAAAACATTCAAGAAAATTACTATAAAATAAGTAGTAAATATTTAATGAATTTACATTGAGGCAATATTATGGTCTACATTAAAATTGAGAGTGTAGGGTCCATACGGACCCCAATAGAATATACGATTTTTAAACAAATTTTACTATGAAACTTAGGCAAAATTTTAATTTTTAAAACTTAATTATATTAAAAGTCACAAAATTTTGGCCAACAGAAGATTTTTAAAATGTGGGTTATGGATCACATGGACTCTACCGTTAATCACGGTTCAAAAAATTATATATATGTTAATTTCAAAACGTTCAAAAACATTCATTTTTTAAGAAACTCAATATTTTTTTAAATATTTTATTGAGGCCCAAACGTAATAAATGATAATATTAAAAATCAAAATTCCCACTTGGAGCTAACAATGTTACAGTAATTTAGAAAAATAACTTATGCAAAATCTAATCAAGAAAATAAGATTTAAATTTTAATTTGGCCATTTTTACAAAAACTAAATTACTGTATGATATTAAGGGCCGTTAACATGTCATGTATTAAGAATGCAACTTGGATATATTATTATAAATAATCAATTAAGTGCGAAAGGTGGATCAATTATTGTTGTTCATGAATTTGCAAATTTCTTCAAAACATTTGGGTAAATAAACACAAAATTATTGACAGCCTGATAAGGTATAATATCTTAGTGTGTAAGATAGCTTGCAATTCTACAACCAGACTCAATATGGCAAAGTAAAATTATTTAGCTTACAGGCAATTCAATGAAATTTTAGACTAAGTACCAAAAACTTTAAACCATATAACACAACTTTGATGCAAAATCACTTAGTATTCATCTTATTCAAAGTTCATAAAAAGCACGAATTTTATCTAAACTTAAAGGATAGATGCATTGCCCATTTGCCACCGGTGTTAGCAGATTGTGCCATTTCGCTAGATTTATTAATTGGACGTGAAAATGAAACCTTATTGTAAAGGCAACAGTCCTAAGTAACAAACTATCATTGGCCGAGCTTGATATAGGTTATATAAAATATAAGTAAGAAAATAAATATGCGCTATTTCACCATGAATAACCTTTAAGCTATTATTAAAGACTATAACTTCAACAATATACATTTAATTATATTATTCATTTAAAATATTGTTTAATATTGGAAGTATACAAAATTAAAAATTTAAAATGTATAAGTGATCACCCCCTTCATTTTATAAATATAAAATAATAATTACATATGTAAAATATATATAAATAATTACAATAAATAAAAATTTAATCAAATTCAATCATTTGCATCAAAATTTTGGAAGAAGTTTAAAAAAAATTTTTTAATGTCTCAAAGTTTTTGACAAATTTGAAATTGCCTTATTTAAAAATGTAATCTATTTTATATATAAACGTAAGGTGAAAGAAATTGTCTAAAAGACAATTAATTGCTTACTAAAATAATTTTCCAAATTGTTTTTGTATATATAAGATGCGCTAAATTAACTTAAGTTTCAAAAACTACAGGATTTTTATTCGTTCTTAATTCTTTTTACACATTCTTATTACCTTTAC
Source organism: Acutogordius australiensis (assembly GCA_030555515.1). Lineage (NCBI taxonomy): Eukaryota > Metazoa > Nematomorpha > Gordioida > Gordea > Gordiidae > Acutogordius > Acutogordius australiensis. Next base: position 732,599 of record CM060244.1, on the reverse strand, counting down.
AATCATTTTGTAACTAACATCAAAGTAGGCAAATATGATTTTGAACTCGCACGTACTGATCCACCCGTAGCCCCAAACATCCAATAAATTTATGTATAAAATCATGTACAGAATTCATACATATCGACCAGATTTTACAGAACAAGGAACCTGATTCTACTAGTAATCGAATTGCCGTTTTTATTACTATTGGTAAGATCTGTAAGGAAATAATATTCTTTTTTGCAGGTTAATATTAACATAATTTTGTAAAGTTTTCTATATAAATAAAATTTGAGGTAAACCATTTTAAATTAGTAATTATAAAAAACTAGGTTAAAACTTAAGAAAAAATATCAAATGCATAGCGCTTTCAAAATTTATATATTTACGAAAATAAAAAAATTCCACAAAATTTTTCAAATGCAAAATTTTACATAAAAATAGTTAATTGATTGTTTTGTATATATTTTATACATCCGTAACAATTGCACCAAGTCTTTTAAAAAACTTAATTACATTTCTATCTGCTAAAAATTCAAGGCTAAAACTTTTTTTTAATATTTAATAAATAAAAATTTGCTTAAACATATTTTGAAAGTATTTACAAACATTTTTTTTTAAAAAATTGAATCAGAACGCGCCAAAAATTATATTGCGCGCCTAGTGTGAAAAACAAAAAACAATGTTTTATGTAAAAGATAATATTCCGAAAATGCAATGATTAGCAACGAATAGAAGAAGCAAAGGAATTTGAACGTTCTTGTGCACAATATAAAATAAGTTAGAGCAAGGTTAAAAGGTATCTTCCAATTTCAAATTGTAGCACTATCGATTTCCCTAATGTTTTGTTTAACTAATATTTTTATGGAATACGAATTTCTGGAATATTAACAGGATCTAATTTCTCTGCTATATTTTTTGTTTTTTTGATTTTATCGATGTGCGATAAACGCATATTCACTACAAAGGTGTAAGTCAATATTTACCTGAAACTAGTTGGACAAATAAATAATGCAACACAAATACTGAATTTTAAAAGCTTATAAAGGTGTTCGAAACTATATACATGATATATGGAAATTAATTTTTTGCACCTGATAAACATTTTTTATTTTCAGTACGCCTTTCTTTCATTTTTTGTCAATCAATTGGTCAGACAGATATATTACGCCCAGTTTTTAAGAACGTATTCAAAAAATATTTTTAATAAGAACGTATTTTTCACTGGTTTTAGAAGACTGTGATGTTCAATCTTTTTGCATTCTTTTATCTGGTTACATGGACCATTGCCGATGGAGCACGTAAATTCCTAATATATTTATAGGGAAGAGATATATGGCTAATTTCTTCTTTTTTGTGAATTTTTTTTTTCGGTATAAATATCGGAGTTCGAATAAATATTAATCAGAAAAAAGAGTTACTGATCCCTACAATAGCCTTATCACATACATAATTTTTGTTGTTTAAAAAAATTTTTATCGTGGCCAATTTTTTAGGTTGACATTTCAAAAAAACTGGTTTTTTTGCTAAAATTATCTGTAAGTTTAATTTAAAGTTTTTTTTTTGGTAAGGAGGTGGAAAAATTTGCTCGTTTGGTCCCAAAGCTAGCTTATAAACTGGGATTGGGATCATCAAATACACCAGTAATTTTTAAGAATAACAGATTGATTAGTGCGTAAATGAAATAAAGGTATTTTGTTTGATATGGTGAATTAAATTAACCGCACTGATGTCCATATTTCACTAAAAATTTGCCGGTGCATGCAGGGTTAGGAGTACCTGCTAAAAATTTAAAATAATGATACATAAAATCTATACGTATATCATCGTGTCTTTTTATCAATACATACAACATATTCACACATTAAATTAAATAGAACATGCTATATTATTATCTGTTTCTGATTTAAATTAAGTAAAAATTTAATCCTATTTGTTTTAATTAAAAAAAATTTTCTTAAAATATTAATTAGTTTAGGGTCTTTCTTTCTTGACATTTTTTCATGGATTTTATGTATATTACACAAAAAATTTATTATTTAAAAATATTTATGAAAATGCCTAAATTGGCAGGTTTGTTTTTTGAAGATACATCATTTCTCTCAGAAATTTTGTCGGCCTGTGAAATAATAAAAGACTGTGCTACATTCATTACATATCTTTCAACATGACAGGTTTGGCAGGTTACCTAACTGACATTCTTCTAAGCAATTTGGGAAAAAGCGTGCATCTGAACCACAACGTAGCGATTCACCGACTAAAAAGCGTTCGGTTTATAAACGGTTAGTATTATACGATACATATCAAATTTACTTTATTTTTTTTGGTAATTATTTAGCAGTATCCGTTTTTAATTTATTTTTATTTGAGGATATGGTTATAAAAAGTCCTATACTAACACTGTGCCATTTTTTCGCCTTTTTACGTAGGTGTGTTTGCTAAGACGACAATTGCATATATTTTTTTTTAAATTGAAGACCCAGCTACTAAAGGCTCGTTTTATTTTTTAACAGAAAACACTTGAACAGAAAATTACCTATAAACTTCAATAATATCACTTTTCCTAAATTAAAGTTTTTATAAATTTAAAAAAAAATTTTTTTTTAATTTCCGGATTTATCATTTTTTAAAAAAAAATGAAGTTTAAATGCACATGAGCAACAGCATGCTCTTCTGGAGCAGAATTATAGCAATGAATTATATAGGTCAATTTAATTTGAATCTGGCAAAAAACGATGTTAGCAAAATTGAATTGATTGAGCTCGTTATACCAGCCGTCTACCATCACCTGCAGCTACAAATTATGGGAATTGGCAAATTATATATTAATACTACCACCAACAATAATAACCAATCAGCATTTACGGTCCACGACGTGACCAAAATTTTGAAAAATAAATTTTTGAAACAAAATTTTCAACCTAGGAAAAAAGGATTGCACTTTAATATTTCAATGACCACTGATGAGAAATTTAACGACGTGAATGACAAAAACTCTACTCTACTCCTAATATACCTTAGCAATAATGCCTTACCAAGGTATAATGTTTTTAACTAGGGGATTAGGCCTATTTGTATAACTATCCTTCCTCATTAGCACAAGATTAACTAGAATTTTTTATTTTAATCTTGCGCCAAAAATATTTCAGATTTTAACTAGGTATGAAAGGAAGTTTAATTGTTAAAACCAACCCACTAATTTTTTGGATGGAATAACGAATCATACTAATGTCTAATTACACAAAGCCGATAAAATATCTTTTATTTTTTATTTAAAATTGAATTAAAAATTTACAAAAAATGATTTCTAAAATTAATTTAAAAATATATCGTGGTTTTTAACTGTGGGAATTTTAATATTGCATTTTTATGTATGCATGATATGCATATGTAATTAATATTTATTTTACCGAAGAGAGCATTTGTTATTGAAATACTTTTCATTTTTTTTGTCAATATTAACGATTAGAGTGAATGGATTATATAGTTTGATTTGTCATTCTTCGTAAGTTTTCTTTTTTTGCCCCATTCAAAGAAAATTTTTAAATATATCTTTGTCACCATATTAGTTTAGAATCTAATGACAGGCCATCAGCTTTAAATTAATTGCACTTGTGCAATTTTTAAATAAAAACGGCGCCTATTTAAGAATTCTTCCACGCCTCATGCGATTAAGACAAGAATGTTTTGCCAATAAGCTATCTCAGCCGAATATTTTACAGTTTGAGCTGCTAGGAATGTTATGGCAAGCCTTGTTCCTTTTATTGGCTTGCTAATAGTATTTAATGAAATTTATTGTAGTTTTCTTCTAATATCAATTCTTCCATAGGGTACGTGCAAAGTGAATATTTAGTTTCTGTAAAATTTTCAAAAATATTGCAAATTATAGTTTTGTAATAAAAAGAAAATTTTTATAAAGATGTCAAATTTTGTTTAGGTACATATTATAAAATTTTACAAAAATACATGTGCAAAAATTTTTATTCTTACTTTTAACGAAATGTATGTAAGTAAATAATTGGAAATAGTCCCATTTGCAACTAATATTCATCTCATTATATAAATGGATGGAATTAGATTCAATTTGGAGTTTTTTCAAAAATCAGTTTTATTTTTTTGGATTGATATATAAGAAATTATGTTACATTTGCCCCTATGCAAGAATATTGTCAAATGTTATTTGTACAAAAATTAAAAACAAAGAGCTAACGAAATCAATACATTAATTTTTTAAGGTTTATAGGGCATCTTCTTTAACAAAATTAATAAAAAAACAATGATGATTTGTTTTAAAACTATTTTTAGGTTTTATTTTTAAAATTTCTGTAGAATGATTCTTATCTGCTATATTTAAAATAGGTAATTGTTAAAAAATTTTAATAATATTTTAATCACATTGCCCCAAATGTAAAAACAATGTTTCCTATTTAACAAAAAAACTTAAAGAAATTTTAGATTTTTAAAACTAAACGCGAATAAAATTGGAAAGCGCATATATGTTCAAAATATATAATTTTTGATTAAAATTCAAGCAAAAATAAAATAATTTTATTTTGCTTTTTTTAAGGTTTTGAATTTAGCAGTAAAAAATTCTCAATAAGGGAGATAAATATTTACCAAATAATTAACTATAAAATTTAAATAAAATTTAAATTAATTACCTCATGTCAATTAAACTTTTAACTCTATTCAATAATTTTTCTTATACTATAACTAAGTATTTTTTTAGCTAATTTGCACATCCCTGATAAAGAGCAAATATAATTAAAAAAAATATATGAGAAATAAAGTGTTAGTTTAAAAACTAAAAAAATTGAAATGGTTTAGGTAACGTTTAAACTGAGTTCTTATTTAAAAAATTGTTCAAAATTTTGTAAAATTGTTGATACAAAAAGTATCTTATGTGTGTTTTGAAAGTAAATTTGACATTTTTCCTAAAAGAAATATGAATTTTACACCTACAAAAAAATATTCAATAAATTTCAAACAAAAAAAATTATTGTGAATGCAAAACTAAATCGGAGCTTGAGGTATATTTTAAATATTCTATTATATACGCTAAGCTACTTCTCTTTTAACAGATCGAAAGCTATTAATTTTCTGCCAAAAAAGACTAACAAAGTCTCATCGAATATTGTTAAGAGCAAGCGAGCACGTCTTAATGAGGAGCCTTCTAATTGTTGTAACCTGAAGTCCTATACTTGTGCCCAATTGGGCTCAAAATTTTTTTTGGAAATCTGATGAAATTACCATAAACGTCTGTACAGGTAAAACTAATGTAGCCAAATTAATAAAAGCTAATAATACTGTAAAATGGTAAAATAAATTGATGCAAAAAATTAAGTTTAAGTCATATCTAACATAAAATGAATGCCCTAAGGGGAAAAGATGGTTATATATGAGTGTATTTTCTGTTTTCTTACTTTCTTCCGCCTTTAGTTTTTAAAAGATTCGTTTATCAAAAAATGGCCTTTTTTGACTAAATTGACAGATATTATCAATATACTTTAAAAAGAAATAATTTTAGAATCTGTTCGTAAAACAATCTAAATTATATATAATTTTGAAGGATGAGAAATAAATTTCATTTGTATGTCAAGCTCTAATGCAAAATATTTCGTGTCCAAACTTAAATACGACAGATATATCATCGATTTTTATTAATAATATTATTTGAAATTTGATTATGATAGCTTAGCTGTTGTAAATATGCAAATAAAAAATTATAATTTTTTTTTGTTTGTGGATTTTATTTGTTTTTTTTGACCTTTTCTAAAAATTTTAATGTTTACAGCTGACTAACTGAGTTTGATGAGAAAAAACGGTAAACTTATTTAAAAATCGCTAAAATGGCAGGTTTGATTTCAGTAGTTAACTCAACTCTTAAAAACTTGTTGATCTGTGTTTTAAGTGAAAATAAAAAATCCTTAAACGCATGACACTTTTTTGGGAAATAAACAAAAATTGGTGCTAAAAGGTTTGGTAAAAATGAAGAGAAGGGGGGCGGAGGGAGGGGGTGGAATATGTTGCTAACTATAACTAAGTTCAAAATAAGATTAAAAAATTAGCAGGTCAACAAATTTTTGGAGTCACGAGCTAACTACCGATATTAAACATGCCCAGAATTTTTTAAATCCTTTTATTGCTTTTTCTAATCATATTTAATTAGTCTATAATTATTAAAAATTTTAGAATAAATAAATGTCAAAAAACAATATTTTTTGCATTATCTTAGCAGTTAACTTGTTAAATTCAATTTTAAATATTTTTTTTAAAAGCGATACAGTAGTGACTTTTTAAGTTTGAACTCAACTTTCTGTATCATCCAAATGCTGATGAAAAAGCTTAAAAATTTTTATTTCTTATTATATGAGATGGTAAAACATAAGTTAAATATTTTTATATAAAAAAAGGTCCTTAAATTTTTTTTGTATTCTTGAGGTCGCATGTTATAAAGGCCATTTTGAAAAAAACCCTAAATGTATGAGATAGCCATATTGAAGATTCATGCATTTTGTAAATAAATTTTTGCAACATTGATATCTGTTCAATTTTAACCCGTTAAATAAGGGTGAGAAATTTGTTACGCGAATTCATTTATTAATATTTTTTTTAAAAGGCACTACTAAGTTTATTATCTTATTATAGCTCACACCGCCAACAAAATGTTTGAGGAAACTAGTTGATTTATAATAGTTTTTTTAACGCAAAGTTTGTAATAGGCGTAATAAAAATTTTTTTTCTCCAAGAGACTGTTAATTTTGACCTTAACTTTATTTAAATTTGTGGTTCATCTTTCCGAAAACCACTTCTTCACTTGTGGTGGTTTTTTAGCAAAATAATTTTCACAACCGTTTAAAACTTTTTCGCCTCTTGTTTTAACAGACGATTTTTAAGTCCAATGAATCCTATAATTCGTAATAATTTGCAATTCTCATATACCTATCATAATAATTATTATCTGAATCGATCTTTCTACCCCTTATCAAAAAGGCTTAAATAAAAATTTGGCATTACTTTTTTAAAATATTTACGCCATCTATAGTCTAAAATTTTTATTAAATTTTTATATAAATGACTTCTCAATGGTTTTAAGTGTTTTCTAGATCAGTTTTTCACGCTGATTAAGAATCTATTTATTTTAAGAAATATTTATTTTTTGATTGAACAAAATTAAAAGTTCTTAAACAGATATTTGTTAAGGTCAAACTAGGGTTATAAAAAAATTTTTAATTAAATAAATTCTTTATATGTTATCTCAGCCAGTTTTACACGCTGATTATAAATTTAATAATAATTTTAAGGAATTTCTATTTTGTCATTAAAATAAATAGATTCTTAATCAGCGTGAAAAACTGATCTAGAAAACACTTAAAACCATTGAGAAGTCATTTATATAAAAATTTAATAAAAATTTTAGACTATAGATGGCGTAAGTTTTATTTTGAAAAAGTATTGCCAAATTTTTATTTAAGCCTTTTTGATAAGGGGTAGAAAGATCGATTCAGATAATAATTATTATGATAGGTATATGAAAATTGCAAATTATTACGAATTATAGGATTCATTTATTCATTTATTAATATTTTTTTAAAAGGCACTACTAACTTTATTATCTTATTATAGCTCACACCGCCAACAAAATGTTTGAGGAAAGTTGATTTATAATAGTTTTTTTAACGCAAAGTTAGTAATAGGCGTAATAAAAAATTTTTTTCTCCCAGAGACTGTTAATTTTGACCTTAACTTTATTTAAAAATTTGTGGTTCATCTTTCCGAAAACCACTTCTTCACTTGTGGTGGTTTTTTAGCAAAATAATTTTCACAACCGCTTAAAACTTTTTCGCCTCTTGTTTTAATAGACGATAAGTGTTTTCTAGATCAGTTTTTCACGCTGATTAAGAATCTATTTATTTTAAGAAATATTTATTTTTTGATTGAACAAAATTAAAAGTTCTTAAACAGATATTTGTTAAGGTCAAACTAGGGTTATAAAAAATTTTTAATTAAATAAATTTTTTATATGTTATCTCAGCCAGTTTTACACGCTGATTATGAATTTAATAATAATTTTAAGGAATTTCTATTTTGTCATTGAATTACGAAAGTTTTAAACCGCCTGTTTTTTAGGAAAAAAATTTCAAAATATATAAAGTTTTTACATGATTTCTATAAGTTCATATGAACTTGGAAAGGCCTTATTTAGATGAATTTAATATTTCTTATATTTATTTTTAATATATATAGATGTAATAATGTAGTATGTGATAAAAGGAATACAATATAATTATGTATTATAACATTATACAAATTGAAAATATATATGGTCAATTCCACTTCAAATCGACAAACTTTTTTCCTTGAAGTCATCAGTTTTGGCTGAAAATTGGTACACTGGTAGGGTCCTTGGGTGCTGATATAAACCTAAATTTTAACAATTTATTGCAATTTGTAGCGTAATACCATTAATGAATATCTTTATTCCGTTTACATTTGCCAAAAATTAATGAAGATATTACAGATAACCAAAATTGCAATTTTTTTTGGGTGAGGAGCAATTGAAATTGCTAGATTCAGGAAAAAGTTAGAATAGAATGATAAGCAATTGCTATTTTACAAATTTTTGAGACTTAGAGCCAAATATAGAGATCTAACCTGCTTATCATAAGAATTTTTAAATCCGTTTATCGTTTTTTCTTATCAAACTTATTAAGTCAGTTTAAAAAAATTAAAAATAAAAAAAAACAAAAATATAAACAAAAAAAATTAAAAAAATAACATTTGTATTTAAAACAGTTAATTTAGAATAAAAATAATATTTTTATTAACCAAAAATATATATTTATATTGAGACGCAAAATATTCTTCAATATTTAAATGTGTATATAAGAGCTTAAAATACTTTAAAATTTTATTTCTCATTTTTTAAGATGATAAATTTAATTGACAAAAAATTTATAGAAAAAAGATTTTTTTTAGGGCACCGAGGCCGTAAAATCGGTCAATTGGATCTAAATAAAGCCATTTTCTTATTTAAAGACGGATCCGAGGAGCCGGAAAATACTACAAAAAACGAAAAACATATATGAGATAATGCCGTCATGAAGACGTAAACTTTTACGTTTTCATGAACTAATTTTTTCTGACCTTAATATTTGTTGACCTGCGAATTTGTCCGATATTATCTCATAAATTGTATGTGTAAAAGTCGTGTCTTGTAAATGGGTTATTTTATTGTAAAATATAAATAAAGGTTAATTATTTATTAACCGCGCCAAGACGATAAGACAAATTATCTTTATAAACCAAAATTTATGTGTTTTTATACTCGAATTTTGGCACAAAGAAAGATAAAAAAAATAGTAAAGTAAAAAACTATTTAGGTCACATTGCCCCAAATTTCAGAATCTTATATAAAAAAATTGAATTACGTCCCTTTTTAGATAGAATAAAAAATAACTTTTCCATATTTTATGAATTTAATCACTAGACAGGCTTCAAATAAATAAGTAAGATTAAAAACATATAAATACAAATGAACAAATGGCATTATCACAATTTTCCATAATTCCCTTATAATCTTTTTTTTTTTTGATAAAGGAAGGTTTGAGAAAAGAACGATAGATAATTTTTTAGGCGTTAGAAACAAAATTAAACTTTTTTAGTCATTTTGTTTTATCATTAATCATTTAACGCTATATTCATCAAATTAAGCTTAAAATTTACTTTTCCCAACATATTTATTTTATTCATGTTATTAATTTGAAAGGTTTTGTTTAGATTCAGTATATTACAATGAAATAAAAATTAAGGAGATGGGAATAACCTTGAATGACCAATCAAATTATTATATTATCTTTATAATATTCTATTATTGAAATTTTAATAATCTGGGATACAATTATACACAATCAATGTTATTAAAATTGATTTTAATAAATTATGGAATCGGGAAAGATCTGTTATCAGTGCTATAATTGGTAAACGTTTGACTTGCTACAATCAAATCATATTTGCAAAATTTTGTTTCAAAACATTTAACCATCCCCTTCCACTTGGGTACCTTTGTAATAGAGGACAGGGTTTAATTACATTTCATCTGTGCCAATATAATTGGTTAAAAAGGGTACAAGCCAAATTTCCCTAAAATTTTTTTTTAAATTGATTAAGGAATGAGGTGGCAAACCATAGGATTGAAACCTTTAAAATCTTTGAACAATTCGGTAAACTAATTAAAAATAACTTTATTTCATTGAGTTCAAGCATAAGGCAAAAAATTTTAATGGAAATTTTAAAAAATAATTATTTTATTTTATAAACACATGATCAGAAAATTTTTAAAAATTAATGTATACATACTTTTTTATTTTTTCTTTATAACATATTTTTTTTATATTTACATACAACAACCTGTCTTTTTTAATCATTTTGTTAATTATTATAATTTTAATTTTATTAATGACGGTTTTAAGTTATAATCTTTTTAAGATTCATATTATTAATGGCCGTGATCTGTTTTAGTTTTTATTAAAAAGATTAAAAACACATCATATTTGATTACCTATTGGCATTTTGCACCGTCTTCGCGTGTTTTAAACGCGTATACAAACGGTTTTTCGATCAAAAAAAAGCCTATGTGATCTCGGTTTATCGCAAAAAATTAAATTATTACAAAGCACACCCCCTGATTCTCCCTAATAAATTTAGATGTAATAAGAATATATATTAAACCACTCTCTGAAGTTCGTTATTCTCGTTAAAGGCCAACTTTCAATCTCAGAACCCCTAACAAAACGAAAAAAATTACCCGAAGAAAAAAACCTTAACACTCTTTCTACAAGGTTTGTTAGCCTGTGAAGGCATTTTAATCCACCAAGTTCGCTCAAATAACTCACGCATTCCTCAAAAAGAGAATAACTTTAAATATATTCAAAGTATCACTATCAATTGCAATTATTAGCACATTTTCTTTTAGACACGCTATCCTGCCGCTACCCAGATAGTCGCGGTCCGCGTTCAAACATTAAAAAAATTTTTGACCTCAAACCACTTTATATTTATAATCCCACTCCTAAGGACAGGCTTAAGAATTAAGCTAGTAACGACAACAAGCGTGTTTCGGCTGTTTAAGATTAACACAAATATTCGGTTATTATTAGCTTCAACATTTTAGTTTCAGTCCTCAAAGAATATATAGAGGAGATGATAACACTGGACAACCAAAAAAAAATAACATAAAGAATTTATACACGTCTAATTTTCCAGCGACAACAATCCCGGGTTTAGATTTTTTCCCAATGCCTCATCATTTTAAACTGCGTCTAATGTTTAGTAAAAAATCCAAAAAATTTTTTAAACTGTGCCAAGAAATCTATTCACATATATAGATTCCTCCTTAAAAACATATCTAAAAAAGGTTATAACAAAAAAGTGGTAATTTACTTTTAAGTTATTTAGGATCAAAAAACGCATGCTGAAAACCATTAATTTTACAAAAAAAAACATCAAAATAAAAAAAAATATAATTTTTAAAAAAAAAATTTAATCGCCTTATGTTAATGGATGTTTCCTAATCTAAAAACTTTTACAAATTTTTGTTTCTACCCTAAAATATCCCTAAAGACTATCAAATAACTAATCTAAGGTATTGGCTATATTAAATTCAAATGCGTAATCAGCGCACCTAAAAATTGACCAAAAATATTAGTTGTTTCATCAATGATGCTTAAGGTAGTCAAAATTTGTGGTCCAGTATAATTTATTTTTTGGTACAAAAATTTATTAATCCTGAGAGACTGATAAATGTCTATTGATTTTTTTTCCCCCTAGCCACAAAATAATATCCTCTTTTTTTCTCGCTCTCCCTGCTTCAATTCTTTCCTGTCAATTTGAATGTGGCCCATAAGTAGGATGTCGACATTCTTCACTTTTGATCTCTGCATCCCTTAGAAAGGATATTGCAACTGGTTTACCAAAACCTCTCCAGTATCCTCTACCAGCAAAATAATAACATATCTTAATCCACCTGGCAACCCTTATAAAAAACAAATGGACTCACGCACAATAACTTCTTTCCTTTTTTGGCTAATTTCGCTTATTCCCTTCTTCTCTTCCCACATCACAAACCACAACGTTATTTATAGCTTCAAATAGTTTAAATGATCCCATACTCACTCGATTCGTATTCAGGGGGTCTGTTCCAACATCACGTCTCTCATAAATATCACAGGTCAACAGTTTTTTGAGAGTTATAAGTCAACCACAAAGATAAAACATGCCATCTTAAGGAATATTAAATGTTTACCGTTTTTCCTAATCAAACTCAGTTAGTCAGGTATAAACATGGAAAATTTTAGAAAAAAAGGTTATTAAAACAAAAAAGATTCAAAAATAAAACTAAATTAAAATTTTATTTTTGCATATTCACACAAGGTAAACTGTTAAATTCAAACTTCAAATAATGTTTTCATTTAAACCCAATCAATTATGCTTTTGCTCCTACCTTCACTGCTACCATGTCCCCGGATTCATTCTTAAGAGCATATGAAAGTTGGGAAAATAATCAAATTGTTACAACTTCTAATAATAATACTATTCAAGTCATCCCATCCATCCCACCATGCTTCAATCATGCCTGTTCCATTCCTACAACAATTACAACCGATCTTAGTGGCCTATCGATAAACAATCGGGGCACAGTGCATCGCAATAATGATAATTGAATTATTTTTGGCCCTGGCCAATTACTATACATAGCCAGGTCTTTTTTTGTTTTTATTATTTAGCAAAAAAAATGAATATAAACACTGATTCATGATTACATATAGGCATTTTGTTTTGTTGGGGGCCATTATAAACGGCGTTAAAAATTTATTTATATTTTAATTAATGTAAAAGCTTATGGTTTTTTTGATTTATGAACAACCAAAATATGATTAAGCTTGGCATGTATGATTTGCGATTTCTCAATAATTTACTTTTAAAATTTGTATTTTGGTGCATAAAAATAGAAATTCGAGTGATGCAAGCAATTTGGAATTTATCGTCATTGAGAAAGGCTGAACAAAGGTTTGATTTTAGACAATAAATATGTTGATAAATGAGATTTGAATCAAATTTATGGATATTTTATTGAATCACAGTCATTCTGATTGTAATGTAAAATACACAAAATTTTTTATAAAAAGTATAAAACTAATAAATAAATAATAATTTCTTAACCAGTGCTCTAGGTGCAATGCCGATGCAAGATTCATTTGCTGCATTGCCTCCTACTGCAGCTTCGAATGTCAAAGTTTGGATTGGGCTGACCATCAAAATTATTGTACTCCGGAGTGTTTTCAAAGAAATCGAGCTCGTATGGAGACTTCTTCTCACTATCGACACTGATTATATTTTGCCAAACATTGGAGGCGTTGTCAAAACCAATACAAATGACACTTTGCACAATAAACAAATTGAACTCCACTTAGCTACTATGACAACAGATGTCCTACGGTATCGAGTTAACGCATCTTATCAAATCCCCCAATCACAAACGAAAACCAATTTTTACAACCATAGTCCATTTGGATTGTGCGAGATTTTAAACTGCAACGGAATAATCTATATAATGTGACCTTATCTCTGATATATTTCTGTTTAGATTATCACCTGACTCCTACCCATTATATCAATTAAAGAAAAAATGCCAAAAGCATTATTGAATGATTTTGCGGTATAACTACCTAAAAAATTTTAAAATAAATTCTTTCACATTAAAATAAATTGTGACCTCAATTTTTAATCTCAAATATTGGAAAAAAAATGTTTAAATATTAAGCTCAAACATAAATATTTAGATTATACATTATATTTTGCACACACCAGGACAATTTTTCATGATTTAAAAAAATCATTTTAAGTTTTAATCTAACAGTTAAGCTAATTCATATCTTTTTTGTATTGTCTTTTGTTTACCATTTTTTAGAAAATTAATGTATTCTAGCTGACTTACAAAATTTGTTTATGAAAAAACTATAAATGAATTTAAAAATCCCAAAGATAAGCCTTTTGAATTAGCTCCTATCTTAAAAATTTGTCGATAAGTGTTATATTTTAACTTTTTTATCAATTTATTCGTCCACTCTAAAGCCCTTTTTTAAGATCGTAATAATTCTTGTCTATTTTTTGCATTGTCAGACGATCAACGATCTCTCGGAGAAATGGAATTTCTAATTTTTGACTTATAATCTATATATAACCTACGAAAAGTTAATTAATTATTCTTACTATGCACTTATTTTTTCAACAAATTATTAATCATTCTTTTAGAAATTTTTATTATAAAAGCGCTCTATATATCAAATGTATTAACTCTAACCGTTTAAAAGTGCTTTGTCCAATGCGCGAAAATTTCGCCAAGCTGTATTATTATAACTATGAAATAAAAATAATTTCTCTTTTTGGGTCCTTTATTTTCAGGTAATTGCATTTTACAATGGGACAGTGTCGGACAATCTTGTGATTGTGTTTTATATTTGAGTCAAGCAGTTGAGCCTAGTTAGTACTTGCATGGGTGACCGCCAACGAATTCAAAAGCTGTACATTCTTTTGAGTCCCTTGGCTTACTAATCAACCGGCGTATGTGTTAATCTCAGTTGACTCTGTTCGGGCCATTTGTTAGAATTAACTAAGGCAGACTTGGTAAGTTGACCGTTTTGGGTAAAGTTTGGGAAAAACTCAATTTTTCCAAAAAAAATTTTTAATTTATAATTTAGTTTAAAATCGCTATTTTTTGTATTAAAAATTACCCGTTGTTGCTTGCCATTACCTAAATTGCTGTTATAGAAGGACCGGCCCTGGCTAAAACTAGAAACGTTTATAAAATGGAACAAAATATAAGATTAAACATATTTAAGTGGCATGTTAGATACACATTATATGATAACAATTACTTATAGTCTTTATTTATATATATTGTAGGTAATTCAACGATTCAGGGCAATAGCTTTGTACCCAAGGACATTGTGATCGGTCTTTTGTTAAAAAATTGGGGAAAATTATATTTGTTTAATTTTGGTTTAAAATGAGTATAAGAACAAAGAAAGATATTTTAAAAATGAATACAACATTTTTAACCAGTTTTTTGAAATTTTATTCTGATTCGACTCATTTCTCTACCATGTAGAGTAGGGGTTCTTTAACTTACATTGGAAAAATACTTAATTAATTACAATCAAAAGAAACCCCTTTTATTAAGCTCCCTAATGTGAGAACGGTAGCTAAATTAAGCTTGATTCAAGCCCAGCGTCTCCTACTCCCCAAATTTCATGGAAGAGCTACCCCCCTCGGCAAAATCTCGTGGGTAACAAACTTCGTAATTTATTCATATTCCCCCATAACTATACCTACCCCCCTCGAATACCTACCCCCCTCGGCCGATTTTTTGGAACCGCTTGGTTCCTACCCCCCCCCCCCCCCCCCCGGAGTAGGAGACACTGTTCAAGCCTAATGGAAAAATAATTTAGCAATATTCTCTTTACCCTGTTTTTTATTAAGAAACTTGTAAAAGAAAGTATTGTTATTCATTAATCTTTCATTTTCAGTTTCATTGCAATTGTTTATACTAATAAGAGTATTTACAGCAAGCCAAAAAAAAAGTAATAATTAATTGTGACATTTAGTTAGTGCGCACGATGCCTAAATTTTGTTGTATAAAACCTAACAGAGGTTTAATAAGTTTCAAATCTTACAAAAATAAATTATTTAAGTTTTATTAAACTATTCCAATTTCGACAACATAGAAGACTTAACCTAAAACATGGATTAACCGTTAAATTATTACCAAAAATATTTTTAAAAAGCATCATAAGATATAAAACATAATATTAAAAATTTTAGTAAACATAGTCGTTTGTTTTTAAGAGAAAATGTTATTTATATCTCTTTAACCTATGAGATATGACTTTTTTGTTCTTCCTTTGTAGATTTTATTTTAAAATTCAATTTAAAAATATCTGTTTTTTTTTATAAATCTAATATCAAATCTCATCTATTTTAACGCAAAGGACCACCTATTCTCCAAAAACAAAATCCATTAGGATTATTAATACGGTCCTATTAGACTCCTGCTGAGTAAAAGCGTGAAACTCAGCCATTTCATAGTTTAATGTCTCGCCTTAAAAATGATATATTTATATATCTTAGAAAAACTCATTAAGATACGCCATACTAATGTGTAAAGATTATATTAAAATTTGCCAATTTTGAATTTTAACATACTCCAGGGGTGTAATGCGTTTCACGCAGGTTCGCTATTGCAATTTGTATTAAAGATAAATATATGTGAATCGTTTCGGCTCTTTTATTTTGCCATTTTAGCAATAAATAGTTTTATATTCAATTAACAAAACCTCTACTCCCCATTAGACGTGCAGTCCTGTCGAAGTCTAGCTCCCTCGGGGTCAACTACACTTATTCGCTTGTTTTTAGCTAAGTTTGAGCACTTCCTTTTAATGATCCATTAACTAATTAGCAAGGCGCACTGTTTGACATTCGTTGGATTGTAGAAATAAAAGAAGCTTTCAAAAAGTTAATATTTTCTAACAATTTTGTCTCAATTGATTTACTCGGATACAAGATGCTATATAACATTACGTATCTTAAAAATAGAACAAAACGACGAGTTTATTGAGCTATATTTTCCACTTAATCAAGTTAATAAAACCAATAAAACGTTAGACGTTATAATTTTTCAAATAATAATTTTTTATAATACCTAGAGGTACATTGAGGGGGGCTCAAAAGGGGCAATTACCCCCTCTAGAATTTTTTTTCAATTTTTATGATCAGCTGTTAAATTTATATATCAACCATATTAAAGGGAATAGAAATCAATAAAATTGTTATTTTTTGGAAAAAAATAATTTTGCAAATAAAAATATTAAAATTATATTTGCAGTTGCTTTTCTCGAAAAAAATTTCTTAGCCCCCCTTTAGAAAAATTTCTGCATACGCCCCTGGTTTATAGATGGAAATCATAATGTAAAACAGAAGAATCTCTATTTACAAAACAAATATTGTAAAGGGGTAGCTTTAAGATCAAACGAATTTTACACATATCAAAAATAGTGTGTCTTATTATCGTGGTAAAAATTAACACTAAATACCTCTAGAACAGGGCTTCTTAAACTTTTGTACCGACCCCATTTATGAATGCGTGTTTCTTAACTACCCCAATAAATATAAAAGAAAAATAAATTTATATTTTTTGATGATATATTTATTATGTAACAATATACATATGCATATGAAAATATATTTTAGAATTCGTTTTGAAACATATAAAAATCTAAAATTGAAATTTGCACAAATGTTTTAGAAATGTTTTTATTATAGTTTCCAAAACTAAAGTGGATTCTGACCGTCTTAATTCTCTCGAATATATTCAGGTAGTGGTAAATATTAAATTAAAGTTTACGTTAAAATTTTAATAAGATGGATGTGCCTGTTTTTTATTGCATAACAAATCAAATCGCGGTGTAATGTTTGAAACTGCTGGACGTAAGGCCTCTTCAACATTTTTTATGGCTGAACGATATTGGGATTTAATGTATGTTAAAGCTGAGAAAGTAACTTCACCTTAAATTTCTATAACATCTTCTGATTCATAGTAAATTTATAAAAGATAATATTATAATGATCGGAATAGAAATGATCGTATAAGCAGTCTTTCCGAACCAGAAGATTTTATGATATATTTAGCTACGATGATTGTTATTTTTCTTTATAACAATAATTTTACAAGTTAAAAAAACTTTTTTTGTTAAATTGTATTTTTATCCCTCGCGACCCCATAATTTTGCTACACGACCCCATAATTTTGCTACACGACCCCAAATGGGGTCGCGACCCATAGCTTAACAAGTCCTGTGAATAAATAAAGCGTCAAAAAAAACATGGGCTTAAGGTTTTCTCCATACCTTTCCCCATTTAGGGGCGCCAAACCCGTTAGGGCTTTGACTCTTTTAACCCGAGCAAAGCAATTAATATTGGTGACGGGTTAAATAGAATTTGTTCACACGCCGGCAACTTATGTATTTTGTCTAGGCTCTCACTTTAGGCATATCTAGGGCCTATTGCCTAAGCAAGCCACTCAGCAGCTTCAAAGAGGTTGCATACGTATACAATTATTTCGAAAAAACCTCTCTATGCACGCATTCGAAATCGCAACCATCTGCGTGTAAGACAGGAAGGTTTGCCACTGGGCTATATGAGCTAACAATAAATAAGGCTTTGAAAAAGGTTCTAGATGAAAAAAAAGCCTAAACAGGCTAATTTATTAAATGAATGAAGTCTCAGCAATTGGTTAAAAATTTCAACGAACAAATACGATGATAATGGTTTAGGGAAATGTTCAGCCATATTAGTAGATGATGTGGAAGGAGAGAGCCTAGACTTATAACGATTTTTATCTCACAGCGTGCTATTAACTAAAATTATTTGCCATACACCTGGGGCAGATAATTTGAAATTCTAATAGTCAAAGTAGTTTGACCTTGTCAGGGACAATCAACAAATGCATTTAAGGACGTGTCTTATTATACTTTAATTTTATTCAATATAAAAAATGAGCTTACATCAATCAAAATTTGTTTCTGACCCGTTTTAATAATGGTGCCCAAACACAGATGCATGCCTTTTGATAACTACACATGTGTTTGCTATACTTTATGAAAAGCACATGAAAAAAGGTAGGCTTGAATGAAATTTTTCATTTTCTACTGAACAATTCTAAAAATGAGTTGCGTCAAAATCAAGTCAAAAGAAGATATATTTGGAAACAAAATATAAATAATTAATGTGAAATATTTATGAACAATAAACTTTTTTTGAAGCTGTGAATTTTAGGGGGAATTTTTAAAAAACATATTAGTTTAGACCATACTCTTTAACTGAGGTGTGTTTACCAAATCCATCGATCACAAAAATACTAATTTCACCTCCATTTAGGAGTTAATTCCAATTTTTTTGCGAATTAGGCCCTGACCTATTAATAATATTTAAAAAAAAATTCTAAACTCTTATTGCAATATAATTGACTTCAAACTAAGGTTATGGCATTTTTTACAGCTAATTTTTACATTTAATAATAATTAAGACGTACAAAATTTTTTCCCTATTTACAACATTGTTTTTTATATTTCTCGTATAAACCACTATTTTTGAATATAATTATTATGACTGATCTCCTCTCAAGGCCTATGGTTACCGACCTTTAGGACGTGCCCTTCATCTCTTCCATCATTGCGATTGCATTCCTAGGGATTGCTATTAATGCCTTTGTTATCGGAGTCATCAAATCCGGCCCCAGGACCGTTCGAACCTCTTACTACTTTTTGCAGAGCATACTTATAGTTAATATCTTGAGGTGCGTCACCTACGGCATCACAATGACTGAGCACTTGATTCGACGCCATGCGGCCATTATTGCGCCGCTGAGTTTGGGCCAATGTCAAGCCCTAAACGTAATGGTCCGTGCCAATATCTTTTTTCGCGAAAGTTTTGGTATACTCGTGTTTTGTCTCACTAACTGCTTTATCGGTGACAGGTTTTTATGCCTAAAAATGTATGCGCGGATAGGTGAAATGCGGAAAACAAAAACTTATCGAGCCTTGCCCTGGATTTTAGGCACTGTGCTTATGATCATATACTCAGATAATGTGAACAAAGCCAAAATGGTTTATATATCTGTACCATCCACGACTAACGAGACCTTTTTAACCATCAGTTTGAAGAATTTTTCAGTTAGGGCGAATCTAAAAGTTAATGCATCCTACTTTCACCATTATTCCAATATTTATCTTCAATCCATCAATGACAACAGTCCTCAGTGTAATCCCGTATTCCGGAGAACTAGGAATTATTTTGTCAGGGAATTCATATAAATTGCCGTTTTCGTGGCCTTTCAATTTGCACTTACAGCTGTGTTAGCCTGCATGATAATGAAATACATTAATCGGGCCAAGACCGTAAGAGATAGATCAATGTCAATAGCTGGAACATCTGTGGTACAGGTAAAGGTTAGAAGGTCTCGATGGCGAAAGAAAACTCAAGTAACTAAGATTGTAAAATTTTTTATACCGGGGCCTTTGACGAGAGTTTAATTTTTGAAAAAAACTTTAATTTTTATGGCTATATTTTTTAGAAAATCTTAGTTTATCCTAGGGCCGGGCGTTGGTCAAATATTTTTAATATTTTGTAATCCATGGTTATTATGAGCTTTTAAGATTAATGTCTCAAAAATTGCATTTTTTGCCTACAACTTAGACTTTAATACTCCGAATCCCGTTATTTTTTAAGTAGTGAAGACATTTAAAATCTCTAAGGTGAATTAAGTGCGTTTCGCCAATAACTTGATATCTATTAAATTGACGCAGCATTCTCCGGAATACAGCCTGCTTTAAAACCCTGGCAAAAGTCAAAGGCCAGAGTCAACTGCCAAAACACTGCTCCCATTTTCTATCTCTTGAAAAAGAATGCACACCCTTATGGTATAGCCTCTTTTAGCCCTGTGGTACAAGACGATAAACTTAAGGATCACGAGCTAAAAAACCATGAACCATGTTTTTTACATTTTTTTAGGTAAAAAATAAAAATTAACCTAAAATCTTTTGGCTAAGAGTGTGCCCTAAGATATTTTAGTTTTTTACGAAAAAATGAGAGACATTGAACTCAGTGTTTTTAATACGTTTTATCAAAGGCGATAAATTGCCATGCAAAATGCCGTCAATTAACTCTTTCAGGGTTTATATTCATTTTTAGAAACAAAGGAAATAAGTTATAACTTAATGAATAGAATCAAAATAAAATTGTAGAATTGTAGGAACAATATAAATAGAGCAAGCTGGTAATTAATTTTGTCTTAAAGAAACTAGCTAAAACTTAATTGTGCAAGCTTCATACAAAAAAACTCACACCAACTATGTGTTCATTTTGCACGCTAATATTATGTAAATATATTAGGACATGTCTGTTTTCATTTTTCAGAAAAATATATTATAAAAACACATAAAATGTAGCTAAGTATAGGGTGTCTTGCCCTATTTCCTCGGCATCATTGATAGAAGGCGTTTTGATTGATATAAAATTTCATTGTTTTGAATTTAAAAATAACCTATTAGACACGACCAAAATAACGAAATTTAGTATTTTTTGATTTACAATATTACACAGGTATTCCCTGTACGCAAATCGCCTCAAAATGCACTGATGCCTAATAACTTGGCAACTATTACACCACTGAGATCAATTAACCCGTTTACCATATTTAAAGCACATTACCAAATAAAAAGTCAAAATCACAGCCGAGTCATCAGAAATACTCTAATTCTCATGACTATAATCCTTATAGGCAATTTCTTGCATCTACCTTACTTCATCCATCTCTCTTGGTATTTCTGGAACTGTTTACAGGCAATTTCACCAAACGTTTCCGCGAACCGGGAGCCGAATAAGTGTTGTCTACACGAATTTCCAAAAGTGGGCACTCCTTTTAACTTTGTTCCCTTATTCTCTTTACAACTTTGTTTATGTCTTGGGTGATAAAAATCTCCGAGAATTAACTGTTAAATACACTGAAAATTGCTGGCTGAGAATAACAGTTACTGCTAAGCGTTTATTCTCGTGGCAACAATAATAATGATAATTTGTCACGTAAAAAGGCGGATGGAATTAATAAGCTCTACGATGGTGCAATTTTAAACAAATTTTAAACTACAATTAATATCATAAATATTGTTTGATATTTACAATAATAATTTTTATTGCGGTTATTTTAATTTTATGACATTTAATAATCCTCTAATATCTACTAATAAAATACACCCTTATTTTAGTGATGGGGTATGTGGAAACCCCAATTTTAAACATTTGTAACAAGAATATTTTACTAGAGAAAATCTTAATATCATTATTAATTGCTTTGCTCTGGTTAAAATAATCATATAAGACTCCAAACCTTTTTTTTACTTTACCTCCCTTTGAAATTTTATTCTTGTTAAATTATCGCAAAGGCGGTTTTTTTAGAGCGTCGCTCAAATAAAATTTTATTATTTCGTAAAAAAAAATATAATTTTGGGTTTTTTGCGCTATTCAAAGGAGACTAGAAAAAACGGTCAAACTTCTTTTATAGACGGCGTCTTTTTAACCAAAGAACTTGCAACAAATATGTTTATGAACTATTTATTTAAGTCTATAGAAATAATAGTTCATGTAACCTTTGTTGTGTTTTGCATTTAAATTAAGCAGCGTTGAGCCTATTAGTTGCATAAGTGACCGCCAACAAGTTCCGCCGTTCATTTTTGTAAGAGCCTAGAAAAAATAGTTTAACGGCGCGTGTTTAACTTCTTTAACTTTGTGGGGCCTGCTGTAAGGTTAAAAAGTCAAAGCCCTGACTAATAAGCCGTTCTAATAAGGAAAAAGGTATGGAGGAAATTTATACCGGCCTTTATATTAGATTTCTAACTTAATTCTTATTTATGTATATATTTTAAATAGTTTGTTTTTTTCCTAAAAACTAACAAAAAGAATACCGGTTCATCAAAACGCATTTTAAATTGCGCTGAGGCCAAATTGTTAATTTTTTTTACCGTAATTTATGTGTTTTTATACTTATCTGGAAATATGAATATAGACATGCTTTAAATGTACAAAATACAAAGAATATGAAAATTTATTTTGTAAAATGGTATTTTGACTGTACCCTTACAAATCAACCATAATTTATTGTACCGCCTCGGTTTGCCTTATTAGGGTCTGGCCTGAACAATCATCAAAAGTGGACAAAATAAATTAAAAAAATTTAAGGGTTTTTATAATATTAGTATATCCGTTTTTACAATTTTCGAAGAATTTTGTTGTTAAAAATTTATCTTTTTAAAAAATTCACAACAGGGTTAAATTGAGTTTAATTCTTATTGTCTTACCCTCAAGCGTGTTAAAATTAAAGTAAAAAATTTAAAAAATTATTTCTTAATAAAATAGATAACCTAAACTTATTTTGCATATAGTAATTTAGGATTTCCAAATTTATATGTGGAAAAAGTTGTTGCGCCAAAATAACCAGTTTTTGCCCTGGCAAATTTGTATGTATCTTTCTCATTTTACATTCAAAACGGCCAAAATTAAAACGACAAAATAATTTTTTATATAGTATAATTGCCTTCCATTTTTTCGACTTTTAAAAGAAAATTCTAGCCCAACCTGCTTTACCATTTGGGCCAAGGAATGGAAAATTTTTCAAATTTTGAAATTCGTCAATTAACTGTTATTTAATTACCAATTCAACGCACCTAAGCCTGTTAACCTTAGTGGTCAATTGGTTAAGAAGTTTGGGAGAGATTTTTGGGGTAGGGGGGAGGTGAAGAAAATTGACGTAAGGAATTTTTTTATTAGAGAGGTACGTTGTCATCTAGGCCAAATTTATAATATCATTAAATGTTGCAAAAAATTAGCAAAAGGGGGGGGGGGGGCCCTAGATTTTTCAAACATTACAGTGGGGTGTTTTAGATTTATGAAGAAGAAGAAAAAATACCTCTTACACAGGTCAACAAATTTTTGAGAGTGAGTTAACAAACAAAAATGAAATCTTAGGTATTTTCAAATCCGTTTACCGTTTTTTCTAATCAAATTTAGTTAGTCAGCTATAAACATTGAAAATCTTAAAAACATATCAAAAAAAAAATTAAATTTTTTTTTTCATATTCACAACAGCTAAACTGTTAAATTCAAACTCCAAATAATATCTTAAATCGATAATACGTGTTGTATTTAGATTTGGACGCGAACTATTTTGTATTATCTATAACTGATATAAGATATAGGGGAGAATGGGTAATCGTACCCATAAGTCAAGGGGACCATATCTCGGAAACCAGAAGTCCAAAATTTATGCAACAATTTTTAAATGGTTTGCCTCATATGGGTTTATAAACTATGAGACAAATTTTACGATTGAAAGAAGATTATAAAGATAAAAATATAAACAAAATTTTGTGGGGTAATTATAGATAGCGTCTAATTTTGAGCTATCTATCGGGTAATTTTGAGCCTTATGTAAGCAGTAGTATTCATTGAAAATTTTATAGAAAAAACATTGAATTGTATATTCTTAACATTTATAGCATACGAACAGTATATCATAAAGGGTCACAATGCATGTGCCCGAAAAAGACATTGAGATTGGATTCAGTCCTCTGTTAATTACCTGATGTAAGTTTTCTTCCTTCCAAAATTATCTTTTCTATTTGGGGGTAATCTGTATTTTTCCTTTTATATATTGTCTCATTTCAACAATTTTCAAGAGCAAAAATATTAATGTAATTTTGAACCTTCTGCGCATGTTAACTGACTAGCGCTTAAATATATATTTTTAGAAGTATATTTTTAAATTCTTAATATTTATTTCATCTATGTAAGTCTTAATCAGAGTTGGGAAAATGCCCATTTTTGGGTCAAACTCATTTTTTTATTTTTCGAAATTTAGAAAAAATAAAGGGTTTTAACTTAAATCAAGAAAATATTTATAAAATTTAAGATTTTCTGCTTATATTCTGTATTTATTAATAATTAATTTTTTTAATCTGTCATAAAATTTTTAAAAAACAAAAATTTGAGTTTAGTCGAAAAGTGGGATTTTTCCTAGCTCTGGTCTTAATACAAAATTATAAATGATTTAAGATAATACTTTTTTCAAAATAGACTGACTTTATTATTTTTTTCAGAGAAAATTGACATTTTTTACATTTATTCAGCTAGTTAATAAATTTTCTAGGTAGAATTACAAAAAAAAAAAAACCCAGAACCGTAAAGATAATTATTTTTAATAATATCTCCGATTATGGTGTAGCTAACTGGAACAACCCTAGGGCTCAAATACCCGGGTCTCACAACTACCCCAGTCTCCCCTTCTAGAAAATTTATCTCTAATTGATTGTGATGTTATAAGGGATTTTTAAATTTAGATTCAATTTAGTCAGAAGAGGCCATTTTACGATATGGAAGGATCTAAGGGGGAAGGAAGACACTAAATACGAATATATATCAGATAAGGCCATCAAGGTAATGTATGCTTTTATCATAAACTTATTTTTTGTAATATTGATATTTTTTAACCTGTTTACACTTTATAGCCCAACACGAAAATTTATTAAATGTAATATTAATATAACACTCAACAATTTCAATGACACATCGTGAATTTATAAAAACATAAAATAATTTATCCCCATGACCTTATTTCAAATATATTTTTTTCTTAGTTTCTTCTGGCTTCGGCTCCTTACATCCGTCCATATCGAATAAATGGCTTGTGGCCAAATTGATCTATCGAGAATACCCTAGAAAGAAAAAATTTAAGAATCTTTTTTATATAAAAATCCCATGTAACTTATATTTATCATATCAAATAATGAGAAATAAAATTTTTTAGGATATCAGCCTTTACATCAGGATTTAGTTAATACAAAATATTTCGAGTCCTTAAATACGACACAATATATTATCGGTTTCTAATATAGTTTTATTTGAAGTTCAAATTTAACAGTTTAGCTGTTGTAAAATGTGAAAACAAAGTTTAATTTATGTTTTTAAATCTTTTTTTTTGGCATTTTTACTATAATTTTCAATGCTTTTAGCTGACAAACTAAGTTTGAATATAATAAACGGTAAACGGATTTGAAAATCTATAAGATAGCAGGTTTGATCTTCCTAGTTAGCTCATAATTCTCAAAAATTTGTTGACCTGTGTAATCCCTTCCTTCGGCTGCATTTTTTTTTAATCTTTTAAAATATTCATGTAAATTTAGGCACATCTCGCATATCTAAAAGCAAAAGTGGCATTGAGAATTTAGTCACCTAGGACCGGTGAATTATATTGCTACTTGTAAATAAATTTTATGAAAAAATGAGATAGCGTTTAAATACGTAATTTACGACTATATAACAATCAACTTCTTAATTGTATTTATCAAATTAATTGTTAATTATCTTTGAACATAATTGTATTATACAAAATTGATAAAATTATTCCACTGAACTTCTAAAGGTTACAAATATGTTCCGTTTTTTTAAGTTTTTAGCTATTCGAGCCGTAAACAGGAAGAAAGGAGAAGGGATTTTGGCCAGGGTCCGCTTTTTTAGCTGGCTTTTTATTTTTAATGGGTTCTGAAATAATCTAAACCTCACCCTATCCCTTACTAAAAGTGTTATGCAACGCTATTCGCCTGAGTTGCAATTTTACATTCAGCTTTTATCTGCCTATGTAGTTTTCTGGCCTAATTTTCGGGCTGTCCAGTACTGGACCGAGTAAAACTTTAGGTTCTGTCGTGCGGTTGCCAACGCACGCGAGAAGCTACCCGCACGAGAAGGCTATGAGGATAAAATAAAATATTATTATTTGAGTTAGTTTTATAGTGGATGTTTTTTTTGGTGGTAAAAAAAAAGAAGTTTGTTTTGCGTTAGCTGAGTGCCGGGAGTAATCGTGAAGAATTCGATGTTTTGATGCAATGAATTAATAAATTGTTTAAAAATATAGAAGTCTGAATAATTTAATGTTTAAAATAAATATAAAGGTCTACAAGTATTTATTCTTTATCCTAATGTCCCTCGCCCTAATAATAATAATCCCCGTCTTTTTCCTCGCGGAGCACAAATATTAATACCTACCTTTGGCCCCTGGATAATAAGAATAACTTTTCCCCTTTGGACCCCCAGTATTCGTCACTGTCCCAGTTTTTGTCAACGGCCACGAGCTCGTCAGGTTCCAAATTTGATCTCTATTCCACAGGGCCGGTTTGTTCCTATAGGCAACCCAAACAATCCTCTGGCGCCATTTTTTTATTAATAGCGCACTATGGCCAAATGTTTGCCGTAAAAGCGTTAAATGCTTACATATTGTAATTTGAAATCAAAAAGTACAAAAATTTCCAGAATGGGTTTTATGACACAGGTCAACACATATTTATGAGAAACGTGATTATTATGAAAACATAAAAGAATGCATCCCCATGATGGCCTAATCTCATATATGTTTTTCGTTTTTCTTAGTTTCTTCCGTCTTTGGCTCCTTAGATCCGTCTATAAAAAAATGGCTTTTTCTGACAATGACAGATCTAAATATACCCTAAAAAAATTTAAAAATCTTATTTGCATATTAAAATCCCTTGTAACTTATTTTAATCACGTAAATTTTATTAATATATCAGCTCTTACATCGGCATTTAGATAATACAAAATATTTCGCGTCCAACCTTAAAAACGACACGATATATTATCGTTTTAATGAAAATATTATTTGAAGTTAAAATTTAACAGTTTAACTATTGTAAATATGCAAAAATAAATTTCAATTTATTTTCGTTTTTGAATCTTTTTTGGTTTTTTGACCTTTTTTCTAAAATTTTCAATGTTTATAACTGACTAACTAAGTTTGATTAGGAAAAACGGTAAGCGGACTTAATGTTCCCTAAGAAGGCAGGTTTGCTGTAGTTAATCATAACTCTCAAAAAATTGTTGACCTGTGTGATTTAACATATTTTCACTATAGCTTTTTAAATTTTATTTTATTTAAAAAAAAGGATTTCAAATATAAATTTTTGTTATTACAAACTGCACTAATGCCATGTCCTGTGGGTCCGGCCAATGTGGATTGGTTAACTAAGCCAAATTTTGAAGTTGCTCAGTTCTACTATATAAAAATTTTATTATATTCCGTATATTTATTAATTTATAGGCCCTCATGCATATTAGGTTTTAAACCGGGCCGTGAGATTCTGGCCTTACCTGCTTGAAATATTCTGGACTTATTCTCGGCCCGAGCTTGAGATACCGCCTGATCCCAACCTGACTCATTTGAACCAGGCCCAAAAATACAAATGCAATTTTAATTTAACGCGCCGGCCCGGCCTGAAATTTGTTTAAGTCAGACAAAATTATTTTTTTAGGGCCAGGCACAACCTTCGGGCTTATATTGATCTCTAATAGGCATAGGACTGTCTTGATCGGATTTTATATTGCTGTCAGGTTATATGGTGAATTACTTCCACACCGGCTTGTTTCTTTTTTAGGTTTACTCTTTAAATATACGGCCTAATCACTAAATATGATCCATTTAAAAGTTAGATAAATAGTTATCAAAAACAAACGAGGAATAAAACTGAAATAATGGATCAAGAAATATAAAAAGGCAGGTTGTAAACATAGCTCAGTATTGGGCTACATTTGATTTTACTGGTATTTTAAATCCATATAAAAAAGTTATTAATGACAGAAATTAAAAGTGGCAATTTTATTTTTTGTTTTTATTAATATGGGAGATTTAGGTTAAATGAGTTTGTCAATATAAAGCACAGGCTTAAAAGCGCGTGGACTCAAAAGCGCGCAGCTTTTTTTCTCAGACTGAGATTTGCAGATCTACAAAAAGCACTTAATGTCCGGCGAAGTTAAATAAAGAGAAATAGTTAACAATGTAACCTTCTCGATTTTCGTAATAGGATTTTTAATTTACTATTGAGTCGCAACCCTGCGAATCTCCGTGAGTCAAAAATAATGGCCAAATATAACAAAATTTACAATTTTTGCGACCTCTAAAGAAAAATATGTAAACAAATTATTTTTATTATTAAGTTCAACTAAAACTTTATGCATATGTTTTTTTAAATATTGAAAAAACCTGTGGTATAGTAAATGTCCTCCGAATTACCCGTTAGGGCTTTGCCACTTTTAATACTACAGCAGGTCCAGCAGAGTTAAAGAGTTAAATAAAAACACGCGCCGGTGACCTATTAGGCTTAGGCTCTCCTCATACAGAAAAAAAGACGGATTTAGGATACGTTGGCCGTCACCCCTCCAACTACTAACAAGGCTCACTTAACTTTAGGAGTAGAACACAACCAAATTTTCATGCGTTCAAGGTCGTTCCACCAGTTTTTGTAGCTCCATCATTTATATTGAGGGAATAGAAATTATATAAAAAATTACTTCGCGCTATTGCGATATCACCGATAGATTATTTTTTTGTCTGTAAGTCATGTTTAGTGAATAATTATTATATGGGCCGAAGTAAAAAAAAGACGTGGGGTCAAATTTATTTCATATGAATTTTTTTGGGTGAGGAGCATTGAAATTGCTGTGCGTTCATAACCCCTTGGGTCAGTAGGATTAAGCGGATCTCTCCGTTAATACCATAATATTCATAAATTGGTGCCGTATTAAACATTAAAGCATGCAGGCAGAGCTGGGAAAAAACCCGTATTTGGGTCAAACCCATTTTTTTTATTTTTTAAAATTTAGAAAAAAGGGTATTAGCTTTAATTAAGAAAATATTTATAAAGTTTAAGATTTTCTGCATAAATTTTGCATCTATTTATAAATGATTTTTTTAAACTGTCATAAATTTTTTGATAAACAAAAATATGAGTTTAGCCAAAAAATGGGTTTTTTCCCAGCTATGCATGCAGGTTTTATAATCCTGCTGTCCAAATTCGAAGGCCAGAGTCATTTACCTGCTAAAGCACTGCCCCCATTGCCTTCTCTTTAAAGAGACGGCATACTCGTCTGGGCATAGCCCCTTTAAGCCCAGTCGGGTACTAGGCAATCACTTAACCTAGTCCACGATATTCCGGCCAGCAAAATGACTATAATTATATGAAGAAAGTGCCATATTTATGGATATGTATCGAGTTAGCGCTTTTTAACGTCTCATTCTGACCCGTTTTACTAGAAAAAGGTTTAAGGCAAAGCCGTCAACATTATCTAGCTTTTTAATATTTATATTAATTGTACTTTTTTTGTATTTTTTTTTTCAAGAATTTTAATATTTTTTATTTTTTTATGGCGTTCCACTCTTATGGTCTTTTGCCGCCTAAGAAGCAATTTATAGGGGGCCCTGTATATCATATCGTATAGGACTAAAATTATTGTCTTAGGAATAAGAACTTTAAAAAAATTAAATATTTTTTTTGGGTGAGGAGCATTGAAATAGCTATGCGGCTACGTTCATAACCCCTAGGGTCAATAGAAAAGAATTAAATATAACATAATATTTAATAACTTAATGCAATTCTCATCAAACGCCAATCAAATTCCTAATTGACATTTACATTTTACATTTAAATTATAAAACAACCCTTTTATTAGATTTATTTTTTTTAAGGTCGGAACGCTTGTAGACTATGTTCTTGTTGTGTTATTCACTTCAAGTTAAGAAACGTTGAGCCTGGTTAGTAGTTGGATGGTTTATCGACAAAGATCTTAAGATCGAAATAAAAACCCCCTTTGAATATCTAGTAAATTCTTCTTTATTTGAAAATTAGACTACTTTAATATTGGTTTTAAAATATTTTTTTTTATAATTAAATATTTTTAAAATAATTAATAAAAAAATAATGTTTGAAAATATTTAACAACTGGAGGAAAATTATAGAGAATAAAGTAAAAAAAAATTATATATATAATCCTTTCCTCTGGCCTATTTGGTCAACAAATATATAATAAAATTAAACAGCCCTAATATATTTTTGACTTTATTGCATATCCATTTTTTTAAACATTTCTTACGTCTGGTTCAAATTTTTTCATAGATTAAACTATGTTTATCTAGAAATAAAATAAATAATAAATAAAAAAAAATAGAAAAAAAAGAAACTTTAAAAAATCAAAGTATAATAAAATTACAGGATTAAATTATTTAAATATGAAATATGTAAAAATAAATATATTAGCGCCGATTGTTGATAGCTAACAATCAAAAGTAAATTTTACATTATAAAATAACTTACATATATTAATAAATGTGTATTTTGTAATTTCTTCTCCTAACCTAATCTATTAGAAGTTTACATATTTATATAGAATACTTAAGATCTAAAAGGTAAGTTAATTTGTTTTATTATGTTTTTGTGCAATTACTGTATAAAATATAAGAAATATTAACAAGGGGCTGTATAATCAAGCACGGGATTGCTAGCCTTTTTAAAATTCCTTGCTAAGGCACTGACCAGGGTTTCTAAAATGACCGGAAAAATGCCGATTTGTACTACAAAGTAAAATCCATAAGCAAATAAAAAATCCAAAGCCTTAAACAGTTAAACCATCCCTGTTTTGGCAAAAGGTTTTGAAAAAACCGAATCCAATCACAACTAATTTTTCACTAAAAACTATGTAATATTTAAATTTTTATATAATCTATAGTTGGGTAAAGTTAACCCAATTTAGCTTAAAAGCACGGCCTTTCAAAATATTATTAGTAAGTGCAACGGCTGAATTTTTAGTTCCAGTGTGGATAAACAACTTTAATTTCCTGAGGTTTTTTAAGACTGTGATATTTAAGTTTCAAAAGGGTTAGATATGATTATTATTCGACCATTATATGTGTGATAAGATAGTGTATTTACTATTGTCTATTACTAAAATAGCATGAAAATAGAGTCATAACCAGAATTTGTTTTAAATAAAGTTGGTGGGAATAAAGGGGGGGGGGGGGGGGGTTGTGAAAACTTTAATTTTTTTGTAAAACATCCTAGAGATTTGGATGGGTGACAATACAAAAGTTCTTTTTTAGAATTTTTTATTCGAGAGGATAGAGCGCGCTCTGGCTTTTATTTTCGGCATTAAATTTTTAATTTGTTTTAATTGATTCCATATAAATGTTTTAGAAATTAATTTAGACTATACCCATATATTCTGGAGGTATGTTTGTGAAATTATTTAATGTTTTTTAGGCTCGGCTAATTCCATATTTTGTGTTTATATGTTTACAGAACATGACCATAAAATTATTTTATTTATACAGATCTATTGTATACGTAAGATTAACAAATAAAGGTCAAAACAATGACAAACGCATCCAATGGGTCTAATAACAAAATGAAAGGATTCAAATCAATGTTTAAATGGAACTTATCAAAAAAAGGTCAGAATGTGCCTGAACGCACTGGGCTTGAGCTGAGAGAAGACAGTATATCAAATTATTATTACTATTTATAATTTTATTTCGTCAATGAATTTAGTGGAATGCAATTAAATTGTTATCAGCCACTTTCTTATGAAATCCATACCGGGCCGTGATCTAAAGCCCGCCGACTTGGCCCGTTTAAAAACTTCTCATATTGAGCTTTGGCCGATGTTAAGTATAATAAGTCCCAACTTAATCTCGAGCTGGTTATAAATTTAACACACAATCAAGTGTGTCAAAGAGATACCCTTTGGTTTGATGTGATAATAATTTTGTCAATAGCCCTTATTAACAAAGTCTAAAAACAACTAAGCAATCCTAAGTGCCCGCCCGGGGTTTATGAAAATAATGGCCCGGTTAAGCTTAACCTTAGGCTGAGAACATATGAACGAGTCAATGAATTATTAAGGTTTAACATGTCTTAAAACCACTGACCATTTTACGTAATTTATAAATCAAAAAGCATGTCAATAGAAATTTGCAATTTTTAATAACCTGAGTCCGTGAGAATATTCAAGTATCTAGACAGAGGCTTAAAAGTTTATCATTTTATTCTTCTCAGTTCATATACCTCTCAGTGGTGGCCTGATGGAAGATTATACACCCCGAGATTTGAAGAACTTAAAGAGTGAAATCCACAAAGGTCAAGGTGGTGACGTATCAGCTGAGAGCACTAAAAATGGGACTTCGAAGTTACTCAAGTTTTTCAGAAAAGGTTTGATAGATATATATGTAAAAAACAAGCACCTTTGAAAAGGCACGTTCAATAAATTTTTAAAAAATTTAATTATTCAATATTTTTAAAAAATTTTTAATGGTGTTTTTTTTAAATTATATTTGAAGATTTGTCAGCTATAGTTATATAGATTAGGAAAATTAAATTTATCAAGATTTTGAAATCAATTTCTCCGAGCATTGAAAAATATTGTAAATACAATGGTAAATAAATTTCAATGCATAAACTCAAATTTTAATAATTTTAAATTTAAGATTTTTTAAATTTGTAAAAACGAATAAAGTTTGAACGCGCCCTTGAACCATTAAAAATATTAAGCAAATTCTTCTCTTTAATATACACATTTTACATTTATCCACAAAGGTATAATCTAAGTTAAATAACACAGGTCAACAAATAATAATGTCAAAAACGATTTTATGAAAACATAAAAGAATGCATCCCCATGAAGGCCTAATCTCATATACATTTTTTGTTTTTCTTTGGCTTTTAGATCCGTCTATAACGAAAATGGCTTTTTTTGACCAAATTGACAGATCTAAATATACCCTAAAAAGACTTTCATGCATAAAAATTTCTTGCAACTTATATTTTCAACAAATAATGAAAAATAAATTTTATCAATTAATCAAGCTCTTACATCGGCACTTAGATTATACAAAATATTTCGCGTCTAAACTTATACGACACGATATATTATCGGTTTTAAATAAAAATATTATTTGAAGTTTAAATTAAACAGTTTAACTATTGTGAATATGCAAAAATATTTTAATATTTTTAATTTTGAATCTTTTTTGGTTTTTTAACCCAAACTGACTTACTAAGTTTGATTATAAAAAACGGTAAACGGATTTGATATTCATTAAGATGGCAGGTTTGATCTCTGTTTTTATAACTCTCAAAAAATTGTTGACCTGTGTAATAATAGAGTGCATATGCATGTTTATTTTTTAAATGTTCTTTTCCATTTTAGGGGCCAAAACGACCCTTAATAGTGCGTCAAAAGAAGGTAAATTTTAAAACTATTTAAAAGACTGGTCAGTTTTTAAAAATCAAAGGGAAAGGAAGGCTGTATATATTAAATCCTATCAAAAAAAAATTTAACCAC
This sequence comes from Acutogordius australiensis, assembly GCA_030555515.1. Lineage (NCBI taxonomy): Eukaryota > Metazoa > Nematomorpha > Gordioida > Gordea > Gordiidae > Acutogordius > Acutogordius australiensis. Next base: position 698,777 of record CM060244.1, on the reverse strand, counting down.
AAAGAATAGCAAGGTTCAATTCTTTCAATTTGGCTTTCCCTACTTTAATATTTTTTTAAAAACTATTTACCTAATTGACCTTAATGACAGACCTGTCTAAACAGTAATTTCAGGCCACTTTAATGTTAATCAATTGCGTGTAATTTTTCTACAAATTTGTTTCTTTCACTGGCCACACAGCCTATTACAAAATCAAGTTTTTTTGCGACAAAAATATAAATATTTTGAATTTTAAGTAAAAAAATTTTATATTTTAATTTTTCTTGGATTGATGGAGGATATTTTTAACAATTCTTTTTAATAAATAGCCGATAAGACTCCTATAAAAAATGTAACGCTTAAAGTTCAAAGTCCCGTGCTGCCTACGACGAATAATGGTCCACAAAATTCAATTTCCAAAATATCTCCACCTTCGACCAAAAAACGTTTTAAAAATTGGGCGTCTAGGTTTCAAACGTTTGGGAAAAAAGGTTTAAAAAAATTTTATATTTTAATTTTTTTTGGATTGATGGAGGATATTTTTAACAATTCTTTTTAATAAATAGTCGATAAGACTCCTATAAAAAATGTAACGCTTAAAGTTCAAAGTCCGGTGCTGCCTAAGACGATTGATGATCCACAAAATTCAATTCCCAAAATATCTTCACCTTCGACCAAAAAACGTTTTATAAAATGGACGTCTAGATTTCATATATTTGGGAAAAAAGGTAAAATTATTTATTTAAACTTAGGGGCGCGCATCAGAGTTAGTATAATTTTACAAATTTTTGAAAATATTATTAAAAAAGAAATATAATGTTGAACAATTTTTTTGATCTAGAAATATATAAGAAGCTATGTTTATATGAAATTAGATGTATATTAGAATATCTAAATATACTCAGAGCTAGGGTCCTTAAAGGAATTTAAATTTGTAGGAAACGGTTGTAATATCAATTTTATGTAAAAACCCAAATTCCATAAATAAAATTTTGAATATTTAAATATTTGTAAATTTGAACAAACTATGAACGATGTGCGTTTATCGGGCCAGGTTGGGCCAAAAATAATAAGGCCAAGTTACTTTAATCAGCATTTGATACATTAGCCCGGCATGGATTATATATAAATTTAGGTTAATTTTTTTTAAATATTTCCAGAATTCACTTCATTAGCAACAAGGGGACTAGCAATAGCCAAGGCTCTAACAGACAATATTCTTTTAGACGAGAATAATGAAGGACTAGAAAGTACTTTATCCTATTTATATTTTAATCATATAGTTTAAAAGGAGCAGGATTTTTCACCTCATCTATTAAATTTTGCTTAATTCAAGCTGGAACAAAACTTTTAGATTAATTTATTTATTATTTAAATAAAAGAAAAATCATTGGCATATGAATTATACTACATATAATATAAAAGTCTAGATAAGAGCATTTTTTGATTATTAGGTCCGTACACTGGCTTCAAAAAATTTTTGACAAATGATATATTATATCGCGAACCCGACATATACACACCTGAAATCCAAAGCTCAATCTCCTCAATTGATCCGTTAGATTTTAAGGGTAAATTTCAATCACCGTCCGAATCTTTAAGGCCAAGTATAATATCCATTTCGAATATTTTTTTTGTCAAATATTACGAAAATAGGCCTACGAAACATATAAACCTATCTACCATGTTTTGGTATTGCATTAACGTAAAGCCATTGTTTAAGATATTGATAATAATATTGGTTTCGGGTGGCTCATTGGATCAAATTTATTTCTTGAATGCTGTTGTGTAAGAAGTGAAGATATAAAAAGTTATATTCTCCTTTAATATTGAATGTTTGGCAATATATATAGAATAGAAATTAACATAGGAACATTGGCGTAGGTGAGGGAGGGGTTTTGGGGATGAAACCCCCTCCAAGCATGCCATATCCCCACCCAAATTAAAAAATTTTAGTGCATATCCCCCCCCCCTCCAAACTAAATACCAATTAAATATAAAATTAAATTGCATTTAAAATTCCATTAATATTTGGCAAAATTTTTTTTTGAAACCCCCCCCCCTACCCCCCCCCAACCTTTACAACTTGCTACGCCCTTGCATAGGAATAATAGAAGTATATCCAAGTATAGAAATTAGAATAGAAGTCCATCTAAAAATAGATAAGCTTGTGGATGAGATTTGCATACTAACATTACTGACACCTTTTTTTTAGTGTCCAACCTGAAGTCGGTCCGGGGGGTGACGTATCCGGGATGGGTAGCGCCGCTCCTCAGTGGCAACTTCGTTTGGGTTCGGTGAAGATGGGCTTTCAAGTCCGACTGCTGGTCTTAACTGATCGGCGTGTTTACGCGTTGTTTTTCATTGTCCCTCACTCTGTAAGAATAGAGACTTGTTCTTTCCTCGATTTCCCCTTCTCGCCAACCTTTGGTCGTTTCATTTTTTACCCAAACCGAATCTTGGGCTAATTCTTTACTAGACGGTGTTGAATTGCCTATAAAGTCGGCTGGTTTTACTTTTATCCAACTGAGTGGGTTAGGAAGGTCTCTTTTCAGGAAAAGCTTCGCAGCGGTTTCCTGCACGGCCGAATGCTTCGATGTGCGGTATGCCCACAAGACATCGTTTAGTCCTTCACGTGGAGACATACCTCTTTTTCGGGTGGCTGTGTAGTGCCTTTTTAGTGTTCCAATTACACGTTCAACCAAACCATTTGTTCGGGGGTGGTTTGGCGAAGAGGTAACCGTTTTTATGTTCATACTCCGTAGTTTGGAGGTAAAAAGTTCAGAGGTGAAATTAGGTGCGTTATCGCTAACTAGTATCCTTGGAAACCCCCACCGAGCAAAATTTGTGCCAGGCGAGCGAGGATCGTTTGGGAGTGGATTTAAGGATTTCAACCTCAACCCACCAAGAATAGCTATCAACTATTACTAACCAAAAATTCGTCTACTGTCCCAGCGATATCTATATGGATCCTTCCCCAGGGGGCCGTATTGAAATTCCATTTGTAACTTGGTTGTTCGGGGCAATTAACGCGGGTTTGACATGGCTGACAAGTCTTGGTTATTTTTTCAAAATCTGCATCCATTTCGGGCCAAAACACTGAAGTCCTAGCCAGAGTTTTCATGGGCACGAGCTCCTGGTGTCCTATATGTAAAAACTTTAGTACATGTGGTTGAAGTCGTTTGGGAACTATTATCCTATCCTTTAGGTATAAAATTCCATAAATTTCCTCAATTTCGTTCTTTCGTACCGCGTATGGTTTAAGTTCTGCGGCTTCCCAATTGTTGTTACGCAACGCGGAAAGAACCTTGTTTAGGACTACGTCTTTTTTTGTTTCGAGGCGTAGAATATTTCGGTTCAGCTCAAACTCGTTTAGCGTTAATAAACGTACTTGGTTGCATGCTTCATCATCATCATCGAAATTAAATTTGGGGTTTTCTACCGGGAGACAGGAAAGGCAATCAGCAAGGTTTGTTTTACCCGGTTCGTAAGTGACATCATAGTAAGCTGAGGCTTTGTAGATCCATCTAAGTAAACGCGTACTAGTTACTTGGTCTAAGTCTCTTGTGGGGCCGAACAATTTTACTAACGGTTGATGGTCGGTTATAATTTTTACGTGTCTCCCATAAATAAAATTTCTGAATTTTTCAAGCCCATAGAGCATGGCTTTTCCTTTGCGTTCAATGGTCGAATAATTTTTTTCTGCGGCGTTGCACTTTCTGGATGCATACGCAATGGGACATTTACCTTTGTCATATGTGAAAGGACGGCGCCAAAAACCATCAAGGGAGGCATCGGTTTCTAGTACTACAGGTAGCTTTGGGTCATAAGCCGATAGTACGACGTCCTCCGCTATTAGTTTAGCTTTTTGAAAGGTTGCGGTGTGTTTTTCGGTCCAATTCCACGGTTGTTTGGACCTAGTGAGGGTATGTAATTGATTTATAAGTGGGTGAAGGTGAGGAATAAACCTTTCGTAGAAATTTAGAAGTCCTAAAAACGATTTGAGTTGTGTTATTTGGTATTGGGCATTCTGCTATAGCCTCGACCTTGTCTTTAGAAGGACGTATGCCATCAGCGGAAATGGCATAGCCGAGGTACGAAACTTCTGGCTCAAAAAGTCTGCCTTTATATTTTTTAGTTTAAGTCTCGCATTCTGTATCTTTCCTAGCACCTGTTCTAGGTTTTTTATATGATCCTCATGAGTGCTTCCGGTGACTAAAACATCATCCAGGTAGACTGCTGTACCAGGAATGTCCCTTAGTAGACTGTCCATTACTCGCTGGAAAATTGTGGGTGCAGAACTCAGCCCGAACAGAGGGCGCTGGTAATTAAAAACGGCGGTGTGGGTTGCAATACTCAGTAATGTCTGAGATTTTTCGTGGATGGGGATTTGGAGGTAAGCGTTTTTTAAGTATAACGTCGAGAAGGTTTGCCCTCCAGCAATCTTTGAGACGAGCTCATCGAAGGTTGAAATGACGTGCGAGTCTTCCAGCAGGTAAGTATTGATGATGATCTTGTAGTCGGCACACATCCGCAGTTGCCCGTCAATTTTGGGGACGTTGACTGTAGGGTTGTCCACTCAACCTGAGTCTGTGATTGATCGATTGGTTTTAGGATTTTTGACTGCAGTAACCGTTGGATCTCTTCCTCCACTTTGTGTTTAAGTGGCATGGGAACTCGGCGACAAGGGAATCTTTTTGGCACGGCGTTTGGTTTAAAATAGATTTTTATCGGTTTACCTGTATAACATCCTAACCCATTTGTAAATAGATGAGCAAATTTTTCCAGTGTTTGCGCTGCGTTGGGTGATACTATATAATTTATGCAAACAAGTTTGGGTCACGGGAAACCAAATTTTATAATCCAGGGGATCCCAAAGATGTGTGGAGGTCATTACGCGACGTAACATAGCATTCCAATGATTTTGGACTCGATCCATCTTTCAGATCCACCTTAACACGTGTTTTTACCAGTTTTTCGATTCTATTGTGTGATAGGGCTCGCTTTATTGCGTGTGAGCCCAGTTTCTTCCACAGCTCTTCGTTGATGAGCGAAGCATCGGCTCCGGTGTCATAGAGCATTCGCGTCATGTTGCCGTCGATATTTACCTTGAGAGACGGTAGCCTAGTATTGGCACTTTGGTTCAAATTGATCGTGTCTACGGTTCTAATTGTAGTGGCAGAATGACAGGTTTTGCTGAAATGATTAAGTTTTTAAAACATTTCTTACCTTTGGCTGGGCATGTGTTGTTACCATGATCACGCGCGCATTTCGGGCATACTGGATGATAATTTTTTCAGGTGGGATTATTTTGTTTGTAGCCTCTTTTCTGTTGGTGTTACCCCTGCCCTTTGTCGTTTCTATATGTCTCCTTTTGAGACTATTAACACCCGAAGATGATGTAGACTGTTGGGCCGCTTCGTAGGTTAATGCCAACTCTACTATTGTATTTAAAGCTACAGGTTTACCGTTATCCATTGCTTCTGGGAAACGGGTATGTAGGTCCATCTCTAATCATGGTTGGTTTAGACCCGCTCTTAATTGATCCCGAATTCTCTCCGTAACATCCCCGATAAAACTTGCTTTTTCAGCCATAATTTTGACACGTTCTAGAAATTGTGTTATGGATTCCGTGTATTTTCGCTGAAGTCTGACAAATTCAAAAGATGTAAAAATATTTTTCGTTGGAACGAAGACCTGAAGTCTAGCTTGCATAATATTTGGCCAGGTGGTCTGGTCGATATCGTTTGGGTATAAAATATTTTTAATCTTGGTTATATTACGTAATCCCCCATAAGCTAGAAGCTTTTTATGTTGGCGTCGTTAACCTGAGCTCCTTTTGCTGTGAGGATTCTCTCTATGTATTTTATGTACTTAATAAAGTCCATGTCCATTGCATATGGTTCAATTGTAATTTTCACGAGAGATCCGGCCAGGTTCTTCAGTTTCAACGGGGAAGTTGTAGAAATCATCGTCGCCAATGTAACAACTGAAGATATAAAAAGTTATATTTTCCTTTATTATGTTGTATCTGCCGTAAAGAAATAACGGTCCATATGTTTATTTTTAGATTTGTCAAGCGGATGCGATCTTGGTGTTTATATTAAACCCAAAGAAATTGATGAAAGTAATATATTTTGAACATTTAGGGCTATTTAAGCTGTATTACAGTATTCCAATTCTTAAATTATATTTTACAACTTTGACGAAGGGATTTTTGGTTTCCTGAAAAATTCTTTTTAAATTAAAAATTATGCTTTTTTTTCGAAATGACAGTGATCAATAAAACATCCATAAATCCGATTCAATTCATTTGTATAACTGGCATTTGTTTATTTTGATAAAAAAATTTTTTTTTGGCATATGTAAGTTTTAAAATTAGGGATTTCTTACCGGGCTCTAAATCCAAATGTTGTAATTTTTAAAAAAATTTGAAATAAAAGAATGTATTGGTTTACTACACCCATTGTTTGGAAAAAAATTACGGGGATATAAATATGGAAAATTGAATAAAAATTAAAATTTTTAATTTTTATATTAGGTTAACTTAAAATTACTTCAAAACATGTTTTGGCTCTAAAATAAATTTCGTTGCCCCAAAACGCAAGTGAATATCCCCTGGCTATATGATTATATGATTGTAAAAATGCAATAAATTAGGCCTACACGACACCATGCTTCGCCCTATTGTTTCACAAAAATATTTGCAAATATATTCCTTCTCTCCCCCCTCCCTATAGGATATGTATGTAGGCCTAATTTTTATTGCATTTAAAAAAGTTTCACAGCAATGATTATTAAGCAAAATTAAAGTGATGAATTACAAAAATTGTTTTATTGTATTTTATACATATAATTATTACTACATAGGTAAAAAGGTCAGACGCGATGTGCCCGAAAAAAACGGTAATTAATTTTGGAAAATAGCTTTACATACAAATCCTTCATTTATATTGAAAAGTGGTTTAGAATTTTTGTTGTTACTAATTTTTCATGAATTATGAGCTTTAAATTACAGAGGTTACCCAATGTCCCAAATCAATCAGATTTAGTTAATAAAAACAAATATTTTTGATTAAGATCAAAAATTTTAATTATATTTTTTTTAGATATCTTTCTTTCATTGTTTGAAAAAAAAAGCTTGTACAACTTTTTTTTTAATTTTTATTTTTTTTCTTTATAAATTAACTTGCCAGCTTTTGTTTTTCATCAAAGTTTGCGCGAATAACAATAAAGAGGATTGTTTAAATTACTAATTCATTCAGCTTAAGTTGTTTTTTACGAATTCCATTAACAAATGTTGTAACCTCCTTTTAAAGTTTGTAAAATTCGAAAAATATTTTTCTTTATTTTTCATAATCTTTTACAGGAAATTCTGATTCGAAAGTAAAGAAACTTTGGAAATCTTTATTCGACAAAAAGCCTAAAGGTAAGCGCCCTAATTTAATTCATGTATTACAGATTAAAATTTATTTGTTTAGAACATTTTAATTTGTATATTAAATTGCAGCCAATCTAATATTTTTGTTTCATTTTATCCTTAAATTTTTTATATATTTAATAGCCATATATTAAAATTATTCATGGCTATAGATATAAAACCATTGGCTCTCATCGTAATTACCAGTGTTTTATTTTTAAGATAGAATTTTTAATTGTTTAGATTTCAGATAAAAAATTTTAAGCTTTCAATATTTTTGGCCATCAATAGCCTATTTATTTTTGACAGCAAATTATGGAATGAGTGTTTGTGAATTAAAAGTGGGGAATGAAGATTAAAAACAAAGAAAATTAAATGTATCCAGACATTATAAGCGTTTTCAAATAGCTTGTGTCATATTGGAACCCTTTTTAATTAAAAAATTAATAAATAATTTAGAAAAACGTTACATATTTAATTTTCTATTAAATTTAAAGAAATGTTTTTTTATAAGAATATAAAACATTAAACAATAACTACAGCGGTTATGTAATATATTTTTAGTACCAATGGTTTGATTTTTCTAATAACTTTAATTTAAAAAAAAATAATACTGTGTCCAAAGTCAAGAGAAAAATTTTCCAAAAGTCCACAAACTTGCTAAGAAAATTTGTTGGCATATTTCTTATCAAATCTATAAAGGTGAATTTCAACACCGTTAGCTCTCCTTCTATCTTTTCGGTTTTTTAAGGTCATATAATAATTTTTTTTAACAAAAATTACGGTATTTTAAAATATTAATATTGAATCATATAGGAAAAATTCTTAAATTACTTAGGATATCAAAAATTTGTTATACCATTAGGTTCACATTTTAAGTTGATTATCGAGACATTAGGTAGAACTAAAATTAGGTTGAATTGGCCAGGTAATTATAATAATTTGTGATTAACGCACTATCGTGAAATTTGCTATCCTAGAACGTTATACTGTTATTTATTTTAGTTGGAAACAATCAATCTAAATTTGTTTTTTTATATTAAATTTAGATTTCCTTGTTTTGTATTGACTATAATTATCCAAATATTTAGGCTCTAAAATATTACCGTCCATAAAATTACAGCAAATAGCGCCATATATATGAGACCACGGGAAATAGGACAAAAATGGTTGGTTTATGTATATGAAAAAAAAATAAAATGAAATCTAGTTTAAGACAAATAATTTTTTAAAAATATATTATTTCTTAGCAGAATTGTTTGATAAAATTAAATAAGTTTAAAATTTAGTGATTTAAAAATACTTTTTTTTATCAAAGAAAATACCTTAATAATATTTTAATTTTTAAACTTTTATTTAAGAAAAAGGTCTTTTTATTCATTTGAGCTAATGTTATTCGACCATCAAAATCCTTTTTCTTACAAGTCGTCCAGGCCCGATTCTAGCTTTTCCCTTTTAGGGGGGCAAAAAAAACTCATGGGGGGGCAGAAAAAAATTTTTTGCCGCCTTCGGCGGCAAAATTGGCCGTGACCTTCGGTCACGGCAAAAACTATACATGTACAACAATAGAATCCATGTTCAAAATTTTTTAACAAATTAATAATAATTTATTATATTCTTAAATTAAAAAAAAATGAGTTTATAAATTAAATATGTGAATTAAAATTAATTGTTTTCACTAAAATCAATTGCTTAAAAAGATATAAGATTTGAATTAATTGTAAGTATAATTTTATCATTTGGCATCATTGCGCATGAAAATTAAAAATATGATATAAATGAATAATAAAAATGAATTATATAAAACTTTTGATTTTAGAAAATGAAAAGTGAAATAAGATTGATTTATGAAAACAAAATGTATATGAAAAAACACTGGTTATATATAACTAGTTATTAATATTAGCGTAAAAAATTAAATAAAACATGGACATAAACGTTAAATGCGCATAAAAAAAGTTTGCAACCATGTTAAAATAGTAAGCAGGGCTGTTAAAACGACCCGGTGACCCATGGGCGAACGACCGACCGACCCATTAATTTGGTACAGGGCGGGTTGCTGACCGGCGACCCGCCCTGGGTCAAAATAACAGCCTTGATAGTAAGCAATAATTAGCTGATTATGAGCAGTGTATTGTATTGATCAAACTATTTTATCTTAGAGGATTTTTATTAAATTACAATGTTCATCAAAATTCAACGCCACTAGTTAATGATTTTCGTGTTCTAAAAGAACCAAATCACCTTTAAGCAGGTCACTACTTGTCAGCCATTATTATCCTTATTAAAGAAGAAAATGTGGCCTCACAACTCGATTGAAGAGCCAATTAACAAACTTATAGGAAAAATGTTAAATAGATTAGAAAACGCATCATTGTAATCATATAAAAATTTAACAAAATCAATAGTAACACATTCTTTGTAATTATTAAGTTTCTTATAAAAAAATTTTTGGCTACGTCAATTTCTTTAGATAATGAATTTTTATCAATATTACTTATTTTTAAAAGAGGCTCTAATTTATTTATATCTAAAATAAAGGTTAATCAAATTTATAAAGGGAATCTAATGAAAATAAATAAAAATCAGAAAAATCTTTAGGTTTAGTTTTTCTTTTATCCATAGATAAATTATTGTCATTTAAAAAAATATTAATATCAAAACAACTTTTGAATAAATCTTCAAATGTATTTTTATTTCTTAATTGTTTAATTTCTAACAAACAATGGTGTGTTAAATCAGAAGTTTAAGAAATATAAATCGTTCTGCATTGAAATTGATCAATAATTATTTTTAATTAATAAAATAATTTTTCAATTACATACAAAAAAATAAATAGATGATTATGAATATGGTCAAAAAACCTCGACGCTTCGGCTCTGTGACCTGAAGATATAAAAATTATTTTATTTTTAATTTTTAAAAGAGTGTTTAATATTTTTATCCAATTAAAAAAAATGGCATCGTAGTAACCACACCACCAATGGGGCAACAGCCAAGGTATGGTTCCGCATTCACTAACTACCTTGATTGCATCATGTTGAAAAAATTTATGAAGGGAAGAAAAATTATAAAAAAAATCTTTCCCTTCACTTAAAATAAGACAATCTTTTACAACAAGATGCAATCGATGGTTAAAGCAGTGAATATACGGGACATGGTGTCCAGCTATTTTGCTTAGAAATACTTGAACACCATTTTTTTTCCCGGGCATTACGTTCGCCCCATCGTAGCATTGTGCGATCAGGTTCTTTGGTTCTAGATTATATTCTAACAAAAGATTGTTGTTAACTGAGAAAATTTCTTAGGCATCAGATTTATGAATTGGTTTCACAAATATAAAGCTTTCTGTAAAATCAAATTTTTCTATCTATTTCTATTAGTTTGATCTCTCTTGCGGATGTGAAGTATTAATGAATAAAAACACTTTTAAAAAAAGTAAATATTTTTAAGATAATATTTTTTAAATATTTTTGACGGAGCAAATTTAATTATATTATGTGGAAAAAATAAAATTACTATGTATTTTTGGGGGAGCAAATTCAATTTTTTTTGGGGGGGCAAACATAAAATTACTATGTATTTTTGGGGGGGCAAATTCAATTATTTTGGGGGGGGGGGCAACCAAAAACTTTGGGGGGGGCACTGCCCCCCCAAAAGGGGTCTAGAATCGTGCCTGAAGTCGTCTTTAAATGAGGGATTGCTCATTAGATATCTAATATCAAAGCTATTATTTTAATAGACTGGGATTATGTTCATCCAATACACCAATAATTATAGGAAAAACAGACCATTACATAATTTAGAAAAACGTATAATATCAAACAGGTCTACAAATATCAATGTCAAGAAAAAAGTTTATGAAAATATTTCCTACCCTTACTTCATATATATTTATCGTTTTTTTGGTAGTTTCTTCCCCTCCGGCTTTTTAAATCATCCAAAATATGGCCTTTATGATCGATTGCGACCTCAAAAATACTAAAAAGAAAATCAAGAATTTTTTATTTAAAGGCACGTGCAAAGTAAGTTTTTATTTTCGTAAAATTTTAAAAATTCTGAAAATTTCAAAAATTTAATTTTTTTTTAAATTTTTTGAAAAATATTTTATTTCAGAAAAAGCCTTTTATGTGCATATACTAAATTTGTCAACTTTTAAAAATTTGCGTTTTATTACAAAAATTTTTTTTTCAAAATTTTCAAAATTTTACGAAAATAAAAACCCACTTTGCACGTGCCCTAATTAAAGCTTTTATTTATCCTCTCAAATAATGAGAAATAAAATTTTTAAGTATATCAAGCTTTTACATCAACATTTAGATTATACTTTATATAATACCTTAAATGGTTGGGGGCAGATTCCCAGAAATATAAAATACGCATGCGCAAAACAAATAAACCATTTTATGCTTCAAATAAAATTTGAAAACAAATTTGAGCTTTTTAAAATTTATAAATAGGTTTAAACTTTTTATAATAGTTTTAAGCTTTTATAGAATTTAATGTATTTCATATAAAAAATTTACATTTTTTTTTAAGTTAAATATTTTTAATTATATACAAATGGGTGAAAATATATTTTTATTCTTCCTATAGCATTTAACTACCCCAAAAAGTAGCAACAAATTTGTTGATATTTCTTTATCCATTTTCACCTCTAAATCATATTTGTATAAGTTTAAAAAATCTTTTTCCAATGAAACTAAAGGCTAGAATGATAGGGTTTATATAAAAAACACTATTAAGGGTTTATCTTAAAAGAAATTATATTTAGAAAATAACAATTTTTGCATTGGTTTTGTATTTCTTTATATTTTCCTAAACTTTCATATATGAGGATGGGCTTTTCTAGCTCTGACCAAAAACAATAAGCATTGTATTAGGATACTTTGACATTACACAATTATTTGGTTGCACTTAATTAAGAGTAACTTAAAATTTTATTTATAGGCATATATATTATATTATTAGATATAATTTAATTTGTAATTTATATTATATTAGTTAAAAATCCATAGGAAATTGACAAAATGATGTTAAAAAAACCCACATTCAAAAATGTTGCCTATTGCAAATTTAGACTTTTTTATTCATATTTATAACATAGATATATTCATATAAATATATAAGAGATTTAATATAATTTTCTTTAAGGTACATTTGTACAACACAAAGCAAAGAAAATTAATTAAATTAAAATGAATAAACAAGTAAATTCTTTTTTACATTGTCAAAGCTGTAATTCCTCTTATAAAATTTATTAATATAAAAAACTTATTATCAAATATAATTTTTATATAAAATACATATGTGCAACCTAAAATGAAGAACACTAAACAAACTTAAATGGATAACAGTAAATTCTTGATTTACATTGTCAAATTCCTCGTTTAAAATTTATTAATATAAAAAACTTTTAATCTAATATATCTTTTTAATAAAATACATATATACAACCTAAAATAATGTATACTAATCAAACTTAAATGGACAACATAAGTAACTTCTTGATTTTAAGCTGTATTTTCTGTTAAACGAATATTTAATAAACATTTACCACTAAACCCACCTACTCAATTTCAAAATGTAACAAAAAGTTTTGTCGGTAACAAAATTATTTTCTGGGAATTTCACGATCTCCTCTTAACCTAAATATGGGTCAATTTATTATCGGTTTTTAATCAATATGTTTTAAACATTTGCTGTTTAAAATAAAATAATATTTTTTTAATATGTTTTTGTTTCTGTTTTGTTTTTTTTATTAACATTTTTTATCTCACATTTTTAATGTTTATATCCAACTTAACAAGTCTGATTAAAAAATCGGTAAACGGATTTGAAAATCTTTAAGATGACAGGTTTGATCTCTGTATCTCATAACAAAAATTTGTTAACCTTTAATATAAGAAAATAAACGCACAGTTGTCCGTATTTTTTTTAAAATTAATTGGTGCATTCAAAATTAGTTGCTTGCTTTTCACCTCCTGATAGTCTCTTTTAGGCCGGATAAAAAATATATGATCCTTAATGAATTATTTTAAATTGCTCTTCTCTATGTAAGAGAATATTTTAAGAGCTTTCTAAAATGCTAAGAAAAAAAATGAATAAAACATTTTCATTTTTAAAATGTTTTTGGTTTTTAGATATTTAGGAAGTTACTGCTTTTATTAGCTAATAATTATACTTATCGGTTCAAATAGCTCAGTGGCAAACTTTCTTGTGTTCATGCAGGAAAGGGTTCGAATCCATGCATAGCGTCTTTTTACTTTGTAGAATAGAACAAATGTGCAACCTCTTTAAAGCTGCCGAGTGTCCTGCTAAGGTAGCAGTAAATCTACTATGTACCTAAAGTGAGAGTCTAGGCTAAAAACCTAGGTCAATGGCTTGCGAGCGAATCTTACTATGAGACAGATTCAATGGGTATTGAGCCAACATATGGGGATGGTATATCAAACCCAATTGTTATGTTTTAATTTGTACAACATACGATTAATTATATTAAAAAGCTACGAGTCCCATGAAAGATGACAACGCCGAGGATGGGCCTAGCAACTTAAGTAGAATTAGTTTGTATATTTTTATTGTTGTTGAATATAATTTTTTGCGAAACTATTTATAAATTAATTATTGCAGTTAAATTTGTTAAATATTAAATATAATTTTGTTTCTTTTTGTGTCATCTTAACTATGCTTTAATATTCAAAATATATTTTCCATTTAACAATATTTTTAAATATTGTATTTAAAATTTTTTAACTAAATTCAGCCTTGAGTCTTTTGGTAATTTTGGCTAAAAAAACCTATCATTAGAATAATTTTAAATTCATTAAGAATGATGTAATCAAGCAAAATTAACTTGTAATCCAAACATTTTGTTTAATTATAACTTATCTTAAAAACTTGCCTGCCCGATTCCATGACATTAAATACACATTTTATTTCCAAAAACTTCCCATAGGGCATTAAATTTTTCTTTTACATTATTATTTTATTTTGCCTTAGGGTATTACTAAAATAAAACATATTTAAAACATATCTAATATGCCTTTATAAGTTTGCAAAAAAATATCTTTTACTGAATATTTTTAAGTAGTTGAAAAAAAAATATATAAAAAACTGTAGTTAATTTATTTTTAGAAATTTTAAATTTTTAAACTTTTAAAAAACATTTTTTTTTGCTTATTTAAGAATATTCAATTGAAAAAGTGTGGTACATTACCCAACTTACAAGATTGCGGGTTTAATATGTGAAATAAAAAATAAAATTTTATTATATATACAAATTTAACTTTAAATTTTTTATGGTCTATAGATCAAAAGATTGATTATAACACAAACTAAATTATTTTATAAAATATAATATTTGTAGGCAATTTTCAAAGCTTAGATTACCAACAAACATATTGCTTTGCAATTACAATAACCTTATGTTGTGGTAATTTTTTTATTTTTTACATAAACAGAAACGTATGATTCAATGTTAAATGTCGATTGGACAAGGTAGTTAAAATTATTTTATCTACTAACTAATTACACAGGTCAACAAATTGAGAGTTAGCTAGCTACAGAGATCAAACCTGCTATCTTGGGGGTTTTAGTCCGTTTATTTTCCTAATCAAAATTAGTAAGTCAGCTATAAAATTAAAAAAATACAGAAAATATATGACATGGCCATATTTAGAATTAATGCTTTTATGTTTTAATAACTTACATTATATATTGTTATTTGTTGACCTGTGTTATATACTTTGGTGTACAAAAGTTTAATAGGGTTAGAATGAATGTTCATTTGTTTAATTTAAATTTGTTATACCATCTTTTGTTTTAAAGTTTTATTTTAAATTTAAAAAAATGTGAAAAATAATAAATATGAATAATTCTTTATTTTAAAACTCAAAATTATTTTTGTAGGGCGCGTTCAAAAATTATTCAGTTTTTACAAAAAATTGTAAAAATATAAGATTTTTATTATCACTTTATTATTTTTTTTCATTTATTAAAAAAAATATTTTTAAGGATTAAATACAGATTGGCTATATTTGTTGATTTGTATTTTTTTAAAAAATAATTTTAAATTATCAAATTTCTAATTATTTTAAAACCATAAATGAGTCTTAACGCACCCAAAAAATAAAAAATTTATTTTTTAAAAAATTTTTAAAAAATGAAAACAATACAGCACATATCTATCGTCATCAATAATTTTCTTATTGCTATAACTTGTTTTTCCATCTCGCATAATCTAAAATTGCTATCCTTTTAAAATATATTTGCATATAACTTGATACTCATATCAAACACTTATTCTTTACAATTATTTCTATTTTATTATTATTAGTGAACCCATCTTTTTCGAACTTTTGAAGCGTGTGAGAAAGGAAAACCTTGGGCTTGTGTACGTGGTAAACAAACATCTAATATTTGAATGGAGATATATTTTGACAAAACAACGACTCTTAATTATCATTTTTTTAGCGCGAAAAAAATATTTAACGCCTGTTAAAAACATTTCTTATAAAATGGCAAAACATGAGGAATAGATTTTTGACAATTTTATTGGCGTAGATAGCTCAGTGGCAATTTTTGACTTGCAAGCTGGGGATTGCAAGTTTGAACAGGAAGCTTTTATCTTTCAAAAAATAGTACGCATGTGCAACCACGAAGGCAGGCAATAGGTCCTAAACGATATTCCCTAAGTGAGAGCTTAGGCTAAAAACTAGTGGTTGTGAGCAAATTTTATTATTTGCCATCGGCAATATTAATTGTTTTGCTCGATATAAAAGAGTCAAAGCCCTAACGGGTATAATGCCCCTAAATGGGGAAAGGCATGTGGAAACCCCCAACCCTATGAGTTTTGCAAGATTGAAAGATTTTGATTGCATGTAGACAAGTTTTTTGTTTCGTATGTAAACTTAGCAACATTGAGCTTGGCTAGTAGTTGGATAAGAATTGTCAACATATCTTAAAGCCGTCTTACCATACTCTGAGTTTCTAAGTCTGAAAACTTAGGTCCCCGGAGCGTGTTAAATTTCATTTAACTCTGCAGGACCTGCTTTATAGTATTAAAAAGGCAAAGCCTTGACGGGTAAGCCGTTTTTATGGGGAAAAAGGTTAAAAGGAAACTTATCTACTAAAATAAATAATGTAATTGTGTGGAATATTGTGATCCATAAATATATTCCATAAATATATTATAAATATCATTTAACTATTGTTGTTATTTTAATTAGGCCAAATCAAGCAAATTTAGGAGGCTCTTTGCTATAAAAGTTGCCAAACTTACGAGATACAACAATTATAAGGCGGAAAGAATTTTATTGCGGATTAATCACCCATTTATTGTAAGGTATGCATATGTATGTATTTAATTGGGAGTCAGATTTTGTTCATTTTTGCGGAGAAACTTTAAAAACTTTTTTTAAATTTTGTTAAGTTTTATTTCAAAAAAAGTATTTTAGATGCTAATATTTTAGATTAGTGACTGCATTTTTGAAACAATTTATATTTTTGCCCTATAAAACGCTTTTGCGGGTATTTAACCTTTTTTCCATCAATGCAACATAAATTCGACTATTTTTACAGGGTTTTTTAGAAAGTTGTTCTGCAATATTTGGGTCCATAGATGGAAATAATCTAAAACTATTAAATTTTCAAAAAATCTATTAGTTTATATAGATCTCTTATATTATTGACCTGTCTAAAATAGGAATTCATAATTAATTTAAACAAAAATAAAGGTGTGACGCGATCAATCTAATTTATTAAAACAAATATGTATAAATTGTAAAATTTATAGAAGAAATTCAAACAACCATTGTTAATTTAAAAACTATTATACCCTTAAATTATAAACTTTTAAAAAGACGACCCCCAAAAATAGGTTATTGAATTAGCAAATATGTTGTTGTCGTTGTTAGCCCCGGTTCTTTGGACGTGAGAAGTTGGATTTAAAGTTGAGCTTGAGTGCTGAAAGGGCTGGATTGTACCAAAGTGGGGGAAATAGGTGGCCCACGGTTTGGGCATATGAGCCAGTGTTTAATGTTATCAGCTGAAGATTTGCAGTCATTGCAAATATTGTTAATTAGCAAATATAAAAATTTAAAGCGGCTAATTTCATATGTGTTATTTAGCACCAAACATTTTACCAATAATGGTAATTCTTAAACCTATAAGATTGCCAGATCTACGTCGGCTGATGTCATTTTTTATTTCATGTACTTGCCATAACTTTGATTTATATTATAATCGTATGCATTAAAGTTATACCTTTGACAAAAAAATTTGGACTTTCGTGTTTATCAAAAAAAAGTGCAAACAGATATTATATAAAAAACACCCATCTATATAACAACAATTGATATAAGTATATTTCTGGATTCTCGACCTAAAGTTGCTTAAATTGGTCGAGAAAAATGGTATATAAATCTTTGTAAATATATATATAAAAATGAATAAGGTATTAATTTGCACAGTGTTTCAAACTCTCATCATTTTTTTCTAATTCAAAAAAAGTCAGTTGAACAATGTTGTTTTTTTGTAATTGTTGTATTTTATTAGTAACACGTGTATTTTTACAATTACATTTTATGGTTCTTAAATTTCATAGATTATATCACACTATTTACTATCCCGGGTTCGCCTATCATTTGCTAGATCTGATACCCGGACCTACCTTAAAACAGCTCAAACAGCGTCTGTAAGTTTCTTCATTTTTTTAATTGCTCAGATGGGCACGTTCAAAGTCAATTTTAGAAATTAGTTTAGCTTTTAATTGGTCTAAAAATAAAATTAAAACATAAATATAATATTTTACACCAATGTACTTTACATCATTGGCTCAGAACTTAATTAACACGTGTATGTGCTTTCCTTCCCCCTTTAAACGGCAGTATTGGAGTTTTTTGATTTTAAAAAAAAAGTTAATAAAAAAAATTTGTGCTTTACATTGAAATGAGCTATTGTTTGTTTTTTGCATAGAATACACAAAATTTTGAGTCTATATATAGAAATAGCTATTTGGGTCTAAAAAACTTATAGGGTGTATAATTTATTTTAGTGGTTCAATCAATTCGGCTACTTTCACATTTTATGCTACCTGTCTTACCGAAGCAATATCCTATCTTCACTACAAAGGTGTTTTACACCGTAAATTTAGTCTTGACAATGTTGTCATAGATATGGATGGATACCCCAAATTGGTAAACTTAAAATATCATATTGATTAGTAAATATTACTTATTGATATAAAGCCCTGGACCATAAATATTTATCCTAATAGCTTGCTGCCGCCTTACGACTAAGAAATAATTATAATTAGTTGCAACTAAAATATATTCTGTTTAGCAAAGTGTCAAAAAATATAATTATAAACATCCATCCTATGTATTTTTTTTTCACTTGTTTACAATTAAATCTCTGAACGCCCCTCTACAGTCGCATATTTTCACCTAGAGGGTTCAGATTGCTCAGTGACAAACGCTAGAGGTTGGGTGTTCGAATCGGTGCGAGGGGCGTTTTTTTTCTACCCATGTGCCACTTGAGCTGCTAAGTGTCTTATTTAGGCAGTAGGCCCTTGTGGGTACCCCGATATGGGCAAAGCATAAGGAAAATTTCAAACCTAATTGTGCTTTTTTTCCACTTTTCACTTGTGTGAGAAAGGTTTGTTATAATTAAAGTTATAATACTTATGTTTTGCATACGTTTATATAGATTGATTTCGCCAACTCACAAGTCATTTCTCGTCCAAATGGAGCAACATTTAACATTAATCGAAGAGAAAATTCAGTGGATATAAAACGTGCTCTCGATTTAAGGGACTTCGGTGTCCTTTTATACCATTTCATAGGCGAAAAGTTAGCAACTACTTATATGCTTTTTTTTGAATCCTGCTCTGGTCAGTGTTAATGTAAATGTTATGGTATATGGAGACTTATGGAGAAGGAAACCCTAAATTTAAATATTTTGAGAAAATGCCAGAGATACTAGTTTTAAACGTTACCTCGTATCTCCTATAATAATTGTGAAGGTGGTGCCTTAATGTAATTTAGAGGAAAAGAGATAATCAGGTATTTAGTGGCCCAGAAGTCTAAAAAGAGTCTTTTAACTTAATATTCTGATAAGCTATTTAAGGGACAAAAATAAGCAACTTTATTATTGATGAGGTGGTAAATTTAGTTTACAAATTTCCTATTATCTCCATTTAGATTACCTTTATCTACAATCGTGCTAGAAAAGAAGGTAGCAGCTGGCCGGAAAGACTACCAGTTCATAGCTGATTTATGCCGAATTAAACGCAATTCCCAAACAGGATACCAAGATACTTTAAAAAAGCATCCGTAAGTTTCTAATTCTATAAGGCGAGTTCAGAGTTCATTCGTATTTGGAAAAATTTTTCAATTAAAAATTTTTTATGCCTTAGAGTTTACTTGTTTTAAAAATTATGTCTATATGGATTTAGTTGAACGCAGGGGCGTATGCAGAAACTTTCCTAAAGGGAAGCAAGAAATTTTTTTGGAGGAAAGCAACAACAAATTTAATTCTAATATTGATGTTTTATTTGAAAAATTATAATGCTGTATATTTTCTAAAAATAGTTTATAGATTTCTATACCTTTTTGATATATAAATTCAACGCTGATTAACGTTGGTTACATCAAAAAAATTGAAAAAAATTTATAAAGAGGGGGAGAGTAATTTTCCTTTTTTAACCTCCCCCCCCCCCCATAAATACGATGGTTGAGAGATTGCTGATGATACAGGGAATTAATAAACAATCAATTTTATTAACAATTTCGAGAAAATTAATAAATCCCGAACGCCCCCTTACGTATATTCATTTAAAATTTTCAACACAAAAAATGATTTATTTAGCCTTACTAAGGCTCTTTTAATAAATGTTTTAATAAAAATTTGATAAAATGGATTAAACTTAAAGGGGGCCCTATTATATATATTTTTTTGTCATAATTTTATCACCTTGGTAAGACGTATTAAAAACTGGTAAAATATATTAATATATTATACGATATAATGGGCCTTAATTTTTTTCTAATATTCGAATTAACCTAGGTAAATAAGGCTTTAGTTTAACTTGCAATTAATATCACAATAAAAACAAAATATTGTATTTATAAAATTGTAAAAATCTAAAGGTAATAAATAAATTTGCAATTAATAATTTTTTTCACTTTAACAATTTTATACACATATTACAGGTCAAAATATATGTGCTAGCTGAATTAATAAACTATTTTTAGAAAATAACATACTTTAAAATATGACCACATTATTTTGTCCCGTAACCCTAACAATTAAATTAAAGTCGAATGGACTAAAATTTCAGCATCTTAATAATTTTCAGATGGCAAAGATTGTATCCACATACCCCTCACCTGAACTTTTATAATTATAAACATATTATATAATTCTAATAAAACTAGAATTATTTTTTTCTAATACTTATAGTTTATACAGAAAACAAATAAAAAATTAGATTAAGAAGTTTAAACAAATTTTGGTATTTAAAGTAATTAAATTTTACAACGGTATTTGTGCCAGATAAAATTGATTAATGATGGTGCCTATATGCTAAATTAGTTAAATATCTAAACTAGGTGGAAAATAAATGTAATCCATAAAACAATCAACACGTAAAGTTTCAACTTTTTTACACAAAGACAAAAGTTGGACGATGAGTCATTGGCATCCTTGTCTTGCACGCAAATTTTGGGTTCGACTCCGCGCATAGGCGGTTTATTTTTTCGGCAAATAGCACACATGTGCAACCACTTGAAGGCTGTTGAGTGGTCGGCTTCAATAGGCCTTGAAGCCTTTGAAGAAGCCTAGACTTAAAATCGAGGTCACGGGCTTAAGAGCAAGTCTTACTGTTTAATATAGCGGCATAATTTATTGACTGGGCTAAAAAAATCACCCTAAACAGGAATGGCGTTCCTATTTAGAGAAGACACCTCAAATCTAATTTACTTTTGCCCGAAGAATAAATCATACAATTATTATAATAAACCATTTTATATTTATTGTTTGATTAATAGATTTTTTGCAAACACTCAATGGCAGAAGTATTTTGATAGGGAAATTCTAGCCCCTAACGGTAAATTGATAAGGCAAATGGCGGAAATGAATTTATCTTACTATAGAGCTTCTTCCGACCAAGACTTGCATAATACGACAAGTTTAGTTTTATTATTTATTATATGCAAATATATCTATCATTTTCTTATAAAGAGTGTAGCTTATAACCCGCTGTTACATGCGTTAGAAAAGTTACACAAGTACGGGGGTGGAGGTATGTGATAATACCTAATTTTTTTAATTTAAAAACAAGAGAAATATAAGAGCTAAAAAAATTACTGATTTTTTAATCCTTTTATAGCAACTTAACTTTAAAATTGGTGTATAAATTTAGATAATCTACATTTGAATCCATAAATCTAGCTTAAGTTCAATATGACACCTTTACAAATTCCATTGCTTAGAAAATTTTTAAATATTATTTCAAAATTAAAAATTAATAAATGTTATTTAAACGCACCCTAACTAAATATATCTTTATCAATAAAATATCTCTAGTTTGTCAAATTGGTCTTTAATAAATAAATAATGAAAAATAACTTAATGTTTATTATAATTTTAATAACAAAAAAAATTTACAATCTGGATATTGAATAATAAAAAAGTAGTTGTTTATAAAATTAAAATTTCTAAACTACAAACTTTACATAAAATATTTTTTCGTAAATTTTAAGGTTTAATAGATCAGATCATATATTTTAAATGTAATTTATTGTCATATACATATACGAATATAAAATGCAAAAACAGGACATAAAATACGAGAAGAAAATATTACAGTAACCAATTTATGAAATACGCCATCTTTAAAGGACTGCAAACTTTATGATTTCCAAATATTTTAAATAAACTTTTTAATTCAGCTATGAACATAAATATTTTAAGATAAATGTAAAATAAAAAAAAAGGGATATAAAACAAATAATAATGAAGGAATAATTTATACATATATATACATTTACCATGTATTTTTTCGTAAACTAATATTTTGAACTGATTAATTTGCCTCTTATTTAGGGTGGGATGCGTTTTCGTGTTTTGAAAGAAATCCGCGGAAATGATATTAAATTTATTATTATTTTTATGATTATGCATATTATTGTATTTGAGGGGGCTGACTTGAGGGTAGTTTGCTATTTTCTAATTTTCTTTTTTTTTTACATTCGGCGATTACTTAAATTTTATCGAATCCCTTAACATATATTGCAAAGCTTTGTGAGGCCACTGACAAATTAGCAAGAGAATGCCTAACTTCTTTAGCATGCCCTAAACCTTTGATCATTTTGATAGTTTAGGTGGCTTGAACGTCGATCGATAGTCCTTTTTGAGTCGGGTCCCCTCCCCTTTGAAAAAAAAAATTTACTTTTGATGTATCCAATTAAACTATGCCTTTTACCCTTTGCAGACACTAAAAAAGTCTTAAATGGGACCTTTAAAAATCACTCTATCGCTCTCCGCCCTAAGACATCACTTAATAATACTTCTAGTCAAAGTGTTATATTTTGAATTAGAGTAAAATAAGGTTAGATGTTTTAATGTAAGGAACTTTGATTCTTAGAATCAAAATTTAGTTAATATTCTCGACCCAGTCTTAATGGCACAGATTGGACAAATGTCCATAACAAAAAATACCAACCATAAAATATAAGGTAAAAGATATAAATTAGGGCGTTGACCGACCGTGATAAGGGCATGTCACAACTTCACATAGTTTTTCCTTGATGTGTGCTAGTGAACATTAGCCCATTAGAAGTTTTGGAATGGTTTATTTCAATAATCCAACATTCGTAATTAATGAAAATTGAGAATAATTGCAAAACCAGCTAATTGTGCAATATCATGTATATAATGCTGTGTTTTGTGAATTGAGTTACGGTGACATGCCCAAACTGTTTGATACTAAAGAACGCCCATGTTAGGGGCGTTGGTAGAATTGGCTGTGGCTAATAGGAATTTTAAAGTCGTAAAATAAAAGTTATATACGGCTAATAAAAAAAGAATTTTTAAAAACGGTCCCTTTCGAGCGTTTTAATGAAAATAAGGAGAAAATGGTTGAAGCATTTGTTAAAATGTCTCATACCCACTCGACTTTTGTTTTGTATAAGAATATTGTGTCTATAAAGACCTAAAAAAAGGCTTTGTAAAATAAAATTATGTATAAATCCTAGAATAGGATTGATTTATATTTTAATTAGCCACAGCCATTAATGCATGGTTTGTGCCGAGGACGACGCTAATGTAGCAATTGGGCAGAAGAGAGGGTCGTCCTCTGCGAATAGTTTTTTTTTGATGAGATCTGGACCTAAATAGTTTGCTTACAATTTTAGAAATGGCCATAAATGGCTTGAGTTTGTAGAGTTTATTTTGTTCCGGTGAGGTAGATAAGGAAAATAATTTTTTTTCACGATTAGATAGCTTGTCTGAAACGCAAATCAGGTCAAAGGTTTTTTATTATTCCGGTACATAGCATCAGCTTGGATATTACCTATTAGTTTATTAGTATATGTATAGTTAATTTTTATCTCAGTTAATTCCCGCTTTGCTATTGAGATGAATCCAATAGCTTAAAATCGTTTGATAGGTTGTTTGAGGTATAAATTAGTTGAATTGACCTGGTAGGGTGTCTTTATCCTTAAGGTTTTTTTTAATTTATATTTTACGGTATTGAGGTTTCATTTTAAAATTATCCATAATTAATGCATATGTGATCATTTTCAATTAATTTAATCCTGCTCTACCTGACCAAGCTTATACTTATGATGTAAATTTTGACTTAGTTTTTGTGACGTTAATTTTGCAAACTAAACCATATTTTAACACAACGTCACTTACCGATAATAATTAATAATGCTAACATTATATGAACAATGATAAAATTAGGAAATCTATATATAACTCATTTATTGGGAAATTACATATAAACTTGGAAGTTTGTCTATTGTAATTTTATATATCGTATTCCTGCTCCTAAATGAGTTAAACAACAAACTACATTTCGCGTCGAACTAAGCAAGAATCACCTAACCATCTAATTTTGGTTGTGCATAATATTCGAGATTCAGCTGCCACCATTTCAGTGTTCCCCAAGCTTCACAGCATATTGAAGAATACCTCTAATAATAACAATAATAATAATAATAATAATAATAATAATAATAATAATAATAATAATAATAATAATAATAATAATAATAATAATAATAATAATAATAATAATAATAATAATAATAATAATAATAATAATAATAATAATAATAATAATAATAATAATAATCCAAATATTAATAAAAATAATCCTAATAATATAGTAAATAAGAATCTAAACTACAATTATTTCAAATAAAAATTGATAGCGCTAAGTGTCCTCCTTCTGCTCAAATCATGAAACAGAAATGGGAAATATAACGCCATTTCAAACAGCACGTGACCTTGTAGAACACTTTCTAGGTTCAATAACTCAAGTACTAAAAAACCCTGGACCTCCCGAGACTGATAGTTTGGGTGATTACTATTTCCGATTAGACCCCGACGTTGGAAAGTTAAGCATATATTCCAACTCCTAACTTTTATCTGCCTAAGATTAAGAAAAACACATAATAATTAAAATAATAAAGATAAAAATAATACTAATAATGATAATAATAATAAATAAGAATTAAAAACTACAATTATTTCAATGAAAAATTGATAACGCAAAGTGTCCTCCTTCTGCTTTAATCATGACACAGAAATGGGAAATATAACGCCATCCTAACAGCACGTGACCGTGTAGAACACTTTCTAGGTTCAATAACTCAAGTGCTATATAACCCGGGACCTTCCGAGACTGATAGTGTGGGTGATTACTATTTCAACCGATTAGACCCCTACTTGGAAAGCGAATCAAATATTTCTACTCCTAACTCTTATCTGCAAGATTTAAAAAAACACAGAATAATAATTAAAATAATAAAGATATAATAATAATAATAATAATACATAATAATAATAAAAATAATAATAATAATAATAGTAATAATAATAATAATACTAATAATAATAAGAATAATAATAAATAAGAATCTAAACTACAATTATTTTAAAAATTGATAATGCAAAGTGTCCTCCTTCTGATCACGAAACGGGAAATATTTCAAACAGCACGTGACCGTGTAGAACACTTTCTAGGTTCAATAACTCAAGTACTAAAAAACCCTGGACCTCCCGAGACTGATAGTTTGGGTGATTACTATTTCAACCGATTAGACCCCTACTTGGAAAGCGAATCATATATTTCTACTCCTATCTCTTATCTGCCTAAGATTTAGAAAAACACAGAATAATTATTAAAATAATAAAGATATAATAATAATAATACTAATAATAATAATAAAAATAATAATAATAATAATAGTAATAATAATAATAATACTAATAATAATAAGAATAATAATAAATAAGAATCTAAACTACAATTATTTCAAAAATTGATAATGCAAAGTGTCCTCCTTTTGATCACGAAACGGGAAATATTTCAAACAGCACGTGACCGTGTAGAACACTTTCTAGGTTCAATAACTCAAGTACTAAAAAACCCTGGACCTCCCGAGACTGGTAGTTTGGGTGATTACTATTTCAACCGATTAGACCCCTACTTGGAAAGCGAATCATATATTTCTACTCCTATCTCTTATTTGCCTAAGATTTAGAAAAACACAGAATAATTATTAAAATAATAAAGATATAATAATAATAATACTAATAATAATAATAAAAATAATAATAATAATAATAGTAATAATAATAATAATACTAATAATAATAAGAATAATAATAAATAAGAATCTAAACTACAATTATTTCAAAAATTGATAATGCAAAGTGTCCTCCTTTTGATCACGAAACGGGAAATATTTCAAACAGCACGTGACCGTGTAGAACACTTTCTAGGTTCAATAACTCAAGTACTAAAAAACCCTGGACCTCCCGAGACTGATAGTTTGGGTGATTACTATTTCAACCGATTAGACCCCTACTTGGAAAGCGAATCATATATTTCTACTCCTATCTCTTATCTGCCTAAGATTTAGAAAAACACAGAATAATTATTAAAATAATAAAGATATAATAATAATAATACTAATAATAATAATACTAATAATAATAATAAAAATAATAATAATAGTAATAATAATAATAATACTAATAATAATAAGAATAATAATAAATAAGAATCTAAACTACAATTATTTCAAAAATTGATAATGCAAAGTGTCCTCCTTTTGATCACGAAACGGGAAATATTTCAAACAGCACGTGACCGTGTAGAACACTTTCTAGGTTCAATAACTCAAGTACTAAAAAACCCTGGACCTCCCGAGACTGATAGTTTGGGTGATTACTATTTCAACCGATTAGACCCCTACTTGGAAAGCGAATCATATATTTCTACTCCTATCTCTTATCTGCCTAAGATTTAGAAAAACACAGAATAATTATTAAAATAATAAAGATATAATAATAATAATACTAATAATAATAATAAAAATAATAATAATAGTAATAATAATAATAATACTAATAATAATAAGAATAATAATAAATAAGAATCTAAACTACAATTATTTCAAAAATTGATAATGCAAAGTGTCCTCCTTTTGATCACGAAACGGGAAATATTTCAAACAGCACGTGACCGTGTAGAACACTTTCTAGGTTCAATAACTCAAGTACTAAAAAACCCTGGACCTCCCGAGACTGATAGTTTGGGTGATTACTATTTCAACCGATTAGACCCCTACTTGGAAAGCGAATCATATATTTCTACTCCTATCTCTTATCTGCCTAAGATTTAGAAAAACACAGAATATTAATTAAAATAATAAAGATATAATAATAATAATAATAATAATAATAATAATAGTAATAATAATAATAATACTAATAATAATAAGAATAATAATAAATAAGAATCTAAACTACAATTATTTCAAAAATTGATAATGCAAAGTGTCCTCCTTCTGATCACGAAACGGGAAATATTTCAAACAGCACGTGACCGTGTAGAACACTTTCTAGGTTCAATAACTCAAGTACTAAAAAACCCTGGACCTCCCGAGACTGATAGTTTGGGTGATTACTATTTCAACCGATTAGACCCCTACTTGGAAAGCGAATCATATATTTCTACTCCTATCTCTTATCTGCCTAAGATTTAGAAAAACACAGAATATTAATTAAAATAATAAAGATATAATAATAATAATAATAATAATAATAATAATAGTAATAATAATAATAATACTAATAATAATAAGAATAATAATAAATAAGAATCTAAACTACAATTATTTCAAAAATTGATAATGCAAAGTGTCCTCCTTTTGATCACGAAACGGGAAATATTTCAAACAGCACGTGACCGTGTAGAACACTTTCTAGGTTCAATAACTCAAGTACTAAAAAAACCCTGGACCTCCCGAGACTGATAGTTTGGGTGATTACTATTTCAACCGATTAGACCCCTACTTGGAAAGCGAATCATATATTTCTACTCCTATCTCTTATCTGCCTAAGATTTAGAAAAACACAGAATAATTATTAAAATAATAAAGATATAATAATAATAATACTAATAATAATAATACTAATAATAATAATAAAAATAATAATAATAGTAATAATAATAATAATACTAATAATAATAAGAATAATAATAAATAAGAATCTAAACTACAATTATTTCAAAAATTGATAATGCAAAGTGTCCTCCTTTTGATCACGAAACGGGAAATATTTCAAACAGCACGTGACCGTGTAGAACACTTTCTAGGTTCAATAACTCAAGTACTAAAAAACCCTGGACCTCCCGAGACTGATAGTTTGGGTGATTACTATTTCAACCGATTAGACCCCTACTTGGAAAGCGAATCATATATTTCTACTCCTATCTCTTATCTGCCTAAGATTTAGAAAAACACAGAATAATTATTAAAATAATAAAGATATAATAATAATAATACTAATAATAATAATACTAATAATAATAATAAAAATAATAATAATAGTAATAATAATAATAATACTAATAATAATAAGAATAATAATAAATAAGAATCTAAACTACAATTATTTCAAAAATTGATAATGCAAAGTGTCCTCCTTTTGATCACGAAACGGGAAATATTTCAAACAGCACGTGACCGTGTAGAACACTTTCTAGGTTCAATAACTCAAGTACTAAAAAACCCTGGACCTCCCGAGACTGATAGTTTGGGTGATTACTATTTCAACCGATTAGACCCCTACTTGGAAAGCGAATTATATATTTCTACTCCTAACTCTTATCTGCCTAAGATTTAGAAAAACACAGAATAATAATTAAAATAATAAAAATATAATAATAATACTAATAATAATAAAATTATAATAATAATAGTAATAATAATAATAATACTAATAATAATAAGAATAATAATAAATAAGAATCTAAACTACAATTATTTCAAAAATTGATAATGCAAAGTGTCCTCCTTTTGATCACGAAACGGGAAATATTTCAAACAGCACGTGACCGTGTAGAACACTTTCTAGGTTCAATAACTCAAGTACTAAAAAACCCTGGACCTCCCGAGACTGATAGTTTGGGTGATTACTATTTCAACCGATTAGACCCCTACTTGGAAAGCGAATCATATATTTCTACTCCTATCTCTTATCTGCCTAAGATTTAGAAAAACACAGAAAAATAGTTAAAATAATAAAGATATAATAATAATAATAGTAATAATTATAATAATAAAAATAATAATAATAATAAGAATTTAAACTACAATTATTTTCAATAAATAATGATAACGCAAAATGTCTTTTTTCTGCTCGAATATAAAAACAGGAATAAAATTCAACGCCTTTTCAAACCAGCGGAATCGTGTAGAACATTTTCTAGGGTTCTTTATTTAATTAAATTGCTTTAAATACGGGACTTCCAAAAACTGATAATTTAGATGATTTCTTTTACCCAGATCAGTATTTGGAAATTATAAACCATAAACTCCTACACTTTTCAAATTTCTCAATTTGCCTAAGATTAAAATAATTACCGAAAATAATTATAATAAAATAATAATAATAATACTAATAATAATACAATAATAATACTAATAATAACTATAACAATAATAATAATATTAATTAATAAAAATACTATATTTATAATACTAATAATAATAACACTAATAATAATTATAAGTATATTAATTAATATAATAATGTGAAGAATAGCAAATTAACAAAAATAGTGACTTTGTTATAAAGCGCTTTTCTAGCTAAAAAAAGCAAATGATATGTTCTCAGGACCGTCTAAATTCTTACACTGTACACTAATAATAAAGAAATATCAAGCGACTTATTCAGTGGTTTCTTCAGATGGAATCTGGACTAATAAACACTAGGCCCTCTACCCCTTATAAGTCGACAAGTGTCCCAACAAGAAACAAACTTAAATTAAATACGACAAATATTGTGGCGAACCCTATGAAAAACGCGTTTCCTGTATTTCGACCGCCTTTAATGACCTGCAATGATTGGGAGCTATAAAATGAATTTAAGGCAACAATTGTCCTGGCATTTCAAACAATATGCTAAATTTAGCCGCAACCATTGCAATGCCCAAGGTAAGGAGGCCGACGCATGAGATGCCTTGTAAGAGAAATCCGTAAAGTAGAGGAACAGTCTTCAATGTGCATGTTAGAAGAAGCAATAGAATTTATTTTAATAGGAGTGCTGAAAAAGATACAAGCGGGAACATATGCTTGATGATAATTAGATGGTTAGGTGATCCTTGCTTAGTTCGAAGCGAAATGTAGTTTGTTGTTTAACTTATTAAGAAGACGATATATTAAATTACAATGGACAAAGTTCCAAGTTGATTTGTAATTTTCGAATATTCATATATAGATATCCTTGAATTTTCTCATTATTCATATAATGTTAGCATTATTAATTATTATCGGTATGTGACGTTGTTGTGTTAGAGTATAGTTTATTTGCAAAATTAACGTTATGAAAACTAAGTAAAAATTTAAATCATAAGCATAAGCTTGGTCAGGTAGAGCAGGGTTAAATTAATTGAAAGTGATCATATATGCATTAATTATGGATAATTTTAAAATGAAACCTCAATACCGTAAAATATAAATTAAAAAAAAACCTTAAGGATGAAGACACCCTACCAGGTCAATTCAACTAATTTATAACTCAGACAACCTATCAAACGATTTTAAGCGATTGGATTCATCTTAATAACAAAGCGGGAATTAACTGAGATAAAAATTAACTATACATATACTAATAAACTAATAGGTAATATCCAAGCTGATGCTATGAGGAATAAAACCTTTGATCTGATTTGCGTTACAAGCTATTTAATCGTGAAAAAAAAATTATTTTCCTTATCTACCTCACCGGAAATAAAATTTTTAATGTTATTAAAATAAACTCTATATTACTCGGGCTGTTTATTACCATTTTTTCATTGTAAATTACTAAAATATTTGGGTCTCTCATCAAAAAAGGACTATATAAATCCATGCATTAAATTCTACCAACCAGGAATAAAACATGGGCGTACAGGTAGGAATAGGCTAAGTTTAGCGGTCAACGCCTCAAATGTTCTAGCCCGCCCAAGTAATCCCCGAAATGGTTGCCCTTAATATTTTAAATTTACGGGTTAGAGCATTTGTTTTTCGTTTTTTCATTTTTGAAAAAATGCGGACGGACTATCGTGAGACGTGATATGCGCCATAAAAAGTATGGTGTTCTTATGGTTTCAGCGTTGTGCTGTGTTTGGCTATCATCAGTTCTCTTAGTTGCCTAACAGAGTTTTTCGTCCCATTCCTTTATTTGATTATTTAAAATTCAAAAAAAAGGATTTTTTTGCCCCCTAAAACTTTTATGTAATCGCCGAATGTCTACCTTGATGTCAGCCCCCCCTGGATTTGGATTATGGATTATGGATCAAATAAAAATATGGAATATCTATACTCGTTTTTCGCATAAATGTGCTAAGGTCAGATTGATAAACAAAAAGGTTTTAAACACAATCTACAATATTAAAACAACTTCTGCAAACGAGGTTTTTATTTACTGGTAATATATTTTTTTAATACATTTTGTTTTGATAATTTAATATGTTTAATTTTATAATTCTCAAATACACCTTTTAGATAAAACTAGAATTTTTTGTAAATTATTCTACCAATAGTATAAAAAACTTATAACAAGTATTAAAATTAATAATTAGAATTAACAATGTCTCAATAATTTAGATAAATAAATATATGCAAATCTTAATATATATAATATTCAATTTTAAAATATTTGGCCAAACCATTTAAAAAAAAATATTTTTAATATTATAATATTAATATCATTAATATGGCATGTTACTTAATTGGTGCGAATGATTGGTTGTTGCCCTTGTAATGGTAAATTTATTCAAAAATTTTGCTATCAAAACCCAAAATTTTTGAGTGCCTAGTAATATATTTTATTTGAAAATAAAAGTTGAGTCACCGTAATTAGGAATCCTGCAATATTTATGTGTGCAATGGCTTGTAATTCTACAATCAGACTCTGTTTTTGGCTTTGGAAAACTATCTTGACTTACGGTCAAGATTTAGTAAAAGTTTAGATTTAATGCCTAAAACTCTAAGGCATACTTTTAAAGCTAACACAACCTTATATCTTGCTTAATTTTTTTCTTAGAGTATGAAGCTAATATAAACCCAATGGATAGGTGCATCTCTAAATACACGTGGTTCATGCTTAGTTGCCACCGGTTTAGCAGATTGCGCCATTTCGCTATTTTTAAATCATGGCAGAAATAAAAGTTCTGTTTTGACGGCAATGTCCTTAAAGATGACTAAACTTAAATATGCTAGCTTTATCTAAAATTATAGCCCCATATGTTAGATATCAAAGCGAAATACAAAAAATCGGGTTCACTATTTCCTCATAACTTTTAGCTATTAATAAAAAAAACACTACTTCTACAAATTACTGTGTTTAAATTTTATTATTTATTCAATATTCTCGTTACATAAAAAAATACAGAATTACTAAAAATTTATAATATTTTGGTAACAAGTGGTTGTCATCTTCAATTTAAAAAATTTAAAATAATGATTTCATAGGCATTTCATACACACATTAAAATGTACAATATTAATATTTTTTTAAATTTGAACATTTGCACGATATATTTTAGAAAAAAAGTTTAAAAATTGGTATTTTAATTTTAAAAATAAAAAGAAAAAATTTTTGACAAAGTGCGATTTATAAAATTTAAATATAATCAAATTTACGAGAATATAAATCTCTTCTTCATGAAATAATAAAAATTAAAATGGAATTGTATTCCAAGTGTAAATTTTATAATTTGATATGGTCAATAAAAGATGGTGATATTAGTAATGTGAAGTAATTTTAAAAAAACACATAGAGACTGTGTTTATTAATAAAATAATGAACTAAACTTTAAACGCGCACAAATTGGTTTTTAGGGTAAGTCTTTTTTCTCGGAAATTATGTTTTTCGTGTGCGAGGAAGTAAATGGGTTTTTTTCGTTTTCGGATGTGTCAATATGTTTGTATAGATGCTGTATAAAACTTTTGGAATAGATGCCGGATGTGCAGGTCTATTTTTTGTTTGCAAAATTATTTATTATTTTTAAATATTTAAATTATACTGATTTTAAAATTCAAATAAAAGTGATTAGTTTGTTGACTTGAAATATGAAAATTACTGTTTTATCTTAAAGTATGTGAAGTGGTCTAAGGGCAAGTCCTCAATTTTTGAAAATAAACTAGATTTTTATTTTATTCAAGTTAATCTTTTTCAGGCTGATCACGTTCCCTTGGCCCATAACATTCTGTTTGAGCGCCCGACTGATTAATCTCAAGAAGCCAACTGGAGGAATTAGGCCCTTTGTATTATCTATTCTTTTTCGTAGAATGGTGGCCAAAATAACTGCCTCACATATTCTCCACGCTTTCCCTGTTCTATTTAATTCAAAATATCAATTTAAATGTAGCACAAAAAGAGGTTTTCGAAACCCACAATCTCCACATTTACTCTCGGCATCGGAAAATATAAACTGGATTAACAAAACGCCTCCATCTAAGTTCACTGTAAAGCTTGCCTTGATAAATTTGCTATCTTATTTCTTTCCTTCTATCTTTCGTTCATCTTTGTTCCAACTCAACTAACCCTCTTGATTTCAACTATAATGTCACTTAAAGCATTCTACAAAGCGTCTCTCTTAGGATCGTTCTTACCTAAAACTGAAACTTTATGGATTATATTTAAACCTTAGAAGATGCTACCAATTGTAGTTTAGAAAAGGTTATTTAAGCATTAAAATACATCAAAGATGAATCCTTCAATATAGGTCTTCTTTTAAATAAAAGCAAATCAAAAGTCTGGGAGCTTGATGCTATATAAAATCATCAACTTCCCTCCTGACCTCACGCTACTGGGTTTTCTTTTCGGAAAACAACCTTTCATTCAGAATTTTTAACTTTTAAAAAATATCTCAATAAACAAAAAATAATAATTCGCATCTTCCAAAATGCCTTATTCCGAACTTTGTAACTCTCCCAGCACACCAAAAACATATTTTAATCCATTTGTAATCTTAAATTTATCAAACGAGGAATAGACTCAAGCACTTTTCTCAAAATTAGGCGGCACATCTTTCCTTTTCAGCTTAATCCCCTTTTCCCTTTTTATCTTCTCATATTGCAAACCAAAACATTATTTCCAGCTTAAATAATTTGCGATCTCCTTCTCCCTCAATCCATCAAAGCTCGTTCACTGAATCTGTTCCACCATCAATCCCGTTTCATATATAAATATTTTCTCCTTGGTCCAAAAATGCAATCTAGATATATCTAATTCCTTCTCCCACATTTGACATGCTTTTAAATAACAACTCATAAAAGCTTCCTTTATTTCAAAACATTCAAACTAAAGTTTTAAATTTCTAGGCTAGATGACGAAGGACTCCTCAAAATTGCATAATTATTTTCAACGATTTAAAAGAAACTAATAACGCTGCTGAGGTTTCCTTCTTTTTTTTTTTTTTTGGGTGAGGAGCATTGAAATTGCTATGCGGCGACGTTCATAACCCCTAGGGTCAATAGGATTAAGCGCGTCTCTCCGCCAATACCATAATATCCATCGAAATGACGCCGCACTCTCCGGAATATTATAGCATGCAGGCTTTACAACTCTAGCAAAAGTCAAAGGCTAGAGTCATTCACCTGCTAAAACAATGCCCCCCTTGCCCTACATCTCTTGAAAGAGACGGCATACCCGTCAGGGCATAGCCCCTTTTAGCCCTGTCGGAATTGAATTATTGGTCGTTAAACATAGCTCAATGTGCCTTCTAAAACTCATTGAGCTTTGAGTTTACTCCTTTTTAATTTGTAACTTTTATTTTTATTTTGTTTTATTATTTCAAAATATGGATTCTTTTACTATAAATGAATTTGTAATACCTTCAAAAAAAATTATTTAAATAAATTTCACCCTAAAAGCTTTATTGTAGGTCTAGGAGGGTAGGAGTCATTATTTATTTATGAGCCAAAGGTATGTTTCTAATCATCCTTGCACAAATAGATATTTTATAGAGCTCCTAATGTCAGGAGGGTTGGGTAAAAAAGTAAAAAAATTATATAGGGTAGATTATCAATATATTTTTTTAACTTATCATATTGCGTAGCGCCTATATGGCTATTTGTTTAATAATTATACTGGCAGGATTTTCATGGATTATTTTGAATACATTTGGTGGTGCATGGAAAAGGCGAATTAGTCAAGTAGAATCACTGAATCTACCACCTAACGCAGAAGGCATGCCGCCAACTTCCCCGACCTTGTGGAACCAAAAGACCCCTATCCAAATGTTTAGATCGTTCATTACCTCCGAAAGATTGGTAGGTTGGAAAAGTCTCCTCGACGTGTGCGTGTGGTTCCGATTTGCCTCCCTTTGTTTCGCTTATGCCGCTTTCTACTGCTGCAACCTGGCGGAAGATTTAATTTGTGTCGCGCTAATTTCATTGGATCATACTAATTTTCATTCCAGTTTCGTGCTTCGTTTAATGCTTGTCGCCGACCGAACATGGGGAGTTTGCCATCCACGAAGCTACAAAAAGTTTATGACACCCACGAGACTTGTTCAAGCCTTTTACAGTGCCTTGGCCATAGGACTGATTACAAATATTTATCCTTCGTACAAGGCCGTTCACAATGCCGCTGTATATATAGTGAGGCCAGTGACATCGGTCCAAGCCCCTACAATAAATGACGATGATAAATGCTGCATGCCCGATTGGACAATTGCGCTAGTTGATCCTACAATCCAAATGTACAATTTGTTTTACAATTACAAATCCACTTGTGCTCCAATACTAATCAATCTCACCCACGACGAAATTTCAAGGTGGAAAAATTCTAAAACAACGTACATAATACCGTGCAAAGAGGCGGTTGCAAATATTTTCAGGGGCGTTTATTAATCTTTACTTTTGATATGCTCCCTACTTACCGGATTAACGTCCATATCAGTATATATATACATGGTGGCGTTGTCTGTGATTGAAGGTATATCTAACACTGGGATGAATCCAAATAATCAAGGAGGTTTCGTTATAAATATAATAAGCCTTGGACATCAAACCATCGAGCGTCACGTAGCAGGATACCCACGTGATCCAAAACTTGAACGAAGCAAATTTATATTGTTTCTTATAGTAGCGATCCAAATTGAATTCATGGGCTTCATTCTTGTACACTTTATCCTCCAGCGGTGGACCTTTCTCACGGATGACCTGTTTCTAATGTGTGTAGGCATCTTGGCTAATGTTTTAAGCTATGATGCTATTTATTTCCGTGCAATGTATATAATCCAATCTGTAATACAGAAGTTTAAGTAAACCATATGGGGAAAAAGCGAGCTTAACTCTTTGTGTTTTTCAAAAACTTTATTAAAAAATCATCTATAAATAGAGACAAAATATAATCAGAAAATATTAAATCCTATATATTTTTTTGATTAAAACTACTGTTTTTTTTCTTAATTTAGAAAAACGAATAAATGAGTTTAACACGAAATTTGGCTTTTTTTTAGCTTTGGGTGAAAATTTAAACTATGATAGAAGGATGTTTCTCATCGAAAGACCCAATTAAAGTGCAGTTTAAATTAAAATATAAACTTTTTCGTTGATAGTAATAATAATAACATTTATATATTATATTATTTTTTCAAATTTAAAGATAAGTCATTATTGTAGTTAAAATTTTAAAAATATTTACGCAATCACTAGCTTGAGTGAAATTATTAACATTCGTTATATAATTTGAGTCATTATAAGTTAAGGTTTTAAATACAAAATAGTTCTAGGCAGTTCGCCCGGCATATTTTTAAATTTTGACCGGCCCGCCTGAACCTGCGGGTTAGCCCACTTCTGTCCGAAATTTGGTTTTTTATTGTAAGCTTAATCCAACTTGAGCTTTAATTTTTCTTATAAATTATTAATAAAATACAGATTAATATAACATTAACAGTATATATATAAAAAATAAGGCAAAAAATCTTATATATATTTTTCGTTTTTCTTACTTCCCGCTTTGGTTCCTTCAATATGTCCTTAATGAAAAAGCCTTTTTTGACTAAATAGATAGATCTAAATATACCCTAAAAAGAAAAAATTCAATAATCATTTTTTCATATATAAATCCCTTGTAACTTATATTAATCATATTAAGAAATAAATTTCATTATTAAATAGCTCTTACATCAGCAAGATAATATAAAATATTTTGTCCAAACTTAAATACGACACAATATATTATCGGTTTTTAATAAAAATATTTGAAGTTATTGCCGTGACCGAGAATAACGAACAACGTTTAAAATATACAAATTTATTTATTGAATTAAAATTATTCAACAAAATCAAAATTAGAAAAATATATTATGTTGCCAATTCCGTTTAATTCTTTTTCCGCTTCTCTCCCTCCCCCTTGTGCATAGCTAAATAATAAAAAGAAATAATAAATCAAAATAAATAAAAACAGTGCTCGTGCCAGTTGGCACGACACCTCCCTATCCAAAAAAATCCAAATTGCAAAATTACCGAATTAACCAAGCATATCCCTAACTGACAAAATCACAAAATAAATATTATCATACCATCAGCCCGTCCTAAGATCATCTCAAACTCTTCAGGAGTGATCTTTAACAGCTCACTCACGTCTTCCTCATAACCAATCATACTGTCCACCTCTGCCGGCTTCGCCGAATGAATGCTCGTTGACACGGCTGTCTTCAAACCTTTATTCACGTCTCCGGACTCATCCTCCTCCTTCTTCAATAGTCGCTTTAATTTCTCTTTGAACCACTCGTCCTCATCTTTCTCCACACCAGGCCATTCGAATTCGGTCCACTGGCAATCGATGTCAATTGTATTCTTAAATAATTTCGGGTTTCTTCGCAATACCTGGATGTCCGGGGCTTTACGCACAAGAATAACCGTTCCCAAAATTTCGTGGCATGTCTTCTTTAGCATAATTAATTTCATTATAGGGGATATTACAATACTCTGAGAGAATAAAAACAAGACAAAAAACTTTTATTTGCAAAAAAATTAAATGATCTTATCATTTCTCTTCCCCTATATATACCTACATCTCCCTCAAAGTCACTATGGAAAACTCTGCGGCGGAAATCCTCCCCATAAAAATAATTGATCTTTATTAACTCCTCAAGCCTAATTACTAAATTAAATGATTAAATTTTCCATGTCTGTCTGATAGCCCGGAAACTAATACCGAATGCTTCAATTACCATCAAACTTACCGACAAAGTAAAGAAAAAAAAAACGGAAATTATTGCTTTACTAGCCTTTCTCAGACACATATTAACACAATGCAAGGTATACATCGCGCAAAAGAGCGAAGTCACCGCCAAAAGCTTAGACTCCCTTGCAAAAGACAAAATCTTAAGAAATAAAATATAAAAACAAATGTATTTAACATTAAATCTATGAAACGGGATAACTACAAACTACCATAACAGTTGCAATAGTATACGAACATAAAACATTAAAACTCTCAGACGAAGCTTCAAGCAACTATGGTAAACACCAAGAAAAATTGCAATACAAAAAAAACTTTATGAGTTTATAGACCACTGCTAATGCTTCTCGTTCGATAACCGAATACCTACGCTCCGCATTTTGTAACTTCCTGGAAAAATACATTACTGGTCCACATTATCAATTATCTGCAATAAAACTCCACCTAAACCTTCTAAAGAAGCATCGACTGCTATTCTGGTCTCTTTATTATGATCAAAACACACTAGTACAGGTTTAGACGTTATCGCGTTTATAAGCTGTGAAAATCTTTGGTCATGTATTTTCGTCCAATTAAAAGGTGTTTTGTCTCTAGTTAGATCATTTAACGGAGCCATTATTTCACCACAGTTTGCAATGAACCTGCGATAGTAACTTATAGCGCCCAAGAAAGATTTTAACGTTTTTACATCTTTAGGTCTTTCAAGATTATTGATAGCTTTAACTTTACTTTCAACTAATTTAATTTCATTGTTGCCAATCAAATAACCTAAGTACGTAACTTGTTTAACCCCAAACACACTCTAAGTTAGCCTTCAAACCGTTTTCTTTTATATGGTGCAGCACCGTTTGTAAATGTTCTTTGTGTTCTTCCATATTTTTAGACGCAATTAAAACATCATCCAAATAAAAAAAGGTATTGGTCAAGTGACCAAATAGCATAGACATGGTAGAAAAACCTGTGCCGAAATACTAAGACCAAACGGTAACCTTGTAAACATATACAAACCTTTATGTGAATTTAAGACCAGTAGTTTTTGAGCATCGGCTTTAATTGGCAACTGCCAGAACGCGTTCGAAAAATCAATTTTAGAGAACACCATAAGACCTTGTAGTCCAGCTAAAATGTCTTCTATAATGGGCAACGGAAAATTAACATTTACAATCCAAGGATTCAGTGTTACTCTAAAGTCAGCACATAATCTTAGTTGTTTATTGGCCTTTTCAACAGGGACTAACGGCGTAGCCCATTCAGACGCTTGCAAAACAGGCACAGCTACCCCAATATCCACCCATTTATCCAATTCTTTGTCCACCGCCTCTAGCCATGCATATGGTATTCTACGCGCTTTACAAAATTTGGGCACATAATTTTACTTAATTTTAAATCAATTGCTTCTTTAAGCAACCCAGCGTACCATCAAAAATTTCTTTATAACCCTCTAACAACACTTTTAATTCATTTTGATAGCTATTTTCCATTAAAACATTTATATTTTTATCATTTTCAATATTAATAATTTCTTTACGCATAAAAACATCCCAAAAATTGTTTTCTGGCCCCAAACTACTAATCCTGTCCCAGCCTAAAACATTTATAGGACTCCTACTATCTATCCAAATTTTAAAATACCTATTTTCATTTTTAATCGGAAAATTAATTTCAATGAATTCTGTAAAAATGATCTTTTCCCCGTTAAATTGTACAGCAACCAACCGTCCTTGTTTTAAATCTTTATTTTTCCACATTTTCCTAAAAGTGTCTGAAATTATGACCGTTATAGCTGCTCCCGTATCAAATAAAAATTCAGTCTTACGCCCTTCAATATTTACTGTAACATATGGACATGCCCGTTGGCTTGTTAAATTTATAAATATATATTTATCACAAGAAAAAGTTTTTGCATTATCTATTTTAGAATTTGCATTTACATTATTAATTATTTTCGCATCCGCCTGTATCATTGACGGGGTATAGGATTGGCTTGTCCCATGCCCCTCTGCACAAAATTTTGATCAGCTGTCTAGTTCGTTCTATTTTTGTAAAAGCAATTACGACTAACATGTCCCTGTCTATTACATATGTAACACTTTGTAAAACTTGGCACTTGACCATTATATTGAGGTCTAAACTGATTGACATTTATTCTTATATTCACAATTCGTCTACAATTCGCCGCTATGTGACCAATTAGTCCACACTTATAGCACATTCTATTATCACTTACTTTGTTTAAATTTGCATATTTACAGTCCTTCTTTACATGTCCTTTCAAGCCACAAGCATAGCACGTCACATCACCATTCCTCCTTCCGGTATCTAAAGACATAGCATTTAATTCATTAGCACAGTCGGGTTCGGCTTGCGCCTCCCCCCTTCTCGACAAACGTCGATCGGGTCCGGCTTTCGCCGCCCCTATTTTGTCTGTGGTCAGCAGACTATCCATTAACCGGGTGGCCAACAGCTTGTGAATCTCTTGTTGAAGATTCCAGTCAACTTTGATTGTTGTTCGCCCATTCCTTTGCCCAAGCAAGTATCCTATCAAGAACCCGATTATAATAGCGAGTAGAATAACCACCGTATAATCCAGATCCTGATCCATCGCACGGTGAAGATTACGTAGGCCACCAGTCCAAGCATGCAGATTGTTAGCCAATTTGAGAGCATCGAATTTGAACATCCGAATCACGAATAATAAGCGCTAAAACAAAATTTTACTTTAAATTCTTTTTTTCGACTGCGCCAATACAAATTTATTTATTGTATTAAAATCATTCAACAAAATCAAAATTCAAGTGTAGAAAAATATATTATGTTGCCAATTCCGTTTAATTCTTTTTCCGCTTCTCTTCCTCCCCCTTG
This sequence comes from Acutogordius australiensis, assembly GCA_030555515.1. NCBI lineage: Eukaryota > Metazoa > Nematomorpha > Gordioida > Gordea > Gordiidae > Acutogordius > Acutogordius australiensis. The sequence goes on along the minus strand of CM060244.1, from coordinate 657,523 downwards.
TGCATAGCTAAATAATAAAAAGAAATAATAAATTAAAATAAATAAAAACAGTGCTCGTGCCAGTTGGCACGACAGTTATAATTTAACAGTTTAACTGTTGTGGTTCAAAAAAAAATTCAATTTATTTTTGTTTTTGAATATTTTTTTTTGGCATTTTTTCTAAAATTTTCGATGTTTATATAGCTGACTAACTAAGTTCGATTAGAAAAAACGGTAAACGGATATGATAATTCCTAAAATGGCAGGTTTGATCTTTGTATTAGCTCATAACTCTCAAAAATTTGTCGACCTGTGTTATTTATTAGAAGCCTAAAACTTATGACGCTAATAAAAAGCTACTTTATATGGTTTGATAAAATTATTTTAAAGGCTCAATTCATTTGCTGATTTTTGCATTAATTTATCATTTTTTAATTAAAAATTTTAAGGGCACAAAAAACTCTTTTTTTTATAACATTATAATTACACAAAAAAAGGCCTAAGGTATATCATAATCCTACATCCAGCTCATTGTTTTAAGGTTTAATATAAAAATCAAAAGAATTGTATAAATATAGATTTTTAAAATACTGTTTTTCAAGTTCATTAAGTTCCAGCCTGATTAACCGTACTATGTAAGTTCTCAAAGTTAGTTCAATCCAAAATTAGTCATCCAATCCGATCTGGTCGTATACAAGGTGTTTATGAAAAAAATTAGCCAATTAAGGGTGTCTTATTTAAATATATATTTGGTGAGATTAAATGTTACTCAGATTTACAAGAATCAATTATTTAATAATTTAATACACTTTATTTGCATGTATCTGAATCAAATTTCCAGGATGCTAGTTTTATGCCACAACACACCTAATGATATCGAATTCTGTACAGTCTGAACTTGTATAGGATTAATTTTACTTTACAGCAGATCTAGTTGTATATAAGTCATTCAAAATTACTACCACATATTTATCCGCATAAACTTCTTTCCCAATAATTTGGCATGCCTTCAAAAAAGGATCGCGGTGGCTAAATCTGTGGGGACAAAAAATTGCATCTAAGCAAAATGATAATTAAAAAAAAATAAATTTATTGGCTCCCAACAATTCAGCGATTTCCTATAACTTGTTCGTTGAACCTATAAAATGGTAATTCATCTGCGCTTTCTAGAAAATGAATGTATAAAATAAAATAACGAGATTAAAATTTTAAACTTTCATAAACTCGTTAAAAAACATAATGTTACATAGAATTAAATATAATGAAAAATAAAAGATATTTCGGTAACAAGTGGTGACCTTCTTCAGAATATAAAATAATAATTACATACGTTTCATACATACGTAAAAAAAGTATTAATTATCTTTAAAATTGAACCTTTGCAAAAAACATTCAGAAAACAAGTTTTTGTTATTTCTTTATTTTTTAATTTAAAGGAAATGTGAAGTTGTCTTGTTTAGACATTGGTTTAACTCCTATTTTTTATTTAAAATATTGTGACAGTTGACATCAACTGTTTCCAAAAACTTACTTATATACAAATATTTTTCACTGTGAAAAATTTTTGAGAATTAAAGTTGCGGAAAAATTCTAGGTTATGTGTTTGGTTTATTATAGCTGCTTGCTGTTCCTTAAGTCACAAATTCACATTACTTCAGGATTGTCCTATGTAGGATGATATACAATTTTGACAAAATAGTTTTTAGAAACACTTAGATGTTGCATTATGTTTGACGGGCTGGAGAATGCTGATTTCAAATATACTGTTGCTTTTTGTTTACAAAGCCCAATTTATTTTTAAAAATCACTTACCCAAACAAGTGTATAACCTTCCACTACCCTTTTCGTCTTTAATTAATTTTTTTCGATATGTTAAAGCTACGCAGAAATAAAGGATTTATTTTGAGACGTTTTTTTATATATAAATTTCTAAAATAAAATAAAATAAACATACAAACTGTTATAAGGAGAGGCTTTTGAAATTGGTGTAAGCCTTTGTTTAGAGCACGCAAAATATGTTCAAACCTTAAACTTTAGTTTGAATAAGGGTTCTCAAGATATCTAGTTAAACGCTTACCACTTATGGCTGTTAAAAGCAAAAAAAAATTTCGTTTAATCAATAAAAACGGGTTATGACCAGCCATTTAGTGAAAATATTTAAATTCATTTTACAGATTTTGTTTAGTTTAATAAAAAATTAAGGTCAGAACTTGTCAGAGTACGTCAATCAATCAACTTTTGTGTGATGTACTTAAGGGCACGTGCAAAGTGAGTTTTTATTTTCGTAAAATTTTCAAACATTTGAAAAAAAAACTTGTAATAAAACGCAAATTTTTAAAAAGTTGCCAAATTTAATATATGCACATAAAATGCTTTTTCTGAGATAAAAAATTTTTGAAAAAATTTTGAAAAAAAATATTTAAAATTTTCAGAATTTTCAAAATTTTACGAAAATACAAACTCACTGTGCACGTGCCCTAATAAAAATAGATATATTTTTTTAAACTCTGATTTATAAATTCTTTGCTACCTAAACGTATCTTTATTAAAATTTAGAGGCCATTTAATTAGAATTTTACAAAATAAAATAATATCATTATCATATAATAAATTTCACTTTGCTATTGTTGAATAATAGCAAAAAAATCAAATCACACACCCTAAATCATAAACAAATATAATATGGTGTGGGTTCTGCAAATATATAAATGATCATTCCACCTCAAATCGACAAACTTTTTTCTTGTCAGATTTGGCTAAAAATTGGTACACTGGTAGAGTCCTTGAGTACTGAATAAAACCTAAATTTTTTTTGACCGGAAGTAATTTTTGACCGAGATATGAGCAAAAATATCCCATCTTTTTGCAAAAAAAATTTGAGGCAAATTTTGCGAATGTATCATCAAAATTATTGTAGCAAAAGTCACAATTTTTTTATTTTTAAGAACGTAATGTGGGCTACCTTAGACGCTAGTAATATTTGAAATTTTAATTGTAAATTCTCAAAAAATAAAAAAGTTTAGATACAAATAGCCCAAAAAGAATGTTAATAAATATATTATTTCAAATGTTTAGGACCGGCATAACTTTTAAAAAAATTAAAAAAAAATAATTTTTTCTAAGGAATTTAGCCCTTTGCGCTGTATTAAAATATGTCAATGTGCTTTTGATAGTATTTAAAAAGTACAACATAGAGGCAATTATGTTAGACCATTTAAGTTTGATTTGTTTGAATAATACTATTATAAAATTTACAGGAGACAATTTTAATGATATCATTTAACCTCTAAATTATTAGTTTTTCGGGTTTTTTATCATTAGAGCAGATAGAGTGAGTTTTAATTTAATAAAATTTAAAAATTTTTTTTTTTTTTTATAATTTTTATTTCAGAAAAAAACTTTTTATGTGCATAAACTAAATTTGGCAACTTTTTGAAAATTTGCGTTTTATTACAAATTAAATTTTTATTAATTTTGAGAACTTGAGGAAAATAAAAACTCACTTTGCATGTGCCTTTAAGTGCGTTTGCAAAAACTGAAAATAATTGGAAACCTATAAATATGTTGCATTCTTTATGCTCAATAAAACAAATCATCTTTTTTTTGACTAAATTTTAAAAGGAATAATACATATAATGAGATTTATTACAATTCAGCAAATTACAATTAAATAAAACATACTTATAAAATAAAACATACAAGGACGCAAGATAATGTTAAATTATATATTAAATTAGTACTTTATAGGAATGAACAGTTATGTAAAGTATAAAATAAATAGTTTATACTTTTTAAATTTATAAATGTTTAAATTTAAAATTTTATCTAAACGATAAAGAAAGCTGTAACTTAAATGAAATGAAATCACCCTAACCTATGTTTAAGGCGCATAACCCCCTTAAACATCTCGATAAGTTTGACCAGTATTTTAATAAATCGAACCTTGAGCACGGAAATGAAAACGAATGAAAGGAATGGATTAAGTGCGAAGAGCATTAGATAAAATAAAGCAAAGAAATAACCGAACACGCGACGACCATGCATGTTTGAAAAGCCCTTCAAGGTGCTGACATAGAACGACAGAGTTATGAATAGGTAGAAACAAGACACTAAAAGGGCATAAAGGACGATATCCCTTTCCCGAGATTTTCGCTTCCTAATCCGGGTAACTTCGCTGAGATCTGACGGGGCGTTACTGAACCTGATGGTCGATTTCTTAAGTGCGCTTTTGTCGATGTTTTTGGAAACTGATTTCAACGATCTACTGGTAGGCGGGAGTGGAAGTCGCAAATCACTATCGACGCTTGAAATTTCAACCAGGCTTATAGAATCTTTCACCGCCGCCATAAAATAATTGCCCCGACGCTTTTTAAAAACATCCATGTGGGATGGATCGTGTTTTTGCCTCTTCATAACGGTGCTATCAGATATCGACACCAGGACTCTGCTCTTTGTTACGCTGCAAATTACCTCCGAGACTCCGGGTCCAAACGTCGAGGTCACTTCTCTTCGCCCGTTGACCTGTAATTTGTTTCGATTGCGGCGCATTGCGATAAAAATTCCAACATAGCAGAACATAGTGAGCGTTATGTTTAGGTATTGCCAAACAATTGACGATTTGAAGAGAGGCGGCACAAAATCGTGGTAATCAATGAAGCAGGCGTTAAGTGCCGGTATGACGGTAAAGCCGCCTACATACATCTGAGTAATTCGAACTAAACAAATTGCTAACCAAGTCACCGTGACGGCCACCCAGGTTCGACGAACGCTAAAGAGGCGTTTGAAATTGACGCGTGTAGGGAAAGAGGCTATTAGGAGTCGGTCAGCGGCCAGAAAAAACATGAAGATAGAGTGTCCCATAAAACTAATCTCGTTTAAGAAGGCAAAAAACCCGCAACCAAAATTAGCAAGGGACGCAGCTGAAGTGTTCACGGTATTTGCGGCGGCGGGTTCAATAAGAGAATTGTGGTAAGCGTAGTTGATGGCATAGCTCGGGCATCCCAGGGCATCAGCAAACGTCAATGCTGCTATCACGATAAATGCCGACTGTTTTTTAAGCAGAGAGCTACACATTATAACATGCAGGAGCATTAGATTTCCAATCATTCCGCTCAGGGCTATTATAAGCAAAACGATGGTGAAGACTAGAGAAGAGTGACCTTTGGGCCAAATCTGTTGTGAAATATTAATACCCAATGATATCGTTTGATTTGCGGCAATGTAGGATAACATTTAAAGTTTTCTATTATAAATTATAAAATATTTTTTATGCTTAGGCAAGACGTTAAAATTATTATCGCCATGCATCACATCTCCTTTTACTTGGAATTCGAGAAAAGAATTGTAAAGAATTTTGTTGTTGCTAATAAATAGTGTGATGACATTCGTCAAGGTTGTACATCTAAATCTTCCTATAAGCATTTTCCAAAATTTTCTCACACTTTTATAAAGACTATAAATTGAAATTTTTCAGTATTTTATATATCTTTTCAATTAAATGGTAAATTGTTAAGGCGACAATACAAAAAAAGCATTATAGTGTTTAAAGTGAATATAATAGTAAAGGGAAATTCCACCATTAAAATTAATTGTTTACATATTTTATAAAAATTTTGCTTTAAAGTAGTCTTTAAAATCCTGTGATTAAATATTTAAAAATAAAGATTATTAAATGACATAAATCCCAAAAAAACAAGACCTAAAAATTGCTTAAAACATCATTGAAACATATAAAACTAATAAATGTCAAAAAAAGAAAAATTTGTCTGATAAGCAAATTCCTGTATGCAAAATCCCTCAAAAATTTATAACTTAATAGAAAAACATAACACAACGACAAATGCCAAAATAAAGGTTTGTCTAATAAGTATAATATTTTATATTTAAGAAGTACTTTTGTCAGATACAACACAGACAAATATCAATATTAAGGAATTTTATTTTTCAGTCAGTTTTTTTCACTTCCATTGGTTGCAGGTTTTTTCATATAATTATTTAAGTGTATATGAAAATTTTTTGATCTATAGGTTTTGCTTTAGAGCTTTGTCAGGCACAAATTTAGACTCTGGGAGTTTTGATTCTGCCCCCTTCCCCAATAAAGGATTTGAATGGCTACAAATATTATTTTCACCGAAGGTCTATTTTGAAGTGAAAAAATTTTCCCCCCCTACGAGTTTTTTTTTGCCCCACGAAATTGGAGAAGCTAGAGTCGGGCCTGGTTTTAATTCTGCCTTATAGGGTTTGCTCCGAAACCGAATATCGTGGTACTTGGAGGGTAGCTCGGTACCAGAACGGGTTCTTAAATTTAAAAAACGGTTCCGCGGTACCAATATATATTAATAGCTTAAAAATATTTAAAGTATAACATAGTGCCTGGAAATCTACACTAAATAGTTTGATAATTACATTCCACACTAAATCACCTGATTAGCAATATAATTCTTCTCAAAAGCAGCAGAAGAGAAAAATCTTAAGTAGAAGCCAATCTTGTTGGGATATATGCTGAGTTAAATAATGTTGAAAAACATGAATGAGTTTCAAAAAATAGTTCAATTTAAAATTTTGGGAAGAAAATTCTGTGTCCCATCCAGAGTTGATCTAGACTTGTTTTAGCTGTCCCTGCCACTCAAATAATTTAATTATATTGCTTTTTAGGTAAGTGTTGAAAGAGCCTTCTTAACTTTGAAATAGATTCTTTCAGATTCACGTAATCGAACAAATTCTAATTTGTTAAAATCGATTATTTTACCACGTTTAATTAAAGATTTGAAATGATGTATTGTATACGTGTAATAATATACATTTGTCTAATTTACAAAACATAACCTAAATTTTATGTGCTATCATAATTGAATAATTGTTGTACCTCGTGGTACCGGAACCAGTGCCAAGTACCGGTACTTGAGCTGAGCTGGTACCGGTACTAAAAATTTCGGCGATTCATCGTTTATGAATATTAACGCTTCTCTTCCAGATAACTGTCCCTGCCCCCCTCCATAAAGCAGCCACTATTATTTAATAACCTTTTTTTTCGAATTTTTAATTATAGTATTCGCTACTTTATACAACAAAATTTTACTACAGAGGCAAAATGGTTATTCCATCAGTAATTATATGTTTACAATTTGAGGGATCAGAAAAAGTATACGATTTACCTTAAATTTTATCTTGTTAAACGTAGTTACGGGGTAATTATTTTTACTTTTTGTATACATTTATTCCCATACTATGTCCAATTAATTTTGATTGGAGATTATGTTATACTATTATATTCACTTTAATGCTTATTTTGTATTGTCGCTTTAACTTACCATATAATGGAAAAGGTATATAAAATTCCGAAAAATTCTGATTTATCGCGTATTCTTGACAAAAGTTTTAGATTTTGGACAATGCTTAAAGGAAGATTTAGATGTATATCTTGACGAAGGTCAGAAAACAATTTATTAACAACACAATTCTTTTCTCGAATTCCAAGTAAAGAGGTGCTGCATGACAATAATAATTTTTACGTCTTGCCTAAGCATAACAAATATTTTATAAATTTTATTATATGCCTGAAATGTTATCCTACAGTGACGCAAATTAAACGATATCACCGGGTCTTAATATCTCACAACAGATTTGACCCAAAGGTCACTCTTCTCTAGTCTTCACCATCGTTATGCTCATAATAGCCTTGAGCGGAATGATTGGAAATCTAATGCTCCTCTATGTTATAATGTGTAGCTCTTTGCTCAAAAAACAGTCGGTTTTCATCGTGATAGCTGCATTGACGTTTGCTGATGTCCTGGGATGCCCGAGCTATGCCATCAACTACGCTTACCACGAATTTCTTATTGAACCCGCCGCCGCAAATACCGTTACTTTGGCTGCGTCCCTTGCTGTTTTTGGATTTTTTTGCCTTCTTAAACGAGATTAGTTTTATGGGACACTCTATCTTCATGTTTTACCTGGCCGCTGACCGCCTCCTAATAGCCTCTTTACCTACACGCGTCAATTTCAAACGCCTCTTTAGCGTTCGTCGAACCTGGGTGGCCGTCACGGTGACTTGGTTAGCAATTTGTTTAGTTCGAATTACTCAGATGTATGTAGGCGGCTTTACCGTCATACCGGCACTTAACGCCTGCTTCATTGATTACCACGATTTTGTGCCGCCTCTCTTCAAATCGTCCATTGTTTGGCAATACCTAAACATAACGCTCACTATGTTCTGCTATGTTGGAATTTTTATCGCAATGCGCCGCAATCGAAACAAATTACAGGTCAACGGGCGAAGAGAAGTGACCTCGACGTTTGGACCCGGAGTCTCGGAGGTAATTCGCAGGATAGCAAAGAGCAGAGTCCTGGTGTCAATATCTGATAGCACCGCTATGAAGAGGAGGGAACACGATCCATCCCACATGGATGTTTTTAAAAAGCGTCGGGGCAATTATTTTATGGCGGCGGTGAAAGGTTCTATAAGCCTGGCTGAAATTTCAAGCGTCGATAGTGATTTCCGACTTCTACTCCCGCCTACCAGTAGTTCGTTGAAATCCGTTTCCAAAAACATCGACAAAAACACACTTAAGAATTCGACCATCAGGTTTAGTAAGGCCCCGTCGGATCTCAGCGAAGTTACCCGGATCAGGAAGCGAAAATCTCGGGAAAGGGATATCGTCCTTTATGCCCTTTTAGTATCTTGGTTCTACCTTTTCATAACTCTGCCGTTCTATGTCGCACCTTGCGGGGCTTTTCAAACATGCATGGTCGTCGCGTGTTCGGTTATTTCTTTGCTTTATTTTATCTAATGCTCTTCGCACTTAATCCATTCCTTTCATTCGTTTTCATTTCCGTGCTCATTCGATTCATTAAACAACTGGTCAAACTTTAAATGTTTAAGGGGGTTGTGCGCCTTAAACACATGTTAGAGTGATATGGAGTGATTCCTTTTTTACGTGTTATTTTTTTGTCGTTTGAGAGGTAATGAATCAAACCATATTTATAAATTTAAAAAAACAAGCTTTTTAATTTATTTTTAACTTTAGATAACTTTTGATTACTATAAAATAACAAGATTAATATACTATTTTACACTAACTTAAGTCCTTGTAAGGTTTATTTTATAATTATGTTTTACTTAATTTTAATTTGTTAAATTGTAATAAAACTCATTGTATATATTACCCTTTAAAATAATAATTTGACTTTGTTTTATTGGGCATAAAAAATGCAACATAATGATAGGGTTCCTAATTTAACATTGAGAATGTTGTTGCGGCACTTAATGAAAGATTTTTTTTAATTGTCTCGAATAAATTAGAGGGTTGAATGATAGAACATTGAAATTGTCTCCTCAGCCGACATGTTTAAGTATCCCATAAGTGCTATATACAGGTGGCTGTTACCGATTTTAGAATTTTCTTATAAATTTAACTTTGTTTACTGTTTTTGCATTGTATATATCTTAGCTGACATATTTAAATAATGCGGCATTCCCCAATACAGCTACATTTGTATTAATTCTTGAAATGTTTACAGTTTTATTTGTTTAGTTAGAAGGACATTTGACCTACAATTGACGGGGAAAAAGACCGTGATTTAAAATATATATTTTTTTTAACACGTGCCCATCATAGATTGGGTGCCCGAAAATAGAAAAAAGATGTGGATTCTAACAATGTTTTTTAGAAAAACAAAACCTATCAGCTTAGATGACTCCATTAATACCGCGTTTACGTCTTGGAGTCAATACGTATGGAATACAAATGGTATCTTACTCTCCCCTAATTTTGTTGGATCTTTGAATGAATTCATCGCCATCTTGAACATTAATACAACCAACATTCAACGAATATGGCAATAAGCAACAACATATAAGTCTAGATAATAAACAGGGTCGTAGATCCCTATTTTTAAAATTTTTATTTTGAGCATATTTTTACACGGTTAAAATTACCTTAAAATTCGCAATGGGTATCAAACATTCAATGTGAAACATATGGGATTAAAATATTTTGGAAAAATAAAATAAAATTTAGTTGTTTGCCATTTCCTAGCTCTGTTTTAAAGAATCGGGAGTTTCCCTTTTTTGCTTTATAAGAAATTTTTTTAACCAATCTGGGTGTAGGGGTGGGCTGTTTTTTCCTCTTTACATAAGAATTTTTTTTCCATATTTTTAGTATTCCCAGCTTTGGTAAATATTATAACTCTTGAAATAAAATAGTGCTTCTTTCTATTGTTTTAAAGAGTGTCTTTTTTTCAGTTGGGGGGTAAGGAGCGGGGGGATTTTTTTCTAAAATTACTAATGAATATTATCTTGTTAGGCCCGAATAAAAAAAGGTCATTTTTTTGCCAGACTTTAGGCCTGCTGAGGGCTAAATAAAACAGCCTGAAGTAATTTTAGAGAAACACTTGCCCCTCCCTCTTCCCTAAAGAATTTAAATTAGAAAATAAAATTAAATTTCTAAAGAGCTCAGGAGGTTTGAATTTCAATTCCTTGCGTAGGATTTTATAAAATAACCTATATGTGCAAGCTTAAAGCCTGGATTGCCTCTAAGCAGTTTAATTTACTAGGCTAAAATCATATGTCACCGGCGTAGGAAAAAACATCACTAATATTTATTGCTTTGTTTGGGCAAGAGTCAGAGCCCTAAAGAGATATGGCGCTAATTGGGGAAATGTGTAGGGAAAAAGACCGAACTCAAAATTATTTGTATTTACAATGTCGTTTGCTTGTTTATCTAAATAATAAAGCTTTTACAATGTTTTCTGTTATAATTGTTCTAATGTTTGATTTTTTTAACATATACTGAAATTTAATGAGTATTATTGTTTGCTTTAATCAATACTGAAAAAAATTTGGGTTAAAGGGATATGGGATTTTTTTAGGGGTAGAGACAAGGAAAAAAAGCTTAATGTAATCGTAAATTTTAACAAAAAAAGCTTAAAATATTTTTTTTCAATTAGTCTTTTTTTGTTTTTCTTTATTCTCAGGTTGGAATGAGATTATTTAAATAAATAGATAAAAAGCTCGTTATTGAAGCTACGAAAAACATCTTATATTCTACCACTATATTTTTGATCGTTGTCATAAATAAAATGATCACGATCACAATCAAATGATCCTAATCACAATTAAATGACCAAGATGATGATTTCATGGTAAACATTACTAAGTTGTGTGACCAAGTTTTTACGTCATTAGATAATACAATATGGCACTTCAACATAAATCCTGATTATCTGTTTTTTTATCAAAATATTATTTGAGCGTTCACATTAAACAGTTTTACTGAAATGAAAAAATAAATATTTTATGATTTTGTTTATTTTGGGTTTTTTTTTGACATTATTTCTAAAATTAGTGTTTAGCTGACTTAAGTTTGATTAGAAAACGTTACATGTATTTGAAAATCCATAAGATGGTCGGTTTGATTAGTTAGCTCATAAACCTCTCAAATTTGTTGACCTGTGTACAGAGTAGAGTCTGAGCTTCCAGATAAGACTTTGATGGCACAGGCAAATTATTTTTACTAAAATTTTGTTAACTAACCATTTTATTACCCACTTACTTGCGGTAAAAATATAATTTCCAATATATTTATTAAAATTATATTATACCACCAAAAAGAATAAATAGAACATTTGTTTTGTTTAATTTGTCCCAAATTTTGCAAAATTTAGTTTCGGAAATTCTTAAAAATCAATAGAAAATTAGTGTTAATTTTTATGTTTAAAAGAAGATAATTAAACCATTAGGACAGACTATCTCCGATATATTATGCAAAAAAAACATTAAAAAAATTATAGATTTTGCCTCAAATATTGTCAAAGTAAAAATGCTTTATTCATGCCGGTTGCATGTACACATATTCATAATCTTCATCTTCTTCTTCGGTCTTTTCCTTGTCAGTTGTAGCTAAATAGGGTTATAATTACCATAAAATCAAATTTCTTCCTAATTTTAAATTTGTATAGGCTTTTTATTTTCATGGTAAATACTAATTAATGCCTATAGCAGAAGTAATAAAGAAAGACTTCTCAAAACTAATAAACACAAAATTAGAAGTGAATATTAGGAAACTAAAATCTTATAACAGATTATGGAGAAGAACACTGGTCAAGCTATCTTGATATAACAAAAAAGTAATTATGGGCATGGGGTTCATTAATCTTTTTAGAAAAATTTATCGATAACTAATAGCCATTTTTTTGGAATGTTTTATTTACCCAGGAGCAGTTGCTCTAAATATATTAAAAAATCATATTAATTGATATTCTAAAAAAAGCTAACAACAATTTTTTGAAAAATTCTAACCCTTATTTTTATTGGCCAACTGAAAAAGTTAAAATTAAAAAAATTAAAAAAATAGTGCACATTATGGAAAATTCTAATTAATTTACTTTATTATAACTATTACATCATAAAATAAAAATTTTTGAAAGAAATCAATAAAAATATATAAGTTTTGTAGATATTCTTTTATCCTATCAAAAACCTAAATTTTTTAGTTAAATTATTTTAAAGAATTATATTTTTTTGTTTTTTTAATTAAATGTTATCATATATTTAATAAAAATTGTACAATTTGTGTTTTCAATAATTTTTACGCGTATAAAATAATACCCTTTATTTCATTTTTTAATATTATTTATTGTCAAAAGTATAATTTTTATATCATATCAAGATTTTTGGTGTATAATTATTTTCATTAAAAGAATTTTTACCCGTAGAAATTGAATTGTTACGATTTAAAGTCGTGTTATCTAAAATATGAGAAAAGCATATATATATATAGGTCACTTATTTCGTAAATAGAAATTTTAATCTCGGAAGAACAAATTTCATATATGAAACAGGAAATAATATCCACATAATGGCCTTATCTAATACAGTTTTTCGTTTTCCTCTTCATACTTCATGAAAAAAACAAAAAAAATCCCTTCAAAATAAACTTTTATAACTTGTATATATCTTATGGAGAAACTACATTATAAGTATATTTAATAAATTAACAATCGATTTAAATTAAAACCTTCCTTAAATAGGCGCGATAATCGGTTTTAAAACAAAATATTACTTAATGTTTGAATTAACCATAACTGTTTCAAATTTAATTATAGTTTTAATGTTATTTTGCTTTAACCTTTTTTTGCATTTTTTTCTATTTAAATTTTTTGTTTTTTAAGTTTACACGACGATAAACGGATTTGATAATCCCTAACTTCAGGTTTAATTTTTAAAGTTAGCAAAGAACCTTTGAAAATTTGTTGACCAGTGTTATATACAGGGCTGGGGAAACAATGAGCCAAAAAACTTTGGCTCATTTTTTCCCCTAAAACATAAAAAAGAAAGGGGGGCAAAAATAAAGGGCCAATATAAGAATTCAAAAAAATCCCTTACTAAGAAAAGGGGCAAAAAAAACCGACAAAAAGTGGCTCTTAAAAAGAGCCCCAAAAAACCCATTTTATGTTTTCTATAATTATTTCAAAAAATTTTGATGGGTGGCTTATTTTTTCTTAAAGCTCCTAGGAGTTTTTTTAAAGAAAAAGGGCTTTTTTAAACATGCCCCTTTTTTTAAGCAAGAAAAGGAGCTTTTCTTTTGCTATGCCCTCGAGTTTATGGGCATTTGGAAAAAAAAACCCAAAAACTTGTTAAAAAAAGCCCATTTAATTTTTTTTCCCAGCCCTGGTTATATATATTTGTGACTGCTTAAAAATATTAATAAATTATACCGACTCTTGAAGTTATTTGGGTTATTAGGTAATTTAGTAATTCTAAATATAAAAATAGCAATTAGATAATTAAATTTTTTTAGTTTAGATAATTCTTGTTATCAAATAAATTTTTGGCTAAAGACATCGCTTCCCTTATTACTGCTGCTCCCAAATAAAATCAACTGTACAGTTTTTATTGTTTTTAGTATATTAGCATTGGCCTGCTAAATATTGAGAGCCTAAAATTGACCAAAATTAAACTTTTTTTGGCAATCTCTGAGAAACATAAATATTTCTTTTAATAATCAAAAACGAACTAACATGTTCAATATAAAAATTTTTATATTGTTTTAATTAAAATTATGATTACTTATAATAAGAAACGAATTTGTAAGTTTTTAAATGGGGATTTTAGAGCAAATTTGCTCGCTTTATTATAAACCCCCGAGAAATTATTAATCATACAGAAAAGTGCCTATCCACCCATTCACTTTTTAACACTCATTTTTTGGATAATAATTTTAAATCTGGAAGACTTCAAAAGAGTCATCGTGGATTACAAATTTTATAAGTTATACATTTTCTAGCACTTGTTATAAAATTAATTTTACAAATCCAAAAAAACCCCTAATTTATTTGTTTTATGCTGCAATTTAAATGTCAGGCCTTGCTAGATGTAAATTATGAGTTTTTTAAAGTTACCGTAGAATTTTGAGGTCTAAAACTTCCAGTTATTTTTTTTTAAATTATTAGTTTATTATTATATTCCAGGTTAGGGCTAAAAAGCCATTAGACTACACTCACCTCGATAAAATTTCCTTTACAAAGTCTGACAACATTTTTAGTTGTTTGACCAGATAATATAAAATTCTAAATTTCACCATTTATCAAATGTATATATGTTGCTTATATAAAAGTTTGTATTCTTACGCTTATAAATGATAGGGTTAACTATAAAATAATAATTAAAATATTCTTAGATACACAGGCCGACAATTAATTGAAAATTATAACATTGAGGCGAAGTAATTTCCATGATGACCTTATTTGATATGTATTCCGTATTCGAGGTTTTTTCTCTCTTCGGCTAATTTTTTAGAAATGTATCAAAAAATGGCCAAATTAGACCAAATTGCTACATCAAGATTATACTTAAAAGAAAAAATTAAAAAAAATATTTTGTATAAATCATTTGTAATTTTAATTTTTAATCTTAAATAATGAAAAAATAAGTTATTTAGGCCCAATATCAAATCATAAAGAATATTCTGCACCTCAATGACATGATATAAAAATATTATATTTAAATTATACACTAACTGTTTCAAATATAAAAAAATTTTTTTTGTTTTTGGATCTTTTAAGCTCTAACTTTTTAAAAATAGTGTTTTGAGCGGGCTTAAAAAGTTTAAAAGGATTTAAAACTCCCTAAGATAGCAGGTCTAGTCTTTAAGGTCACCTTATAAGTCTCAAAAATTTGATTTGTAATACATGGACCCATCCAACATAGGAATGTGTATTACTTAACTCTTTTAATTCCCTTTTTGGGTTTTCAATTATTTTTTAAAGAGGTTTGAACGAGCTGAAAACGAGAGGATATACCATTCCAGTTTTAAATATACTTTTAAGGAATACTTTGGTTTAAATATGAATATGTCAAAAACGAAAGAAACTAATAAATTGGCACAAACAACGATGAATAAAGAAAAGATATATGTGAAATATATGAACAAATAATGATGCATGATAAATAATGATTCAAAAACATATTTCCATATTAGATATTACCTTCTTTTACCAAAATGTTATGAATTTTTATAGATATAAAACCTTTAACTCAAGCAGCAGTTGGATATTAGGATATATATATGAATAAAATATATTAAAATCAAATATATTTCATAATTAGATTTTTATACGGTTACACCTTTATTCTTCAGCACTTTAAAAATTAATTTTTATATTTTTTTACGGGCACGTGCAAAGTGAGTTTTTATTTTCGTAAAATTTTAAAAATACCAAAAATTTATTTTTTTTTCTCCAAATTTTTTCAAAAATTTTTTATTTTAAAAAATGCATATTATGTGCATATGTTACATATGGCAACTTTTTGAAATTTTGCGTTTTATTACAAAATAAAATTTTTCAAAATTTTTTTACGAAAATAAAAACTCACTTTGCACGTGCCCTAAATTAAGCATGCCATCAATGATGTAATATTATTTTCTACTTCAGATTAATTTGAAAAGCCCAGAAGGGGAAAGTTGGGCCAATCAGGAATAAAATTTATTCAAAATCCTTTGTTATTACATTTAAATCTTGGCAAATTTTTTTACCATAATATAATTTATTATATTAGGCTTGACCCTTATTGCTTTTAGCCGAATTTTTAAAAGCATTGTGACAGTAAATTTAAAAGAAAAATATTTTAAAAGAAAAAAAAATTATTTAACATATAGTTAGAATATTAAATTAAATTTCAAAAAATGTGTTTTTAACTTTTCAAAAAGCATGGCATTTATTATCACGATATTTTCTCATATATTAAAACTTAAAGCTTTTAGAAAATCAATAATTTTAGAAAAAGTTATGCTTAATATATATTATTTTAATGAGGCTGCATATAAAATTTTATTTTGTCGTTTTTCCTGTTTGAATTTTAACCGAAGTTTAAAAATTAAAAAAGGGAATAAGAGATAAAGCCTGTCACGCGTCGAGAAAATGAAATCTTTTATTAGAATAAGAAACTGATTAAAGTAAGTAAAATGACATGTTATATATATAATGTAATCATTTGCATAATCAAGCAGTTGCCCTTTGCAAAGTAGTGACCTTATCATGTCACAACGCCTTAATTTAATTTAAATGCCGTTTAAAAATTACAAATTATTGTAAACCTTTGTAATAATTATTCAAGACAAAAATTTTATGTAAATTTAACTCCCTAATAAACAAATTTGCATACGTAAAAGTCTTAATCTATAAAACTTTATTTTACGCCACATTTTTTTTGTTTTTTAAATTATTAAGGAAAAATATAGTTTTTGAGCTTTTAGCAAGAAAATTATTATAAAATATCAGAAGTTTCTTTATAACCTTGATGTTTTTTGTAAAATTTCTAACTTTCATTTAATTTTTGAAAATGGGTTTAGCCAATATAAGTTATTCTTAATTGCAATTAATCCACGAGGACATTAATGTAAGATAGTGATGCTTAACAATTTGCCTTAATTTTTTTAAATATTTTTAAATTATTTTAAATAATTATAAGCGCTGGTAGTATTTGATTTATTTAAGGTTCTATGTATTGAGGCTTCGATTTTACAACTTTTATATTTAAGAAAATTTATCGTAATAATAAAATATTTAACTTGATGTGTTGCGACTCTGAGTTGATTTATTAGCTAAAATCAGGAGAAATACATATATTGTGCATGATTATATTTGTAGGATAGCAATACAAATTAATAAAATTTTAAATTGGACAGAATATTAATAAAAAAAATCGAAAATTTAACAAATAGAAAAGAGATATAGAAAACATAGCAGATGAGCAATTATTCAATAGAATTAACTAAATTTGAATTTTCCAGATCTAGTTTTCAATTATTTTTAAATCAAAAAATTCGGGTTTAAGGAGAAAATCAAGTATATAGTTGAAAAAATTTTCTTTATTTACAAACTAAATATTTTTATTGCGATTTTGTAGCTACCCTAAGGTTGTTTCCCTCCCTTGTTTTAATGTTTAAAAAAAATTACAAAGCTATTTTAATGCTCACAATTTTATCCTTTTTTAATTTTTCTGTGCTTTTACATTTTGCATATTGGTTGCTCTTATTGTTCCTATAATTTGCTCTCCTAAGCTATTATAATTAAATGCCTGGCTCTAAAAGGGATATCCTGCGACTCTTGTATGGGCAGGTATTTGGGCTTTGCATAAAGCCAGGGCGTAAAGCCTGCATGCTGTAATGAGAATGCGGCTTAATGAGCTATTATGTTATTGAAAACAATTGGTTTGTCATACCAAGGCTTTGACTCGTAACACAGGTCAAATATCAATGTTACAAAAAATAAGTTAATGATAAGTTTATGAAAACATAAAAGCATGCACCTCCATGATGGCCTTATCTGAGATATATTTTTTGTTTTTCTTTGTTTCTTCAGTCTTTTTTTAGATCCGTCTATATCGAATATAAGGGCTTTTTAACAGATTTTACCACCTCGAATATACCTTTAAAAAATTGTAAGAATCTTTTTTTCATATAATAATCCCTTTAATGAGAAATACATTTTCTTAGTTTATTAAGCACTTCAACAGCAATTAGATAATACCGAATATTACGCGTCTAAGCTTAAATACGACACAATATATTATCGGTTTTTAATAAAAATAATATTTAAAGTTTAAATATGATAATCTAACTGTTATGAATATACAAAAAAAATTTAATTTATTTTTGTTCTTTGATCGTTTTTGTTGTTTTGACTTTTTTTTTAATTTTTAATGTTTATAGCTGCTAACTAAGTTTGATTAGAAAAAACGGTAACGGATTTGAGAATTTTTAATGCGTTGATCTTCGAGTTAGCTTATAATTTGTAAAAAGTTGGCCTATGTAATAAAATTTCTTGCATGCCGACAACCTAGGTTTTAAGCCTTGGGTCTTACTTTAGCAACAACATTAGGGGCCTGCGTTAATAGGCCACTCAGGAGCTATTTGCTCATGATTTCTTAAAAAATATGCCCTTAGTGCAGGCCAGGAATGTTTGCCACTAAGCTATCTGAGCACACAAATATTATGTTATTAGAAAGAAGAGATGCACTTAATTCTATTAACATCGTAGCCGCACAGCAACCTAAATACTCACAACAACTGTTCCTACATATTGATCTATTAAAATTGTTTTGTGAAACGCTATCAAGTATGATAAGCGCGTATGGTTTTATTAAAATTTCCTTATATATAAGTTTTAAAACATATTTTTATTTGTTATTTGAGTCTTTTTTTTAATTATCATCTTAACCTTGGTTGTTAATTTTAATTATGTAAATGATTAGAAGCTGGATTCAGCGTGTATTTTATTGTTCTAATAATATTTTATCTTCTCTTGGTGATAAAACGCACCTGCAACTGTCGGCATATTTAAAAAGATAATAATAGAATTTTAAAATTTATGCAAAATTTTGAAATATCTTAACTCTTTGGAAAATAGATTAGAAATTTTTTAGCAATATTAAATTTTTTTTGACTAATATGCAGGTAATAAGGAACAATTTTTATGTGACCCATTTGTTTTTTTTTGGTAAGGAGGTGGAAAAATTTGCTCGTTTGATCCCAAAGCTAGCCTATAAATAAACTGTTGGGATCATCAAATACACCAGTAATTTTTAAGAATAACAGATTGATTAGTGTGTAAATGAAGTAAAGGTATTTTGATAATTAAATTAACCGCACTGATGTCCGTATTTCATTAAAAACACCGGTGCATGTAGGGTCAGGAGTACCTGCTCAAAAACCACCCCCTCACAGCCTCTTTTTTATTGAGGCCGCCGTGTCCGTTAGGGCTTTGGCACCATTATCACGAACGTTAACGGGGCAATGGAAATTCGAGATAAATATAGTTTGCCTGAAAAAGAAATATATTTAATTAAATTATTTATATGCTAATGTGACCCATTTGTATTAGTAGTATTTGAGGCATGTTATTTTATTTTTTATTTTTAAAGCATTTTTAATGCGTTCCATGCAGAGAGCCGACGAAATTGATATGTTTGTTGTATATCATGACATGATTCACGCGTTTTCATATTCACTTTTCGGTAGTAAAAATGAAATAAGACATGGCCATATGCGCAATTTCAAATTGTATTTTTTGATTTATATTATATTAATAATATATTACTTACGTGTAACTTTTCCCGTAATATGCGATATTACGTAATTTATCATCTCTTAAGGGTAAAAATAAATGCTAACTAAAAATATAAATTTATATGTATTTGAAACAATAATAACAATTTTTTTTAAATCTAAAAATATATTTTTTTTTTCAGCCTTTTGTTATTTTTCGAAAAACAAGTTGGTTTTTTAAAGAGATAACTGTATTGCATAAAATTACAATAAATAAATAAACTATATTTATTGTAAATTGTACATTTTCTTCGTTAAAATTGCCATTTTTCCTTTATCCAAATAGATAAAGTGTAACAAAATCATTTAGGCGCGTTCTAAGTAAGGTTATACAAATCTTTAAAAAATTTAAAATATATTTTTTTTTAGAATTATGTTTATATAATAACAATCAGCTATGTTTATATAAATTTAACTATAAATTTTGTTTAAAATATAAAAGCAACTGCTCCTAGTAGATAAAACAATATGGTTAATAATTTTTGATATAAAACCTCAAACATAATTTTTTTTTCAATTAGGATTTTTATAACGTCTTAAACGACTGAAAACGCGCCCTTAATTAAAACAATATTGATCGATGGCTAAACGTTTGTATTAGACTTTTTGATAAATGTTTATATACCCATAACTTATTAAGGAAACATGCTTTTTGATTGTAAGCAAGCTCAATTAAGAGGTAGGATAAGCGTCAAAAGATGGCCTTTAAGAGGTAAGTATATCCTTGCTAAAATTATCATAAATTTGAATAGTATTGTACGATCCTAATCCATATTGAAATAAGAAATTTTGTCTCTCGTGACAAGCTTTTTTAGCATTCAAATTTATTAAGAGCTATCAAAATAAATTAACTAAATTTGTGATGCTGAAATAGGCACAAATAAATACATTATATTGAATAGCTTTGAAAGTTGATAATAAATTTAAAAATATAATAACCCTAAAATTAATATTGTTAATATATATTATTTGTTTGTGTTCCTTCGGTTTAAATGACATTTTAAAATGTATTTCTATAATTTTAGCAAAATATTTAAAGTTGTTTACTTTCAGAGATTGAGTTTTTGCTAGTCAAAGTCTTATTAGCTAAAATGTGAAAAAATTATAAACACTTTAGTTGGCTAAATATAAAAAAGCATTTTTTTTATAGAAATATTATGAGTTCCGCATTTTAGATAGGAAAATTATTAAATTGAATATAAGTGGCTGGCTGACGTGTCGAGAAAGGGGGGGGGGGAAGCCTAACTTGCTATATAAGAATTTTTGTGAAATGTTCAATGCAGTAAAAATTTAGACCTATATGACAACAGTTCTTCCACATCCCAAATAATTTCTACGTCTCGCCTATTCCTCACGAGTTCTTCCCTTCCTTTAATTCTAACTACGTCTCTGGTAGCATAAACAAAAAATACTACATTCCTTTCAGCAAACATTTGTTTGATTCCTATTTAGAAAATGGCTCGGGGGTAGATATTAGCAATTTTAGTAAATCTGCTTCAAAGGAGTTTTCACCACGTTTTTCACAATTATTTGTTACAGCTTTTCATCTTTTATCTCTAACGGCGCAATGTTAGAATTTTATTATACACACCCTTAAATCGTAATTTAATTTTTAAAAGAAAGCATCGCAGGTGCGCTTTTTTTGAATGAAATATGTACCTGAAACTTTTCCCGGAGAGTGAGATGACAAGTAATTCCACATCACTAATCAAATGATAAAAATAAAATACAGAATTTATATTTTTTTACGTATATTTTGTAATATTAAAACTAAGCAATACAGTGGATTGTTGTTAATTATTTAAAATAATTTTGTATTTTTTCGTAAACTTTTAAGGCTTTCTTTAGCAGCTTTGGGCTAATAACTTGTCCTTTTAATAGTGATCATTAAAAAAAAATTTGAGCTTGCTGATTGGGTTAAAAATTTAGTCTTGTGCGATGCAAAAGACTCGCTGATGGTATATTGACAAAAAGCAAGCATGCCACCTAATATGATAGTCATAGAGATAAATACCATTTTTTTATTAAATAAGTAAGTCTTTAAGGTGGTAAGAACAAATATACAATGCTTTTTAGGAAAATTTAGGCAGAAAAATATTGTCATTTCATTAAATTTTTTACAGTTTTTTTGTTCCCTGGCAACATATTACCCAAAACTCTCATTTAATTGAAATATTTATGGCCTCGTATATATCCGCTTTGGCTGCTTAAAAATCTATACGCATATGTGCTATTTTTCAAATTTTTTAATTGTTAATTAGAATTGCTATATAATTAAATAGCTTTTAAAAAGGAGTTGCGAATCTTAATTTTTAACACGTCAAAGACTTTTGCACACAAAAATTTTAGAAAAAAAAAACATATTAAAAACTGTCCTCAACTATAAGGGTCCACCACCGTTTGTAACTATATCCGATGTATAAATAGGTAGTTTTCCAATTTTTTAATGTTCAACAAGGGCGCTCTTTTATTATAAATTTTAAAGTAAGCTTATAATTTAAATTACGACAGCTAAAAAACTGAAAATTAAGGCCATCTTTACAAAAATACAGGAAAATACGCAAAATAATTAGCTGTTGTTTTTTGTGGGGAAAAACAAATAAAAAATTTGCTGGCCGTAGATACCACTCGATGAAGGCATAGATTTCCATGTTGCTGGTGTGAAATTTAAATTGAATAAGGATATTTAATGATTAAAAACCAAATATAAAAATAACAGCAATTTATGTTTTGAATGAATTTTTATGGTGAGTAATATATGAATTTAGCTTACAATGTTCTACTAAACCTAAAACATTCATAATACTGACTTATATAGTTTACTAAAAAGCTTTGTTTGAAATATAAAATTTACAGGCTTATAATTTAACAGTGATTGTTCTTTAATATAATAAACAAACAAATTCCACAGTTTTAAAATTTTTGAAGTTTAAGAAGGTTGCAATTAGTGTCAAAAACGTTCTCCGCCCTACTCTGGTATTTGAGTTAAACATTTTCAGATCTAGCAGTTGCGAAGCGGGTTAAATAATTGATATGCTCGATTTGTTTAAAAATAGTAACATAATATGTATACTTACTTTGATGTCCAAGCAAAAAACCTATAAAATCAATCGTAAACATTATATATGCACACTCTGGGCAATCAATATTTATTATAGCCATGTAAAAATTGATTTTTTTTTTAAATTTTTTTCTTGTAAATGAAGGCTATATATTTGCCAAACTTAGAGTAAGGCCATTAAATCCTTATTTTTGAGATAAACATTTTTTTAGAAAAATGGAATAAAATAAATAAAAAACTTTACAGAAATTCACATTTCATGTTGTCTATCAAATTTAAAAACTTTATATAAAATTTCAGACACAAATGGCAAAAAGATTTCCTTATAACATCAATATAATATTTCAATTCAAAATTTTATTCAAATTAAAAAACGAATATCTTAAAAAGAGCATCCTAACTATTAATAGGAATTATAGCAAGGTATGATTATAAAAAGGCTATTAACAAATCCTTGATAGATGGCATATAAGTAAAATAAATTAACCTAATTAATAATAAAAATTGTAATAGTAGGAGACCGGGGCAAAATGGTTCTTTAACTATTTGAATATTAATTATTGTATAAAATATTTATTATATGAAATATTTATTATATGAAATATTTATTATATGTGAATATATTTCCATTTAAGCTTTATATATTTAGTCAAGGACAACTATTGGCCGCCAGGGCTAAAAATATAATAGATAATAAAGCTTACAACATGAAATTTAAAACATTTAACATAGTATAGCTACCGATTTCTTAAATTTTTTACATATACATCCATTTTAAAAAAATTAGAAAATCTCAATTAAAGAAAAAATGCTTTTTTAAATTTATGTTTTAAGCACTAATAATTTTTATTTTTAATAAAAATGTTGCCTCGAAAAATTTAAATTAAAAGTTTCAAAAAACACTTCGTTGTAAAAATATAATACATTTTTGACTTTAAATTTAATATTATTTGAACATTATTGATTTTGCAAACACTACTCAATGCAACACGCCGAAACCATACATGTGTAATTATAAAAGAAAAAGTTTGAAGACAGATGAAGACATTCTCAAAGAAGCACTTTTAACCTCAAAAAAGCAATTCAAATCCTTTTAACAAACAGCAAAGAGTTTAAGATTCCGGATTCTACCCTTTTTCGGCGCTCTCAACATAATTTAAAAGGAAAAACTATCTTCTCACAGAGGGGGAAATTCTTGTTCAGCATGTTATATTTGCTTTAAAATGTTATTTAGGCCTATCTCCTAAAGAAGTAAATAATTTTTATAATAAATTAGATTGAAAAACTAGCATATGAATATGCTGTCATACTTAACAAAAGAACCCCTACCATTTAAAAAAGACATTTTTATGAGAAGCCCTGAATGTACCAGTCAAGCCAGGATATCTGGTTTCAATAAAGAAGCAGTCAATGGTTTTTACCAGAACCTACTAGATCTAATGGAAAAATATTATTTTGAACCTCACATGATAAATTTAGATGAAACTGTTGATTAACAGTTCCTTCACCATTTAAAGTGGTTGCACAGAAGGGTGTTAAGCAAGTTTATCATACATTATATTAATTAATCACTAGGTAGGAACAATTGTTTCTGCTAAAAGGGGCAGCCTCGTTACCATGTGTGTTGCCATAAATCCAGTTGGGCAATTAATTTCACCTTATTTCATTTTTCCTATAAAAAGGTATAAGGTGGAATTTTTAACTAATGGTCCTAATGGGAGTGATGGTTGTGGCAATTCATCAGGATGAATGAAAAAGAAGAGGTTGTGGGGTATTTAAAACATTTTGTAAAATATGTTAAATGCTCAACTGAGGATCCAGGAAATTGATTAATTATATTTTAAATAAAGGCATATAATTATAATTAACCATATATCTCATATATCCATAAAAGCAGTGAACTTTTTTAAAGATAATGGGATTAAGTGGGTCACACTACCACCTCATTGTTAACATAGACTTCAACCGCTTGATGATTTTGGGCCACTGGTAATTGATTACACTAGACAACAAAAAAAAACAACATCCACGATTTTTGAGGGTTTTGTAGAGAATTTTCTTGCGATAACCCGGGTTTAGTTTTTTTTCCAATGCCTCCAATTTTTAAACCGCGTCCAAAGTTCAGAAAAAAATTTACAAATTTCTTTTATTATTACTACAAAAAATCTATTGGCATATTCAGATTCCTTATAAAAAACATATCTAAAAAAGGTTATTATATAAAATTTTTAGCAATTTACTTTCAAGTTATTTAGGATCAAAAAACGAGTTTATGACGAAAACCACTAATTTTACAAAAATGAAAAAATAAAAAAATATTAAATATTAAAAAAAAAATTTAAACCCTTTACGTTAATAATGAATGTTTCCGTTATTCAAAGACATTTTTAAACTTTTGTTACTAGCCATAGGTTTTATGATATAGAAGCCCAAAAAACTTCAAATATTGGAAAATCTCAACTTTGACACCGAATAACTAAAAATGAGGCATTGGCTAAATTTCTGATTTCATATTCGTGATCATCGCCAAAAACTTGACCAAAAACTATAGTTGCCATAAATGATGCTTAGGGTCGTCCAAATTTTGTTGTCCAGTGTGATGATATAATTATCAATAAAATGATCTTTAATAAATTTTACACGCTTTCATCTTGCCCCATGGGTGTTTCATTTTACCCCGTATATGGGGCGAAATGGTTAATACTACTGGGTTTATACATTGTCAATATCTTTTTACAGAATTATATTTTTTTGGTTAAACAAATTATTTTATAAAATATAATGAATTTGGACAACAAAATTTGGACGACCCCAAGCATCATTTATGGCAACTATGGTTTTTGGACAAATTTTTGGCGCTGATCACGAATATGAATCACAATTTTTAGGGTATTTTGGGCTTCTATATCATAAAACCTATGGGTAGTAACAAAAGTTCAAAAATATATTTAGATAACGAAAACATTCATTATTAACATAAGGGGTTTAAATTTTTTTAAAATATTTAGTTTTATTTTATTTTTTTATTTTGAATTAACGATTTTTGTCAAAAAATCCGTTTTTTGATCCTAAATAACTTGAAATTAAATTGCTAATAATTTTAGGTAATAACCTTTTTTAGATATGTTTTTATAAGGAATCTGAATATGCCAATAAAAAGTAAAAGAAATTTTGTGAATTTAAGTTTGGACGCGGTTTAAAAAAAATTGGAGGCTCCGGGATTGTTATCGAAAGAGAATTTTCTACAAAACCCTCAAAAAATCGTTTATGTTTTTTTTTGTTGTCCAGTGTATCTATAAAATGAGCCATTAATTTTTTCTTTTATATTAAAAATTTGTCAGCAGCAACGATTTTGCAAAAATATGTTCATTTCGCCCCGGCCTCTCCTACTAGACAGGGATAGAATTTCAATACTACGCAAAAATTTTTGAACAAAGCGTCGATATTTATGATTTATTTGGATGAGGCCTGGATATTTTGTAAAAAGATTGGACATTGTCAAAAACTACCAATTTTAGTTTATCTCAAATATCTATCCTTTACACTTTACCTATTTAAGAGGGTGTGGTTACTATGTAATGCTTTTAGCATCTAAGGCTTAAGCCATCTATTAAATTTTTTATTTGAAAAATAAAATATCCATACCAGAGACCTCTAACTTATTCCTTCTTTTTTTATGTTTTAACAGTTATAATGGCTTTAGCCATCTTAAATTTAAAAATACACGATTTTTAAATTCGTAAAATTTTAACCCAATCCAACGACTAATTTTTTCTAAATAGCCTTTATTTTTAACTCTTTAGACCTATCTGATAAATTAATAACTCAATGTGTCAATTTAAAAAACTTCATCCTAACAATTAATTTTAGTTTACTCTTATTCTCCTTAATATCATATCTCTTAATACTATTTTCAGCTTGCTTTGTGTGTAACATCACGTGTTTAATACAGTGCTAGCTTCAATAAAGTGGCACATTTTAGAAATAGAAATGATCAATAGACACATAAAATGTGACCATCAGCTACTATATTTTTTTGATTTGATCATTGTCACTAATTAAATGATCAAGATCACAATTAAATGGCCAAGATGATGTTTATATGATAAATATCACTATGTTGTGGCTAAATGGTCACAAAAATTAATGATGTTTACCATGAAATCATCAACTTGGCCATTTAATTGTGATCGTGATAATTTTATTAGTGACCGCGAACAAAAAAATAGTGTTGGGTGGTCACATTTTTTGTGTCTATTGATCATTCTATTCCTAACATGTGCCAAATTATTGAAGTGAGCACTGTAAACACAACTATAACATATTGTCATATGGAGGGGGAAGGTTATTGTTGACGTTCAAGCTTTTACACAATTTTAGTAATATATAATTTTAATTCAGAATTAATTAAAACATGTTTGTTTATTGAATCTTCATCTACCGGCAGGGGTAATTGCTGTAATTCATGCAATGTTAACCATTGCGGGGAAAGGGGTATCAATGTTTAGAGCAAATTGTACGTGCAACATTAATATTTATGTTGGATTTCCTATAAATGCCAAATTTTTCTTTTTTTCACTGAAACTATGCTAATCAATTAGCCTAAACTTGCAAATTTAAATGGGAGAGTTAATATTTATTTTTGATTACAAATCTTAACTTAAAAATAGATTTTGCCATATGCTCTCCTGGAGCCGTCTGGTTCAGGAAGCTTGTTGGTTTTTATAAAAGTAAAATTACACTTTCCCTTAATCCATTTTGCTTGCTCTAGAATTTTTTTTTTCTTAAAATAAACTTATTTTATTTAATTTGATTATAACCTACTAGAGCTTTCTTTTTCTAAAAATAAGCGAATTTTATTTTTTTATTTGTTTTAGTTTGTTAATAAATACACATTGATTTTACCTTAAAAATAGGGCAATTTTTCCAGTATAAATATCATTTTTTATAAATTAAATAAAATATTTACATTATTATAATAAAATTGGTTTATATAGTTATGAACATTGTTAAAAAGGAGGAATAAAACCTCCTTTCACGCTTAAGCATACCCTTATTTTTACATCTGAATCCATCTAATTTTTTCAACCTCTATTTTTCTCTCATTTTTAGAATAATTACAACTATTCTATTTTTTGGAAGGGAGCTGAGCTGGCCCTTGAAAAGAATATAACAGAATTAAGGTCAGTATTGACATTAACATTTTTATTCTACATTCAGTAATATATTGCTAATTTTAAAAAATAAAATAGCTTATGTTTAGAAAAACATGTAAGGTAGGCAGGGCAGGATTATCGCAGCTCTTAACTTTAATAATGGCTCAAACTTAATAATTTTCCATCCTTAGTTTTGTTAAGTTAACCATTTTTTAAGTTAGTAAGATTGCATTTGTACATTGGCGTAGGGGGGGGGGGTTGCCCAAGCATGCCATATCCCCACCCAAATTAAAAATATTTAGTGCATATCCCCCCCCCCCCCCCCCCAAACTAAAATACCAATTAAATATAAAATCAAATTATATTTAAATTATTTTAAATATTTAATTTTAAAATCTCCCTTCCCAAATTAAAATACTAGTTAAATATTTTTATTACATATATTCATTACATAATTGTATCATTAATATAAAAATTTATTGCATATATTATATCAATAATATAATTTTCTTAATACCATATATGTTTGTTTATATAAACATTATTTATAAAAGTCCTTAATGATTACTCAAATTTTAAAAAGCAAAATTAAATAACAATCATATAAACAGGCCCGATTCTAGCTTTTCCATTTTAGGGGGGCAAAAAAAACTTGTGAAGGGGGCAGAAATAAATTTTTTGCCACCTTCGGCGGCAAAATTGGCCGTGACCGAAGGTCACGGCAAAAAATATACATGTACAACAATAGAATCCATGTTTAAAATTTTTTAACAAATTAATAGTAATTTGTTATATTCAATTAAAAAAATGAGTTTATAAATTGAATATGTGAAAAATTAATTGTTTTCACTAAAATCAATTGCTTAAAAAGATATGAGATTTGAATAAATTGTAAGTATAATTTTATCATTTCGTATCATTGCGCATGAAAATTAAGATAAAAATGAATTATATAAAAATTTGAATTTTAGAAAATGAAAAGTGAAATAAGATTAATTATCATAAAAACAAAATGTATAAAAGTATGCTAATTTGGAAGAATATATATGAAAAAACCCTGGTTATATATAACTAGTTATTAATATTATTGTAAAAAATTAAATAAAACATGAACATAAACGTTAAATGTGCATAAAAAAAGTTTGCAACCATTAAAATAGTAAGCAATAATTGGCTGATTATAAGCAGTGTATTGTATTGATCAAACTTTTTTTTCTTAGAGGATTTAATTAAATTACAATATTCATAAAAATTCAACGCCCCTAGTTAATGGTTTTTTGTGTTCTAAAAGAACCAAATCACCTTTAAGCAGATCACTACTTGTCAGCCGTTATTATCCTTCTTGAAAATGAAAATGTGGCCTCACAACTCGACATTGAAGAGCCAAGTAACAACCTTATAGCAAAAATGTTAAATAGATTAGAAAACGCATCATTGTAATCATATAAAAATTCAACAAAATCAATAGTAACAAAGTCTTTGTAATTATTAAGTTTCTTATTAAAAATATTTTTGGCTACGTCAATTTCTAGATAATGAATTTTTATCAATATTACTTATTTTCAAAAGAGGCTCTAATTTATTTATATCTAATATAAAGGTTAATCAATATAAAGGGAATCTAAAGATTTTAAACAACTATTATCGGTAAAAAATCTAATCAAAATATAAATAAATCAATAATATTAAAAGAAATACTTTTTACTTCATCATTAATATTTAAAATATTTTCAAACTTATGAGTAGAAAATAAATAAAAATCAGAAAAATCTTTAGTTTAGTTTTTCTGTTATCCATAGATAAATTATTGTCATTTATAAAATATTAATATAAAAACAATTTTTGAATTAATCTTCAAATGTATTTTTATTTCTTAATTGTTTAATTTCTAACAAACAATGGTGTATTACAGAGGTTTTATAAATATAAAGTGTTCTGCATTGAAATTGATCTATAATTATTTTTAATAAATAAAATAAATTATCAATTAAATACAAAAAAATAAATAGATTATAAATATGGTCAAAAAATTTCGATTCGGCCCTGTGACCTGAAGATATAAAAGTTTTTTTATTTTTAATTTTTTGAAGAGTATTAAATATTTTTGTGCAATTTTAAAAAAAAAATGGGCAGGTAGTGACCACACCACCAATGGGGCAAGAGCTGGAGTAAGGTTTCGCATTCACTAACTACCTTTATTGCATCATGTTAAAAAAATTTATAAAGAAAACAAAAATTATCAAAAAAATCTTTCCCTTCACTTAAAATAAGACAATCTTCTACAACAAGATGCAATCGGTGGTTAAAGCAGTGAATATACGGGACATGGTGTCCAGCTATTTTGCTCAAAAATACTTGAACACCATTTTTTCCCAAACATTACGTTCGCCCCATCGTAGCATTGTGCGATCAGGTTCTTTGGTTTTTGATTGTATTATAACAAAAGATTCTTGTTAACTGAAAAAATTTTTTAGGCATCAGATTTATGAATTGGTTTTTACAAATATAAAGCTTTCTGTAAAATCAAATTTTTCTATCTATTTTTGTTAATTTGATCTCTCTTGCGGATGAGAAGTATTAATGAATAAAAACACTTTTAAAATAGGTGATTATTTTTAAGATAATATTTTTTAGATATTTTTGACGGAGCAAATTTTAAGGAAGAAATAAAATTACTATGTTTTTTTGGGGGGGGCAAATTCAGTTTTTTTTGGGAGGGCAAACATAAAATTACTATGTAATTGGGGGGGGGGGCAAATTCAATTATTTTTTTGGGGTAGGGGGGCAATCAAAAACTTTTGGGGGGGGGGCCAAAGGGGTTTAGAATCGTGCCTGCATAAGAATCAGTAGATTTCAAACCGGTCGTGTCCGCACTATGCCGCCGAAGGCGGCAAAAATTCCCCCGCCCCCCCCCCCCCAAGCTTTACAACTTTCTACGCCCTTGTGTTTGTAAATTAAATGCTCTGGGATGTTCCCACAAAGAAAACCTTTTCAACTATATTCAAAAATATATTTGCCTAACCAATCAGTTGTTAGCTCGATTTCAGTTATTTTGATAGATCTAATTAAAATTCTTTTTAACATTAAAAAATACGTTCTACTGAATCAAATAGTTAAATCCAAAGTTTTACGTTATCTATTAATACCAAAAGACCGGATGAAAAAACCCTTATTCCCTTCTCTGAAAGGAAACCTTTTTTTTGGGATTTCCCCTGTGTTGATCCTCTGGCCCCTTCAAATTATAATTTTATCCAATTTTAAATGCCCACATTTTTAAGACAAGAAAATATTGTTTTTTTTAATTCCGACAATATTTTTATACCAATTAGTGTCACAACCCGGATAATTTGGTCCTGAAGCTTTGAAAATTTTTAAACAAATTGGTAAACTAATTAAAAATAATTTTTTTTCACGGGATTAGCATAAGGCAAAAAATTTTACTAGAAATTTTGAAAAATAATAATTCTCTTTTTGAAAATACATGGCCAAAAGACTCTAAGTTTTAGTAAATATTTATTTTTATTTTTTTAAAATTATTTTACTTCTTTAAATTACATACAATATATTTCCTGTTTATAATTTATTAATTATATTTAACATTGTTAATTATTATTATAACATATCAATGCTGGTTATCTTACAAATAAAACCTTTTTAATTTAAAAAAAAATTAAGTTTACGACTATATAATGAATATTTGTTAGAACCACATTTAGACGTCGATGTTGATGATATGAGACGCATATAATACGATTAACACGATTTACCAATTTTCCCAAATAATTTTTTAAAAATATAGGTTTTTGATTTTTTAAAATATTTAAAAATAAATTTTTTTTGGTCCATAGACATTTGAATGTTAATTTATTGTATATTTAAAAGATTGACCCTTTATAGATATTATATAAAAGTCTATGTCAACAAATGCGGAGTTAATTAAACCGGTGTGCAACTCTAATTTCTTTTTATATAATACAAAAATGTTTTCTATTGGCTGCAAACATAAAGAAATCATAAATTAAAAAAAAAGATTCTAACTTGCCTGCGGCCTTTTTTGGTAATTTAACTATAATTTTATTGTTGTTATTCTTTTGTTTGTTGTTTAAAACATATATCTAACGTAAACCTAAAGGTTAGGCCTACTTGAAAACATCTCAAATAGTATTCAACCAAAACTACATTTTTTACAACTTTAGTTTTAAAGCCCATTCATTCTTGCTAAACATCTGATTCAGACTCTTTCCTTTTCCTCTTCATCCATTCTTTATTTATCACATTCTAAAAATCCGAAAAATTTCCCTTAAATATCATTCTTTATATTCAAAAATTATAGATATTTACAAGTATATTTAATTTTATTAACTAGCATATTTAAAAACTACACATTTTAAAGATTAAATTTGTTAAAATATTTTTTTTACAAAAATAATTATATATATTTTTTAAATACATTTTAATATGAGTACAACCTACAAAATATTATAGTCTAGAAAGACCAATTCATGAATGAGTATTTAATTTAAAATTGACTTATTTTAAAATTTTTTTACACAGATTTTATTTGAACTTTTAACCGGTTATCTTTAATAATTTATGATTTTTTAGGTCTATTAATGATATTATTGAAGAACTTGATGCCCAACCTAATCGAGATATTGATATAATTATTATTCTTCCACCATCCAATGAAGTCGATACGGATATGGAAGTGGAGATGAAGAAACAATCGTCGATCTTCAACACCTTCCACGTTCTATGTTGAATTCTTCAGTCGAAATCGAAAAAAACAGGAACATGCGATGATTTTCATATTAAGATAAATAATCAGAGATGGTATGATGACGATAAAATATTTAAATCACATGGCTGTGGTGATTTAAACGAAAGGATTGTTAACAACCCAATTGTCCTAGAACAACGCGAGGATTACTTTGAACAATTTTTTCACAAACGATGTTTTTTCTTTAATCATAAATATGAGTAATTTATACGCCAAGCAACATAATCGACCTAAATTTCACAATCCCAGAATGCAAAATATATATTACGACCCCTATTTGGCGGGGATATTTAAACCCAATAAATATAAAAATGTTTTGGGAACTACAGGCTGATGCTTTTAACAGAATGGTTTCAAATGGCATACGACGAAATGATTTCAAGAAATTACCCGATTTCTACATTTAGCCGATAATTATAATTTAAATAATATGGACAAGTTTTCCAATATCAGACCTTGTTTCGAAGTGATCAATGATAGAATGATTCAAAATTTTTAATATAACTCGTCCCACATTTCTATGGACGAATCAATGAAGATTCCATATTATGGACATCACACAGCCAAACAATTTATAAAGGGCAAACCTATTAGATTTGGTTATAAAATGTGGTGTGCGGCCACTGCAAGTGGATACCTGATAACCTTCAAACCATATCAAGGTTCAACAAAGCAAATGAACAGCCACAAGGATTTTGGCTTGTGAGGTTCTGTTATTATAGACTTAGTTAAAAAATTACCTAAAGAATATAAACCGTATAATACCTATTTTGACAATTACTTTTCTAATTCTAAATTGTTGCAATTTTTATCCGATATGAATGTTGGAGGTACAGGTACAATACGTACTAACCTGAAAGCTCCATTAACATATTTAAAACTAATGAAAAAGAAACCTAGAGGATTCATTTCGAAAAAAAATACCTCAAATATGATGGCGGTCCGTTGGAACGATAACAGCATCGTTACAATATTTTCCAACTCTCATGGTGTAAACCCAATTACCAACATATATCGAATTGCCCAAGTCGATAAATCAAGGAAAAAAATTCGAGTTCCTTGCCCTAACCTCATTCCAATGTACAACAAATATATGGGCGGCATTGATAGATTTGATCAAAATGTAAATGCGACAAGGATATCATTACGCGGAAGAAAATGGTTTCCGTTATTCGCTTTTGGCATTGATGCAGCATGCCAAAATTCTTGGCAAATATATACAAAAAACAAAGAAAAAAACTTTTTGCAACTTTAAAAGAAATATAGTCCAAAATTATATTAGAAAACACGAAATACCTCCAAAAAGAGGTATAAACCGGAGAATGGGCAAAAATTTAATAGCCCGGTTGTTCACCACTAGTGAAGAATGCACCCAAAGAAAGATGTGTCTTATGCGGCAAAGCGACTAGAAAACTGTGTGCCTACTGCCAAGTGGCCCTACATATTCATTGTTGGTCCAATTTTTATAATATATGATTAATATTTTTTACGAATTTTATATGCAATAAAATTTATAAGCATATATGATTTCTATTCACCCAATGTAACCTCTAGGTGACCCCACATTATTTCGGAAGTTGTAAATTTTTTGGAGTTTTTTCAACGGATTAGGTTTATATGGACTATAAGAAGGCCCAGAATTTTTTTGTAAAATTTCGCTCGGCCGAAACATTAGTGGTACCTGTCGGGTTAAAAATATATATTTAATCCTTGTAAACCTAAATTTTATAATAAAACATCTTAATAACATCTTACCATTCATTTTATTACATAAATTAGTTTTAAAGCATAATTTATTTTTTTGGCAAAATGGTTGCATTGCATACTGCATAAGAATAGTACCTGGAACTTTTGTATTTTAATAAAGATATACTGTTATATTCTTATTGCTCCTACGTTTTATCAAAAAAAATATTTTAGAAATAATATATAATTTTTAACTTAAATAATAAAATGCAAGTCAATATTTCAATTATAAGCTAAAAAAATTTTTTTTACAATTTTATTTAAAGCTAGTGTAAATATTATGTTTTTTGATATTAGACAAAATATTATACTTTAGATAAGACCAGTTCAGAACGAGTTTTTTATTTTGGTGAAAAATTCTGAAAAATTTTCTATAAACATTTTTTATTTTGAAACTAGTATATTGTGTGTTCTTTACATTAAATTGACAACTTTTTAAAAAACGCGTTCATTACCAAAAAAAAATTTATTTTTATAATTTTACGAAAATAAAAACTCACGTTAAACGTGGCCTGTAAAAGAGATAAATAAAAGGAAATTATTTTTTAATTTCTTTTTAATATATTTTTTAGCTTGCCAAAATGTAAATAAACTAGTAAAAAAATAGCTTTTAAACAATATTGAATAGTCAAGCTTGAAAAAACTAGTGGCCCGAAATTGTCATGTAGTAGTCCAAAATTGCTTTTTACCCTATAATATGTTCTAATAGGTTTTTTGCCTATTTCTCTATATAATAGTATTTAAGTATTTTCTATTTGTTGAAAAGATAGCATGCTGCATCAGGTTTTTTTTTCTTTTAAATGTGTTTTTTATTCCACAGTTACAATTTTGCTTTCCAACATCCACAGCTTTTGTTTTTAATTCTTTGCTTAAAAATATGAGCACGAATTGTTTTTAATTTTAATCTCTTTAATTTAAAGTTTGAACATAATAATTATGTTTAATTTACACTACGAGGCAAGCTGGGTTAACTTGGGGTCAGGTCGCCCAGAAGTATAGCTATTGTCGCTTTCATTGCTTCCTTTTCATCTTTCAAAAATACAATTTTTAACATTACAAATTCTAACGTGGTTCCAATTTTCTTTCAAACTTTTACTACTTAAGTATTCGAGACCGGCTCTACCAGGTCATATCCTGAAACGGGTGAGATCAGTTAGGGTGATGTGAGCGTTACTTCTATTACTGAGTGAGAATCCGACGCACAAATTCCTTCTTAGATCACTCTCTTCATTAAATTAAGGCCATGAGATTCTCTCGTAAGTTAAATAATCAATTACTTCCTAACGAAGCTTTCTAATACGCCTTGTATTTGCGTCTTAGAATTCCTTTTACAACTCCCTACATTTGCAGTAAATGCAAGATTTTCACCGACCGTTTTAATCGGCATCCCTTACATTGTTTATCGAATTCGAAAATTAGGAGACACAATAAGGTTAATTGCATAATTGCCAATTTTTTTAAAAAGGCTAAACGTGTATTTTAGAATATGGTTTACTTTTAATACTTAAAGAACGGATGGCAAAACTCTTGTTCCTTAGTTTAAGGGGAAACTCTTATTTTGTTCATTTGTGTTGACTCTGGCACCTTCATATTATAATTTTAATCCAATATTAAATGCCGAAATTTTAAAGACAAGAAAAATAGTGTTTTTCAAATATCGATAATCTTTTATAACAATAGTGGACACAACTTATTTTGGTCCTGAAGCCTTAAAAATATTAAACAAATTGGTAAACTAATTAAATATAGTTTTTTTAAGGTGCTGGCAAAAAATTTAAATATAATTTTGAAAAAATTATTTTCATTTTAAAAATATACCAGTAAATTATAAATATACATAATAATTTATTTTTTCTTTTCCTATAATTCTTAATTTTACTTATAATATATATCCTGTCTTATTATATTTGTTGATAATTATTATAATTTTATTAATGCTGTTTTTTTAATAAATATAAAAAAATTTTTAACAAGCTAGAAATTTATAAAAAAAAAGGTGATTGATAAATTCTTGATAGATGGCGTAAAATATTTACATAATATTTAAGTAATGGTAATAATCAGTGGCGACCTGGATTTTTAGCCAGGGTGTTCAATCAAAAATCAAAATTTTATTGTTCATTGTTTTATAAAAGCATATGAATTATATATAAAACTATAATAGTAATATTGCATAAATCCAAAATTTTCATTTATATTAATTAAAATTCAAAAATTAAACATAATTTTTATATTGAAGTGAAAAAATACTAACATTATTGTTCAACGAGCCTGTACTACAATTTCAATTATAAGCTTTAAAATTTTTTGTAACACATTTGGCCTTTCTCTCATATATCATTCGAATATACCCAATCTTTTAAAAATATGAGACTTAATGCTAACTTAAACTTTTTACCCTTCTATGTTATTAAGTGTTCAATGCTAAAATTGAACACATTGACGCTTAATTTTATTTGAACACAATCTTTTTACTATTGTATTTTTCGTGTTAATAAAGTGTTCAATGCTAGGCATTGAACACAATATGTATGTGTTTAGAATTAAACACCATCTTTTAGCTGTTATATGTCTTCGTGTTATTAAATATGTAATTGGTGTTCAATTTAATAATTGAACACCATCTTTTTAATATTGTATATTGTATTCTGCGTGTTATTATAGGCTCAATCCTCAATGTTAAGAGGCTAAACTATAACTCACACATAGTGTTCAAATTGTGGATTGAACACGCTCCTGTGCTGGATGGAGTGAACCATTACGTGTTCAGTTCTTGGATTGAACATCGTGCAATACAATATAAAACATTATTAGCTTTCTTGTCCGGTTTGTTTATTTTTTTTAAATATAGTCGATATATGATCAATTTTAGAATTGAACACGCACGAAGATTAATATTACGTGTTCAATTTTTACGCTGAACATCTTACGACAAAATAATCCTATGTTACCTGAAATTTAAGTTGGTGACCTCGTAAATAGACTTAATAGCTTAATATTAAGCTTTTAAATTGCATTTGACTAACGGGTTCAATATTTGAATTGCATATTTTCTGATAGACACTCGATGTTAGTTTTTAGAATCTAGCTGTTGATCCTCTTAATTTAAACATAAAATAGCTTATCTTATTCTATTTGTTGATAATGGTATTATAATTTTATTAATGCTTTTTTTTAATAAATCACTACATTCCCCTAGACAATCTAGAAATTTATAAAAAAAAAGGTGATTGATATATTCTTGATAGATGGCGTAAAATATTTACATAATGTTTAAGTAATGGTAATAATCGTTAAGTATTCGACAGGGCTAAATTTCAATAACCACGCAACCTTTTTCACAATGAAGCGTATTTTATGATAAAATTTGATAGGTGTAACGCGTCGTTAGAAAGAAATTATTTTATTAGAATAGATGACTAAAGTAAGTAAAATGACATGTTGTACATATAATGTAATCATGCTTAATTAAGCAAGTTTTCCTTGTATAGAATGTGATTTTTATAGAGCAATTTTTGTAATAATCGAAAAAATTATTAAATTAAATATTTAGGCATGTGTTGAAAAGGGGAATAAATCTAAGTGCCTTTATTATTAACAGACCTGAATCCGTAGTATAACATTATAAAGGCTACAGTTAACATTAAAATTTTTATTTCTAATCAAACTTAGTTACAGCTATTAACATTAGAAATTTTAGAAAAAAAGGTGAAAAAAAACAAAAAAGATCAAGAACCAAATTAAATTGAATTTTTTTGCATATTCACAACAGTTAAACTTTTAAATTCAAGCTTTAAATAATATTTTTTATAAAAAAAAATCAATTAATATATTGTGTTGCTTTTGAATTTGGGGCGAAATTTTCTTTATTTTTTAAATGCTAATGTAAGATTAATTTTGTTTTTTCTCATTATTTGAGAAGATATAAGTTACAAGGTTTTATATTAGTGTAATATAGATCTGTCAATTTGGTCAAGATTTTTTCGATATGGACGGATCTAAAAAGTTGAAGTCGGAAAGAACTAAGAGAAACGGAAAATATATATAAAAGCCATCATGGAGATGCATGTTGCTTTTATGTGTTTATAAACTTATTTTTTGTGACATTAATATTGACCTATATATGCCAGACGAGTTAGGTGGGAATAATCCGATCTAATCTCCAATCCTGATACATTTTGGGATTATCATTTAGACATTTTTTCATCTAAATATCGGCAAAGGGTTTAAAAAAATAATAAAAATATCATCTGAAATTATATTTAGCCAAATGTCATCTAACCCTAATTCTTTATTCCTAACATTTTAATCCTTAATCGGACCACAAATTAAAAATGGGACTAGTGGCAAAAATTTAAAGGAATGTCTAAAGCCGGTTAGTTAGCTGGCCAAAATTGTCGATATTTAACTAATGATACTAGACAACAAAATAAAATACATAAACGATTTTTTGAGGGTTTTGTAGAGAATTTTCTTGCGATAACGATCCTGGGTTTAGTTTTTTTAAGGCCTCCAATTTTGTTAAACCGCGTCCAATCAGAAATAAGTTCAAAAAATTTCTTTACTATTAAATCAAAAAAATTATTGGCATATTCAGAATCCTTATCATATCTAAAATTATTACATATCACTGGACAACAAAATTTGGACGACCCTAAGCAACTATGTCAACTATGGTTTTTGGTCTTTTTGGCGCTGATCACGAATATGAAACCAGAAATTTAGCCAAGGCCTCATGTTTTTAGTTTTTCGGTATCAAAGTTGAGATTTTTCATTTTGGGGTATTTTGGGCTTCTATATTATAAAACCTATGGGCAGTAACAAAATTTTATATTTAGATAACGAAAACATTCATTATTGACGTAAGAGGTTTGACTTTTTTTTTGATATTTTATTTTTTTATTTTTGTAAAATTAGTGGTTTTTGTTATAAACTCCGTTTTTTGATCCTAAATAACTATAAAGTAAATTGCTAAAAATTTATGTAATAACCTTTTTTAGATATGTTTTTTATAAGGAATCTGAATATGCCAATAGATTTTCTGTAGAATAATAGTAAAAAAATTTTTTTAAATTTTTTTTGAACTTTGGACGCGGTTTAAAAAAAATTGGAGGCCTTAGAACAAAAACTAAACCCGGGATCGTTAGAAAAATCTCTACAAAACCCTCAAAAAATTGTTTATGTTTTTTTTTGTTGTCCAGTGTATTTAGCAATTTACTTTCAAGTTATTTAGGATCAAAAAACGGCAAGAACCACTAATTCTACAAAAATTAAAAAATAAAAAAAAATTTAAACCCCATCGTTAATAATGAATGTTTTCGTAATCTAAATATATTTTCAAATTTTTGTTACCCTAGGTTTTATGATATAGAAGCCCAAAACACCCCAAAAATTAAAAAATCTCAACTTTGACATCGAATAACTAAAAATCTGAGTCCATGGCTAAAATTCTAATTTCATATTTGTGATCCGCGCCAAAAACACCAAAAACCATAGTTGCCATAAATGATGCCTAGGGTTGTCCAAATTTTGTTCCAGTGTAATAAATCTTCCATTACCCTAAAATTAATTTCGTATTTAAAAAGGCTTGACCAGGCAGGTCTTGAATACACTAACCCTATATCAAAGGGTTGAAAGAGAGAGCTTAGATAAGTCCTAAAAGGTGCAATATTTATCGACCTGTGCCAAATCCCAATTTTTTTTTTCAGCGCAATTTTAGGAGTCTTTCCGCATTCTTAATAATCACGTAAGCGTTTAAGGCACCTTGGTAAGTTTTTTACATAACAGCTTACATTTATATCTATACGCGCGCTAGGATTCTCGGGGGCAAGTCATAGGCTCATTGTTGAAATTCCTCGGACGTTTTTTTAGAGTATACCGCCCTTTTTTATGTATTGAAAAATAGTTGCGCGGTTATTGCTATTAACGCACTTCGTGTATACAAAAAATCTACGTGCTTTCAAATGTGCACTTGCTTTTCTAAATACACCTGTGCACCTATGAATCGTTAAGTTTGCATGCTTTTAGGATAGTATACTATACTCTATCCTAAAAATTTTATTTGACTGTTATCCGTTAAACATTTTATACTTTGATCACGGCAAAACCTTAATGTGACCTTAATGTTAATCAAATGCGCTCAATATTTTTTGTCAAAACTTTATTTTTCTAGCCGCAGCCAAACGCGTATAATAATTTTATATATGCAACATGTCTGATTTAAAAATAATTTAACCTTTGAGGTTTAAGTAGTCTAAGATATAAATATTTTATAGAAAATAATCTTAACAAATGAAAAGTGATTTTTTCGTTTTTTAAGGAATTCCATAAAGACACGTTCAGACATTAATCATTTTTTTTAAAAATTTGAATTTTTACTTTGACATTGAACGCATTTTAACAAAAATCGTCAAACTTTATTATCGGCATTTAAAATAATTTTTAAAAAAGTTTTTGAAAAATTATAATACAAAAAATAAAAAAAACTCTGATATAAAATAATTATGCCAAAAATACATGTAGGCGAAAGAAGAGAAAAGGAAAACCAAAAAATGGATTAATAAAATAAACAAAAAATAGAAAATGCATTTGTACGAAAATTGAAAATATAAAGTCATATCCTTTTTTTATTTATTTTGCCATTATAATCTACAAAAAATAATCTTTATTTAATATCATATCCATTCTTATCAAGTAGGATAATGTGGTCACATTTGACTAAATCCAATTTTTTTACATTGGGTAAAGCAATGCAAATGTATCCTGCTGACATTATTCCAAATTCTTGGCACATCTAAGCCTACGTTTGCAATCTAAAATAATAAATTTTAAAATGAAACAAATGCATATATATAAATTTTAAACAAATTTAATTAAGCAGAATCTTTATATGGAGCTTTCCTATTGAGCACAATAAAAAATTTACCTAGTGTTGTAGTCACACATTGCATCACTATAGAGTTAAATTGTTTGTAATTAAAATAAGGTACCAGATCTAAATATTGATAAATATTTAAATGTCCCTAATAGGTAAACAAAGCGTATTGGAGAAAAGTAGATGATGTTTTTAGTTATTTACTTACTGAGGTAGTAAGGCGCCCGACATTTGTAATTTTTTGTAAGATAGTTGTTTAATAACCATAAATGTACTTAATAAGTTTAATACTATATTGTAATTATTAGACTATACACTGATAGTAATTTTTTACTTTGATAAAAACAAGTTAGGCAAATGAAAAGTGTATAAAAACATCTTATTCTTCATATAAAATACATTCGTCTATCATTATTGGCTTCTGAATATATTTATATATATATAAAAAGGGTAGCATCATTTTTTCTACAAAAATCTTAAGAAAAAATAATCTATTTTTTAAATGAAGATTACTTTTTCTTAGTTTAGTGCTTGTTAAATTATTTTTAAATTCAAATAATTTATTTTGGAAATACAATTAATCAACCCACACCCTTAATCTGTAATTAGCAATAAAAAATAAGTGGGTTGTTTTGAGACGTTAAATGAATATAAAAATTAGGTTAGGTGTTAATTTCCATTTTCTTCATTTATAAAAATTTTTCACACTATCCGCCTCAATGTTATTCAAATGCAAGTGATTTTTTTTTCCGTCAAAACTTTTTTTTATATTAGCCGCAGCTTAACATGTAAATTATGAAAGAATACTTAGAAAATAAATTTGAGTTTTTTTTTAAATTTACATTAAGGAAATATTATGGATTTCAACATTGAAATGGAGAGTGTTGTTAACATACGGAACCTAATAGAATTTTAATTTTTTAACAAATTTTATTATTAGAATTTAATTTTAAATAAATTGTTTAATAAATATTTAAAAAAAAATTATAAAGTTTGGCCAAATATATATAATATTTTTGAATATATTCAGAAATAAAAATATGCTAAGGTCCGTATGCCCCACAATGCTAATTGCTGGTTAACGTTTTTTCTTTGAGTGTTCTTAAGGTTGCAGAAGCCAATTTGGCCATTTATTCGGTATATACCTAAAAAAATGGTCTAAGGCGAAAGAACGAAAAATTTTATGAGATGAGGCTATCACGGGGATTTATTTGCCCAATGTCTTTATTTTTTTACATACAATATTTTTTTACAACCTAATTATATTTAAACCGTACCAAGATAGGGTATTAAATAAGAAATTAAAATAAGCACTTAAGGCCATAGTATAATGTTGTTGGAATTTGGAAAGAGGGAATTATTCATTGACGAAATCGAGCTTTGAAATTTGGGGCAAAAAGGACAGTTTTTATTCTGCGCTATTTAGGTAAAAAAAAGTCATTTGTGGATCTTCCTCATGATTACTCCCGGCACCAAGCCAACGCAAACACGCACTTTCCACACCAAAAAACTACAGCTAAAAAATAAATGTTTTTTTTTCTTTTAAGCCTCGTGCGCACGCGCACGACATTTTAAATAATTTTAATGCTTAGGTAAAGTTGTATATGTAAAACAGGGATGGGCAATTTAACCAAAAAAATTAACTAGCCTACCAATGTTATTAGTATTTTTTGTGAGTGTACATTGTTTATTTATTTTATAAACATGATAAGGAACGTGAATTAGTTATTAGCCATGGTAAAAGATAATTATTATGCACAATTAAGTATTAATAAAATATTTCAATTGTTTATCAAAATTGTGTTAATTTTATAGCTATTAAATTATCAAAATATTAATAATATCTATTTCTATATGCCCAACTGTGTTTATTCTTTTGGGTAAAATGCTCCTGAAAAAATCTTAAAATTTTAGCATTTTTTTATAAAAAAATTTAATCAGTGCATAGAAATTTTTCAAGCATTATTAAAAAAATTGGTACTCGGAACTCTCTCATAAAAATGACTATTAGTATTTAGATATATTAATAAAATTACAAAATTTCCATATAATGTTTTTCGATGTAAAACTCCAATTAATTTATAAGATTTAAAAGACACATAAGTCAGTTCTTTTAACGTTAAATATAAAGCTTGCTGATGCAATTCAAACTAGAAAAATAAAAATATGAGCCTGATGTTAAAATATTGTGTTCATTTTAGCCCTGTTCAACTTATAGTTTATTCGTTATTTGGAAATTTTTTTCTTTCTAAATAAATATTAGTTCAATGTTAAATATTTTTGAATTTTATTAAAATTTTTTTAGCTTTGTTTAAATAAAATTATATAGAAATGTTATGAGTTTAATAATATGTGGAAAGCAGTTAATGTGGACTCTGGCTAATAAACCTAATAACTATATTTAAAATAGAATTTTTTTTACCAAAATTAATTTGATTTTATAAACTAAGCACATAAAGGTAAAAACTTTTT
Organism: Acutogordius australiensis; assembly: GCA_030555515.1. NCBI lineage: Eukaryota > Metazoa > Nematomorpha > Gordioida > Gordea > Gordiidae > Acutogordius > Acutogordius australiensis. Next base: position 613,848 of record CM060244.1, on the reverse strand, counting down.
TTAAGAAATATAGGATAACTTAAATATTTGTTATTTACCAAAAAAATATTCAACATGATTATATTCATCCTTCAATGACAAATTATATATGTCAGCCTGTAGCACCTTAGATAAATAAAACAACAAATAATTGACATTAGATTCATGTTTTGCTAAGAACAATTTATAATTACCAATAAATATCTATAATCAAGTTCAAAAAACACTCTAATAACTTAAGTTATCTTCAATTACAGATAAAAATGTAAAGATACAGGAAAAAAAATCATATTTGTATAATTAGCTTAAAATACTGATATTTCTTGAGATACAAATAATTGGTATAGGAGAAACTTAAAATGCATTAAATTTATAGCTTTGGTTTTACAAGATAAATAATATAAATTAATACAAACTATTTCGTTTACGACCATATCACGTTGAAAACACCGGTTCCCTTCCGAACACCGAAGTTTAAATGCTTAGGTAAAGTTGTATATGTAAAACAGGGATGGGCAATTTAACCAAAAAAATTAACTAGCCTACCAATGTTATTAACATTTTTTGTGAGTGTAAATTGTTTATTTATTTTATAAACATGATAAGGAACGTGAATTAGTTATTAGCCATGGTAAAAGATAGTTATTATGCACAATTAAGTATTAATAAAATATTTCAATTGTTTATCAAAATTGTGTTAATTTTATAGCTATTAAATTATCAAAATATTAATAATATCTATTTCTATATGCCCAACTGTGTTTATTCTTTTGGGTAAATTGCTCCTCAAAAAATCTTAAAATTTTAGCATTTTTTTATAAAAAAATTTAATCAGTGCATAGAAATTTTTCAAGCATTATTAAAAAAATTGGTACTCGGAACTCTCTCATAAAAATGACTATTAGTATTTAGATATATTAATAAAATTACAAAATTTCCATATAATGTTTTTCGATGTAAAACTCCAATTAATTTATAAGATTTAAAAGACACATAAGTCAGTTCTTTTAACGTTAAATATAAAGCTTGCTGATGCAATTCAAACTAGAAAAATAAAAATATGAGCCTGATGTTAAAATATTGTGTTCATTTTAGCCCTGTTCAACTTATAGTTTATTCGTTATTTGGAAATTTTTTTCTTTCTAAATAAATATTAGTTCAATAATATTTTTGAATTTTATTAAAATTTTTTTAGCTTTGTTTAAATAAAATTATATAGAAATGTTATGAGTTTAATAATATGTGGAAAGCAGTTAATGTGGACTCTGGCTAATAAACCTAATAACTATATTTAAAATAGAATTTTTTTTACCAAAATTAATTTGATTTTATAAACTAAGCACAAAAAGGTAAAAACTTTTTTAAGAAATATAGGATAACTTAAATATTTGTTATTTACCAAAAAAATATTCAACATGATTATATTCATCCTTCAATGACAAATTATATATGTCAGCCTGTAGCACCTTAGATAAATAAAACAACAAATAATTGACATTAGATTCATGTTTTGCTAAGAACAATTTATAATTACCAATAAATATCTATAATCAAGTTCAAAAAACACTCTAATAACTTAAGTTATCTTCAATTACAGATAAAAATGTAAAGATACAGGGAAAAAAATCATATTTGTATAATTAGCTTAAAATACTGATATTTCTTGAGATACAAATAATTGGTATAGGAGAAACTTAAAATGCATTAAATTTATAGCTTTGGTTTTACAAGATAAATAATATAAATTAATACAAACTATTTCGTTTACGACCATATCACGTTGAAAACACCGGTTCCCTTCCGAACACCGAAGTTTAAATGCTTAGGTAAAGTTGTATATGTAAAACAGGGATGGGCAATTTAACCAAAAAAATTAACTAGCCTACCAATGTTATTAGTATTTTTTGTGAGTGTAAATTGTTTATTTATTTTATAAACATGATAAGGAACGTGAATTAGTTATTAGCCATGGTAAAAGATAGTTATTATGCACAATTAAGTATTAATAAAATATTTCAATTGTTTATCAAAATTGTGTTAATTTTATAGCTATTAAATTATCAAAATATTAATAATATCTATTTCTATATGCCCAACTGTGTTTATTCTTTTGGGTAAATTGCTCCTCAAAAAATCTTAAAATTTTAGCATTTTTTTATAAAAAAATTTAATCAGTGCATAGAAATTTTTCAAGCATTATTAAAAAAATTGGTACTCGGAACTCTCTCATAAAAATGACTATTAGTATTTAGATATATTAATAAAATTACAAAATTTCCATATAATGTTTTTCGATGTAAAACTCCAATTAATTTATAAGATTTAAAAGACACATAAGTCAGTTCTTTTAACGTTAAATATAAAGCTTGCTGATGCAATTCAAACTAGAAAAATAAAAATATGAGCCTGATGTTAAAATATTGTGTTCATTTTAGCCCTGTTCAACTTATAGTTTATTCGTTATTTGGAAATTTTTTTCTTTCTAAATAAATATTAGTTCAATGTTAAATATTTTTGAATTTTATTAAAATTTTTTTAGCTTTGTTTAAATAAAATTATATAGAAATGTTATGAGTTTAATAATATGTGGAAAGCAGTTAATGTGGACTCTGGCTAATAAACCTAATAACTATATTTAAAATAGAATTTTTTTTACCAAAATTAATTGATTTTATAAACTAAGCACAAAAAGGTAAAAACTTTTTTTAAGAAATATAGGATAACTTAAATATTTGTTATTTACCAAAAAAATATTCAACATGATTATATTCATCCTTCAATGACAAATTATATATGTCAGCCTGTAGCACCTTAGATAAATAAAACAACAAATAATTGACATTAGATTCATGTTTTGCTAAGAACAATTTATAATTACCAATAAATATCTATAATCAAGTTCAAAAAACACTCTAATAACTTAAGTTATCTTCAATTACAGATAAAAATGTAAAGATACAGGGAAAAAAATCATATTTGTATAATTAGCTTAAAATACTGATATTTCGTGAGATACAAATAATTGGTATAGGAGAAACTTAAAATGCATTAAATTTATAGCTTTGGTTTTACAAGATAAATAATATAAATTAATACAAACTATTTCGTTTACGACCATATCACGTTAAAAACACCGGTTCCCTTCCGAACACCGAAGTTTAAATGCTTAGGTAAAGTTGTATATGTAAAACAGGGATGGGCAATTTAACCAAAAAAATTAACTAGCCTACCAATGTTATTAGTATTTTTTGTGAGTGTAAATTGTTTATTTATTTTATAAACATGATAAGGAACGTGAATTAGTTATTAGCCATGGTAAAAGATAGTTATTATGCACAATTAAGTATTAATAAAATATTTCAATTGTTTATCAAAATTGTGTTAATTTTATAGCTATTAAATTATCAAAATATTAATAATATCTATTTCTATATGCCCAACTGTGTTTATTCTTTTGGGTAAATTGCTCCTCAAAAAATCTTAAAATTTTAGCATTTTTTTATAAAAAAATTTAATCAGTGCATAGAAATTTTTCAAGCATTATTAAAAAAATTGGTACTCGGAACTCTCTCATAAAAATGACTATTAGTATTTAGATATATTAATAAAATTACAAAATTTCCATATAATGTTTTTCGATGTAAAACTCCAATTAATTTATAAGATTTAAAAGACACATAAGTCAGTTCTTTTAACGTTAAATATAAAGCTTGCTGATGCAATTCAAACTAGAAAAATAAAAATATGAGCCTGATGTTAAAATATTGTGTTCATTTTAGCCCTGTTCAACTTATAGTTTATTCGTTATTTGGAAATTTTTTTCTTTCTAAATAAATATTAGTTCAATGTTAAATATTTTTGAATTTTATTAAAATTTTTTTAGCTTTGTTTAAATAAAATTATATAGAAATGTTATGAGTTTAATAACATGTGGAAAGCAGTTAATGTGGACTCTGGCTAATAAACCTAATAACTATATTTAAAATAGAATTTTTTTTACCAAAATTAATTTGATTTTATAAACTAAGCACAAAAAGGTAAAAACTTTTTTAAGAAATATAGGATAACTTAAATATTTGTTATTTACCAAAAAAATATTCAACATGATTATATTCATCCTTCAATGACAAATTATATATGTCAGCCTGTAGCACCTTAGATAAATAAAACAACAAATAATTGACATTAGATTCATGTTTTGCTAAGAACAATTTATAATTACCAATAAATATCTATAATCAAGTTCAAAAAACACTCTAATAACTTAAGTTATCTTCAATTACAGATAAAAATGTAAAGATACAGGGAAAAAAATCATATTTGTATAATTAGCTTAAAATACTGATATTTCGTGAGATACAAATAATTGGTATAGGAGAAACTTAAAATGCATTAAATTTATAGCTTTGGTTTTACAAGATAAATAATATAAATTAATACAAACTATTTCGTTTACGACCATATCACGTTAAAAACACCGGTTCCCTTCCGAACACCGAAGTTTAAATGCTTAGGTAAAGTTGTATATGTAAAACAGGGATGGGCAATTTAACCAAAAAAATTAACTAGCCTACCAATGTTATTAGTATTTTTTGTGAGTGTAAATTGTTTATTTATTTTATAAACATGATAAGGAACGTGAATTAGTTATTAGCCATGGTAAAAGATAGTTATTATGCACAATTAAGTATTAATAAAATATTTCAATTGTTTATCAAAATTGTGTTAATTTTATAGCTATTAAATTATCAAAATATTAATAATATCTATTTCTATATGCCCAACTGTGTTTATTCTTTTGGGTAAATTGCTCCTCAAAAAATCTTAAAATTTTAGCATTTTTTTATAAAAAAATTTAATCAGTGCATAGAAATTTTTCAAGCATTATTAAAAAAATTGGTACTCGGAACTCTCTCATAAAAATGACTATTAGTATTTAGATATATTAATAAAATTACAAAATTTCCATATAATGTTTTTCGATGTAAAACTCCAATTAATTTATAAGATTTAAAAGACACATAAGTCAGTTCTTTTAACGTTAAATATAAAGCTTGCTGATGCAATTCAAACTAGAAAAATAAAAATATGAGCCTGATGTTAAAATATTGTGTTCATTTTAGCCCTGTTCAACTTATAGTTTATTCGTTATTTGGAAATTTTTTCTCTTTCTAAATAAATATTAGTTCAATGTTAAATATTTTTGAATTTTATTAAAATTTTTTTAGCTTTGTTTAAATAAAATTATATAGAAATGTTATGAGTTTAATAACATGTGGAAAGCAGTTAATGTGGACTCTGGCTAATAAACCTAATAACTATATTTAAAATAGAATTTTTTTTACCAAAATTAATTTGATTTTATAAACTAAGCACAAAAAGGTAAAAACTTTTTTAAGAAATATAGGATAACTTAAATATTTGTTATTTACCAAAAAAATATTCAACATGATTATATTCATCCTTCAATGACAAATTATATATGTCAGCCTGTAGCACCTTAGATAAATAAAACAACAAATAATTGACATTAGATTCATGTTTTGCTAAGAACAATTTATAATTACCAATAAATATCTATAATCAAGTTCAAAAAACACTCTAATAACTTAAGTTATCTTCAATTACAGATAAAAATGTAAAGATACAGGAAAAAAAATCATATTTGTATAATTAGCTTAAAATACTGATATTTCTTGAGATAAAAATAATTGGTATAGGAGAAACTTAAAATGCATTAAATTTATAGCTTTGGTTTTACAAGATAAATAATATAAATTAATACAAACTATTTCGTTTACGACCATATCACGTTGAAAACACCGGTTCCCTTCCGAACACCGAAGTTTAAATGCTTAGGTAAAGTTGTATATGCAAGGATTGGAACTAGTTCCAGAACTCGGAACTCGGAACTCGAAGAACTCGTCTTTTTTTTGAAATGGAACTCGGAACTCGGAACTAAGTACCAGGGTACTGGAACTCGTGGAACTCGAGTTCCGCTCGAGTTCCTTCGCGATTTATTTCAAATACCTAAAATTCAAACTTTTTAAATTGAATAAAAACGCATTAAAATTAATATTTTTCAAAAAATATATAAAATTTGAATAAAAATACCTCATTTATTGTTTAAATTATTATTTGATTGCACACAAGCCTTCTAAAATTATATTTGTTAACGTAACATTTTGTTCATACATTCATAAATTTTCCTGCATTGTTAAGTTTTCAAGTTTTTGAATAAATTCTGGCATACCATGAAATTCAGCGGAATTTATAAATTTTATGAACCTCAACTTGTTAATGACCAATATCAATGTTCTTTGTGCAAGTCGCCAAATATTATCGATAACTTCAGACACAGCCCGTAATATGAAAGCTGGAATAAAGAATTTTATGGAGCTTGAGTGAAGATGACATCTTTGACCCATTAGAAGGAATGTTACAAGATGAAGATGATTCAAATTTTATAGAGGATTTTTACGAGGTTTGTGAAATATATGATTTCAACTCATCAATCATCATTGATCTCAACTGTGCTGCACACGTGGTTCAATTAGCAGTTAATTCATTTCTAGTCAGCACACCTGAAATAATTTTGGCAATTAAGGTAGCAAGACAATTGGCTACTAAGCTTAAAAGGCCTATTTTATCAGCAATGTTAAAATCTCAAAATCTTCCTCAATCAATACTTATGCATCAGGTGAGATGGAATTGGACTTACACCTGCATTGAAAGATTGCTCAAACTACACGTTTCTTGATAATCACAAAAATATTTTAAATGAGTTGGAAGTTTCCAATGATATTTGGCATATGTTTCAAAGATTAGTCGAAACACTAGGCCCAGCCGCAATTTTAACGAAACACCTTCAGGCACAAACTTTAGACATCTGCAATTTTTTTACAAAATATTATTTCTGCAAAGCCGTGTTAAAGAGCCATTCAACCGACTTTTCTTTATCCCTTTTGCATTTTATTGAACAAAGAGAATCCCAGCTTTTAGATAATGACATAGTCAATTGTGGGCTGTTTTTAGATAAAAGATTCTACTTTAAATTAAATAATAATAAATGCGAAAAAGCCAAAAAGTTTCTGAAAATAGTTCAATCAAAAGCATTATCTCTTCAAAGAAATGATTCAGTAAATCACGAGGAAGAAATTATTTTATAATATTCTGGAAATATGTCAGATCAATTTTCATTATTAGAGGATGTCTTAAGAGACGAAGAAACATTTTATAAACACGATGACTCAACTGCCCCTCTAATATATGAGCAATTAGATATAGAAATTTTAAAATACGAAAATTTACCGAGGTTTAAGGCGGATGAAAATATTAAAAGCTGTTGGGTAGCTAACAAGGCTGAGTTTCCGCTACTAGGAAACTTAGCTTTAATTGTTGTATGGGTCCCCTTGACCCTGAGCGTTGAAAGATTATTTTCCTATTTAAGCTTTATTTTGGATTCCCAATAGAATCGACTTAAGGATGATATTTTGAATGATATTCTTTTTGTTGGAATGAATTTTAAGCTTGATAAATAAATGTTTCCATTTTATATAGTTTAATAAATTATATGTGCAATGTCAATTATATGTGTAATGTGTAATATATCTTTTTTATCTGTCGAGTAATTGTTTAATTAAAAAATAAAAAAATGGAACTCGAGTTCCGATATTTGGGAACTCGTCGGTACTTCCAAGAACTTAGTTCCAGCTCTTTCAAAAATTATCCTAAGAACTCGGAACTTAGTACCAGCTTTTTTCAATAAGTTCCAATCCTTGTGTATATGTAAAACAGGGATGGGCAATTTAACCAAAAAAATTAACTAGCCTACCAATGTTATTAGTATTTTTTGTGAGTGTAAATTGTTTATTTATTTTATAAACATGATAAGGAACGTGAATTAGTTATTAGCCATGGTAAAAGATAGTTATTATGCACAATTAAGTATTAATAAAATATTTCAATTGTTTATCAAAATTGTGTTAATTTTATAGCTATTAAATTATCAAAATATTAATAATATCTATTTCTATATGCCCAACTGTGTTTATTCTTTTGGGTAAATTGCTCCTCAAAAAATCTTAAAATTTTAGCATTTTTTTATAAAAAAATTTAATCAGTGCATAGAAATTTTTCAAGCATTATTAAAAAAATTGGTACTCGGAACTCTCTCATAAAAATGACTATTAGTATTTAGATATATTAATAAAATTACAAAATTTCCATATAATGTTTTTCGATGTAAAACTCCAATTAATTTATAAGATTTAAAAGACACATAAGTCAGTTCTTTTAACGTTAAATATAAAGCTTGCTGATGCAATTCAAACTAGAAAAATAAAAATATGAGCCTGATGTTAAAATATTGTGTTCATTTTAGCCCTGTTCAACTTATAGTTTATTCGTTATTTGGAAATTTTTTTCTTTCTAAATAAATATTAGTTCAATGTTAAATATTTTTGAATTTTATTAAAATTTTTTTAGCTTTGTTTAAATAAAATTATATAGAAATGTTATGAGTTTAATAATATGTGGAAAGCAGTTAATGTGTAACTATATTTAAAATAGAATTTTTTTTACCAAAATTAATTGATTTTATAAACTAAGCACAAAAAGGTAAAAACTTTTTTTAAGAAATATAGGATAACTTAAATATTTGTTATTTACCAAAAAAATATTCAACATGATTATATTCATCCTTCAATGACAAATTATATATGTCAGCCTGTAGTACCTTAGATAAATAAAACAACAAATAATTGACATTAGATTCATGTTTTGCTAAGAACAATTTATAATTACCAATAAATATCTATAATCAAGTTCAAAAAACACTCTAATAACTTAAGTTATCTTCAATTACAGATAAAAATGTAAAGATACAGGGAAAAAAATCATATTTGTATAATTAGCTTAAAATACTGATATTTCTTGAGATACAAATAATTGGTATAGGAGAAACTTAAAATGCATTAAATTTATAGCTTTGGTTTTACAAGATAAATAATATAAATTAATACAAACTATTTCGTTTACGACCATATCACGTTGAAAACACCGGTTCCCTTCCGAACACCGAAGTTTAAATGCTTAGGTAAAGTTGTATATGTAAAACAGGGATGGGCAATTTAACCAAAAAAATTAACTAGCCTACCAATGTTATTAGTATTTTTTGTGAGTGTAAATTGTTTATTTATTTTATAAACATGATAAGGAACGTGAATTAGTTATTAGCCATGGTAAAAGATAGTTATTATGCACAATTAAGTATTAATAAAATATTTCAATTGTTTATCAAAATTGTGTTAATTTTATAGCTATTAAATTATCAAAATATTAATAATATCTATTTCTATATGCCCAACTGTGTTTATTCTTTTGGGTAAATTGCTCCTCAAAAAATCTTAAAATTTTAGCATTTTTTTATAAAAAAATTTAATCAGTGCATAGAAATTTTTCAAGCATTATTAAAAAAATTGGTACTCGGAACTCCCTCATAAAAATGACTATTAGTATTTAGATATATTAATAAAATTACAAAATTTCCATATAATGTTTTTCGATGTAAAACTCCAATTAATTTATAAGATTTAAAAGACACATAAGTCAGTTCTTTTAACGTTAAATATAAAGCTTGCTGATGCAATTCAAACTAGAAAAATAAAAATATGAGCCTGATGTTAAAATATTGTGTTCATTTTAGCCCTGTTCAACTTATAGTTTATTCGTTATTTGGAAATTTTTTTCTTTCTAAATAAATATTAGTTCAATGTTAAATATTTTTGAATTTTATTAAAATTTTTTTAGCTTTGTTTAAATAAAATTATATAGAAATGTTATGAGTTTAATAATATGTGGAAAGCAGTTAATGTGGACTCTGGCTAATAAACCTAATAACTATATTTAAAATAGAATTTTTTTTACCAAAATTAATTTGATTTTATAAACTAAGCACAAAAAGGTAAAAACTTTTTTAAGAAATATAGGATAACTTAAATATTTGTTATTTACCAAAAAAATATTCAACATGATTATATTCATCCTTCAATGACAAATTATATATGTCAGCCTGTAGCACCTTAGATAAATAAAACAACAAATAATTGACATTAGATTCATGTTTTGCTAAGAACAATTTATAATTACCAATAAATATCTATAATCAAGTTCAAAAAACACTCTAATAACTTAAGTTATCTTCAATTACAGATAAAAATGTAAAGATACAGGGAAAAAAATCATATTTGTATAATTAGCTTAAAATACTGATATTTCTTGAGATACAAATAATTGGTATAGGAGAAACTTAAAATGCATTAAATTTATAGCTTTGGTTTTACAAGATAAATAATATAAATTAATACAAACTATTTCGTTTACGACCATATCACGTTGAAAACACCGGTTCCCTTCCGAACACCGAAGTTTAAATGCTTAGGTAAAGTTGTATATGTAAAACAGGGATGGGCAATTTAACCAAAAAAATTAACTAGCCTACCAATGTTATTAGTATTTTTTGTGAGTGTAAATTGTTTATTTATTTTATAAACATGATAAGGAACGTGAATTAGTTATTAGCCATGGTAAAAGATAGTTATTATGCACAATTAAGTATTAATAAAATATTTCAATTGTTTATCAAAATTGTGTTAATTTTATAGCTATTAAATTATCAAAATATTAATAATATCTATTTCTATATGCCCAACTGTGTTTATTCTTTTGGGTAAATTGCTCCTCAAAAAATCTTAAAATTTTAGCATTTTTTTATAAAAAAATTTAATCAGTGCATAGAAATTTTTCAAGCATTATTAAAAAAATTGGTACTCGGAACTCTCTCATAAAAATGACTATTAGTATTTAGATATATTAATAAAATTACAAAATTTCCATATAATGTTTTTCGATGTAAAACTCCAATTAATTTATAAGATTTAAAAGACACATAAGTCAGTTCTTTTAACGTTAAATATAAAGCTTGCTGATGCAATTCAAACTAGAAAAATAAAAATATGAGCCTGATGTTAAAATATTGTGTTCATTTTAGCCCTGTTCAACTTATAGTTTATTCGTTATTTGGAAATTTTTTTCTTTCTAAATAAATATTAGTTCAATGTTAAATATTTTTGAATTTTATTAAAATTTTTTTAGCTTTGTTTAAATAAAATTATATAGAAATGTTATGAGTTTAATAATATGTGGAAAGCAGTTAATGTGGACTCTGGCTAATAAACCTAATAACTATATTTAAAATAGAATTTTTTTTACCAAAATTAATTTGATTTTATAAACTAAGCACAAAAAGGTAAAAACTTTTTTTAAGAAATATAGGATAACTTAAATATTTGTTATTTACCAAAAAAATATTCAACATGATTATATTCATCCTTCAATGACAAATTATATATGTCAGCCTGTAGCACCTTAGATAAATAAAACAACAAATAATTGACATTAGATTCATGTTTTGCTAAGAACAATTTATAATTACCAATAAATATCTATAATCAAGTTCAAAAAACACTCTAATAACTTAAGTTATCTTCAATTACAGATAAAAATGTAAAGATACAGGAAAAAAAATCATATTTGTATAATTAGCTTAAAATACTGATATTTCTTGAGATACAAATAATTGGTATAGGAGAAACTTAAAATGCATTAAATTTATAGCTTTGGTTTTACAAGATAAATAATATAAATTAATACAAACTATTTCGTTTACGACCATATCACGTTGAAAACACCGGTTCCCTTCCGAACACCGAAGTTTAAATGCTTAGGTAAAGTTGTATATGTAAAACAGGGATGGGCAATTTAACCAAAAAAATTAACTAGCCTACCAATGTTATTAGTATTTTTTGTGAGTGTAAATTGTTTATTTATTTTATAAACATGATAAGGAACGTGAATTAGTTATTAGCCATGGTAAAAGATAGTTATTATGCACAATTAAGTATTAATAAAATATTTCAATTGTTTATCAAAATTGTGTTAATTTTATAGCTATTAAATTATCAAAATATTAATAATATCTATTTCTATATGCCCAACTGTGTTTATTCTTTTGGGTAAATTGCTCCTCAAAAAATCTTAAAATTTTAGCATTTTTTTATAAAAAAATTTAATCAGTGCATAGAAATTTTTCAAGCATTATTAAAAAAATTGGTACTCGGAACTCTCTCATAAAAATGACTATTAGTATTTAGATATATTAATAAAATTACAAAATTTCCATATAATGTTTTTCGATGTAAAACTCCAATTAATTTATAAGATTTAAAAGACACATAAGTCAGTTCTTTTAACGTTAAATATAAAGCTTGCTGATGCAATTCAAACTAGAAAAATAAAAATATGAGCCTGATGTTAAAATATTGTGTTCATTTTAGCCCTGTTCAACTTATAGTTTATTCGTTATTTGGAAATTTTTTTCTTTCTAAATAAATATTAGTTCAATGTTAAATATTTTTGAATTTTATTAAAATTTTTTTAGCTTTGTTTAAATAAAATTATATAGAAATGTTATGAGTTTAATAATATGTGGAAAGCAGTTAATGTGGACTCTGGCTAATAAACCTAATAACTATATTTAAAATAGAATTTTTTTTACCAAAATTAATTTGATTTTATAAACTAAGCACAAAAAGGTAAAAACTTTTTTAAGAAATATAGGATAACTTAAATATTTGTTATTTACCAAAAAAATATTCAACATGATTATATTCATCCTTCAATGACAAATTATATATGTCAGCCTGTAGCACCTTAGATAAATAAAACAACAAATAATTGACATTAGATTCATGTTTTGCTAAGAACAATTTATAATTACCAATAAATATCTATAATCAAGTTCAAAAAACACTCTAATAACTTAAGTTATCTTCAATTACAGATAAAAATGTAAAGATACAGGGAAAAAAATCATATTTGTATAATTAGCTTAAAATACTGATATTTCTTGAGATACAAATAATTGGTATAGGAGAAACTTAAAATGCATTAAATTTATAGCTTTGGTTTTACAAGATAAATAATATAAATTAATACAAACTATTTCGTTTACGACCATATCACGTTGAAAACACCGGTTCCCTTCCGAACACCGAAGTTTAAATGCTTAGGTAAAGTTGTATATGTAAAACAGGGATGGGCAATTTAACCAAAAAAATTAACTAGCCTACCAATGTTATTAGTATTTTTTGTGAGTGTAAATTGTTTATTTATTTTATAAACATGATAAGGAACGTGAATTAGTTATTAGCCATGGTAAAAGATAGTTATTATGCACAATTAAGTATTAATAAAATATTTCAATTGTTTATCAAAATTGTGTTAATTTTATAGCTATTAAATTATCAAAATATTAATAATATCTATTTCTATATGCCCAACTGTGTTTATTCTTTTGGGTAAATTGCTCCTCAAAAAATCTTAAAATTTTAGCATTTTTTTATAAAAAAATTTAATCAGTGCATAGAAATTTTTCAAGCATTATTAAAAAAATTGGTACTCGGAACTCTCTCATAAAAATGACTATTAGTATTTAGATATATTAATAAAATTACAAAATTTCCATATAATGTTTTTCGATGTAAAACTCCAATTAATTTATAAGATTTAAAAGACACATAAGTCAGTTCTTTTAACGTTAAATATAAAGCTTGCTGATGCAATTCAAACTAGAAAAATAAAAATATGAGCCTGATGTTAAAATATTGTGTTCATTTTAGCCCTGTTCAACTTATAGTTTATTCGTTATTTGGAAATTTTTTTCTTTCTAAATAAATATTAGTTCAATGTTAAATATTTTTGAATTTTATTAAAATTTTTTTAGCTTTGTTTAAATAAAATTATATAGAAATGTTATGAGTTTAATAATATGTGGAAAGCAGTTAATGTGGACTCTGGCTAATAAACCTAATAACTATATTTAAAATAGAATTTTTTTTACCAAAATTAATTTGATTTTATAAACTAAGCACAAAAAGGTAAAAACTTTTTTAAGAAATATAGGATAACTTAAATATTTGTTATTTACCAAAAAAATATTCAACATGATTATATTCATCCTTCAATGACAAATTATATATGTCAGCCTGTAGCACCTTAGATAAATAAAACAACAAATAATTGACATTAGATTCATGTTTTGCTAAGAACAATTTATAATTACCAATAAATATCTATAATCAAGTTCAAAAAACACTCTAATAACTTAAGTTATCTTCAATTACAGATAAAAATGTAAAGATACAGGGAAAAAAATCATATTTGTATAATTAGCTTAAAATACTGATATTTCTTGAGATACAAATAATTGGTATAGGAGAAACTTAAAATGCATTAAATTTATAGCTTTGGTTTTACAAGATAAATAATATAAATTAATACAAACTATTTCGTTTACGACCATATCACGTTGAAAACACCGGTTCCCTTCCGAACACCGAAGTTTAAATGCTTAGGTAAAGTTGTATATGTAAAACAGGGATGGGCAATTTAACCAAAAAAATTAACTAGCCTACCAATGTTATTAGTATTTTTTGTGAGTGTAAATTGTTTATTTATTTTATAAACATGATAAGGAACGTGAATTAGTTATTAGCCATGGTAAAAGATAGTTATTATGCACAATTAAGTATTAATAAAATATTTCAATTGTTTATCAAAATTGTGTTAATTTTATAGCTATTAAATTATCAAAATATTAATAATATCTATTTCTATATGCCCAACTGTGTTTATTCTTTTGGGTAAATTGCTCCTCAAAAAAATCTTAAAATTTTAGAATTTTTTTTATAAAAAAATTTAATCAGTGCATAGAAATTTTTCAAGCATTATTAAAAAAATTGGTACTCGGAACTCTCTCATAAAAATGACTATTAGTATTTAGATATATTAATAAAATTACAAAATTTCCATATAATGTTTTTCGATGTAAAACTCCAATTAATTTATAAGATTTAAAAGACACATAAGTCAGTTCTTTTAACGTTAAATATAAAGCTTGCTGATGCAATTCAAACTAGAAAAATAAAAATTTGAGCCTGATGTTAAAATATTGTGTTCATTTTAGCCCTGTTCAACTTATAGTTTATTCGTTATTTGGAAATTTTTTTCTTTCTAAATAAATATTAGTTCAATGTTAAATATTTTTGAATTTTATTAAAATTTTTTTAGCTTTGTTTAAATAAAATTATATAGAAATGTTATGAGTTTAATAATATGTGGAAAGCAGTTAATGTGGACTCTGGCTAATAAACCTAATAACTATATTTAAAATAGAATTTTTTTTACCAAAATTAATTTGATTTTATAAACTAAGCACAAAAAGGTAAAAACTTTTTTTAAGAAATATAGGATAACTTAAATATTTGTTATTTACCAAAAAAATATTCAACATGATTATATTCATCCTTCAATGACAAATTATATATGTCAGCCTGTAGCACCTTAGATAAATAAAACAACAAATAATTGACATTAGATTCATGTTTTGCTAAGAACAATTTATAATTACCAATAAATATCTATAATCAAGTTCAAAAAACACTCTAATAACTTAAGTTATCTTCAATTACAGATAAAAATGTAAAGATACAGGAAAAAAAATCATATTTGTATAATTAGCTTAAAATACTGATATTTCTTGAGATACAAATAATTGGTATAGGAGAAACTTAAAATGCATTAAATTTATAGCTTTGGTTTTACAAGATAAATAATATAAATTAATACAAACTATTTCGTTTACGACCATATCACGTTGAAAACACCGGTTCCCTTCCGAACACCGAAGTTAAGCAACCTTGAGCCTGGTTAGTACTTGGATGGGTGACCGCCTGGGAATACCAGGTGTCGTAAACTTTTTTTGTTTTTTATTTTTATATTAGATGATTTAACTTAAAGTTATTCGTTTAATTCTTCTTTTATGCTTAATTAATTACAATTATGCTTAATTAATTACAATTATGCTTAATAATTTGTATAACTTAATACATAAATATTTTTTTAAGAATTAAAAAGATTTTATTTAAAAGATTTTTAACACTGTCGTAGCCCATAATACTAATGGATCATACAACTAGAATTGATTGATTGATAGACTAAATTCAGCTTTGTCATCGCAACTTGCAAGAAATAGTTTTTCATAATAAATTAGTTTTTAAATATAAAAAAATAATATTATTTTTACTTAACTATTTTAATAAAGAAATTATAAATTTAAACAGTTAGTTATACAATTTAGTAGTATAATCCTGGTGGACTAGCCACCAGGATATAATTTCCTTAATCAACTATAAATCCCAACCAATATATTATCCATTTTTTATTCAACTTAAACAATCAAATTTAATTTTTTCTTTAAAATAAGAATAGAAAAATATCAAAACTAAAATTATTTACTAATGATTTTATCCAACCCATGTGATACTATTTTCAAGTAATCTTGGAGTATACAGATCCGTAATTTTCAATTATATATATAAGGATTGTCAATAGATGGCGAGTATTATTAGACTTTAATAATACTTTATAAATAAAAAATGTTACCTGTAATGAATAATAATTTTTTAACCGTAACCAAAAAAAATTTCACCATTCCAATATCTCAATAAAATTTCCACTATGCCAATCTCATACACGCTCTTCTATTTCTACGATTTCGATCTTGGGTAGAATAATTAATTATCGATCCTGGTGCGAACACCAATATTTAAGATCAAATTAAATTTATTTTTGATTAATTTAAAAATGTGTAAAAAAATTGTAATTGTGTAATTGTGTGTATATCGGAAAATTAATTGTTTATATCATGTATCATGCGTTAACTTCTTGCCAAGTAGTTAATCATTTTACGCAAGGAATATTTCAAACTTTAATATAAACCTTTTGGCATAACTAAAACTCATAGTATCGAACTTTTGTCTGGGTTATAAAATGGATGATCGTAAATCAATCGAATTACTAATACCCAATATTATTTCTGTAACTTTTGTAATAAAAGAAAAATAATAATTTTCAAGGGGAAAAAGTAGTGAGGGGGTAATAAAATTAGATCAAAAATATATTATTGCGCCGAGGCAATTATATCATAAATGTCACTAAGACAAAAACAAAATTGTTATTCTTCAAAATTTCTGTTAAATTTTTTGCCTTAGTGAAATCGAATTATTTTTAATTAGTACCACCGATTTGTTTAAAAATTTTTAGAACTCCAGAAGATCCTGATGGGTGGCAACAATTGTTTTAAAAATGTTATCGTAATTCAAAAAACAATTTTTTCTTTTTAAAATTTCGGGATTTAAAATTGGATCAAAATTATAATTTGTAGGGTCCAGAGGATCAACACACTTGAAATCCCAAAGTTAGGGGTTTTACTCTGAGTAAGAAACAAGAGTTTTTCCATCCGGTACGTCAAAAAGTGTTGCAAAGTTGGTTTAGCCATATAGCAGATCTTACATAGGTATAAAATCAAGTATCATATATCCTATTTTTGTATAATGTCCTCTTATGTATTGCCCCACTCAAACAATTCTAATTCAATTGTTTCGCACAGGAAGAATATATGGTCCATATAGACTTGCCAGGTATCTACCTGGCAATAGCTTAAGAAAACAAGCTGGCTTATGATATTTTGAAAAATTTAAGGGACGTGGAATACCCCATAGACTGGCGGGCCTAGGAAGATCATAAACGTTTTTTTATATGTAGTTTTAATATTGACAAGCTTTATTAATGTTATCTTAAACTTTGTTTCTATTTAGCCTTTGATTGGTTAGGAGTGCGTAATGAAGTTTATTTACAACGAGCAAACAGGCCGGGCCTGAGTGAGATAAAAAAAGAATTGGGCCAATTAAATTTTTTTAAATCTCATTAGTCCTTCTTTTATTTAACCATAAGAGACTATGCCCTGAAGGGTATGCCACCTCTTCCAAGAGGTGTAGGGCAAGGGGGGCAATGTTTTAGCAGGTGAATGATTCTGGCCTTCGACTTTTGCCAGAGTTGTAAAGCCTGCATGCTATAATATCCCGGAGAGTGCGGCGTCATTTCGATGGATATTGTGGTATTGGCCAAGAGACGCGCTAAATTCTATTGACCCTAGGGGTTATTAATGTCGCTGCATAGCAATTTAAATGCTCCTCACCCAAAAATATTGACCATAAATAACGAGTATTTACACATGATTAGGAATATTACTTTTACTCTCTGATTTTGATAAAACTAAAACTTTTATACAACCTCGTCATAGTATCCTATTAGTCAAAGTTTTAAAAGGATAGCTTAATATGCCTATCCTAGTTAAAACTAAATTTTATTTATTAGTTATTTTTATAAAAAAAAATGGGAAAGCATTTAATATTTATCTTTTTTAATCTCCGCCAACCCCTCTGTTAATGAGAGTTTTTAGAACTTTTGCCATCGCCAGCACCTCTACATATTAAATAACTATCTACACTTGACCGCGGCACGGAAGAATAGCTCAGTGACGTCCCTGCCTTATACCACTGGTCAACAAATTTTGAGAGTTATGAGCTAACTACGAAGATCAAACCTGCCATCTTAGGAATTTTAAAATCCGTTTTCCATTTTTCTAATTAAACCTAGTTAGTCAGCTATAAATATTGAAAAATTTAGGAAAATTGCCATATAAAAACCAAAAAGATTCCAAAAACAAAAAAAAAAATAGGAATTCTTATTTTGTTTACCAGCTAAAATTTATACTTCAAATTAAACTTTTATTAAAAACCGATATTATATCGTGTCGTTTTAGATATACTAAAAATTTTTAGTTCTCATTATTTGATATCATCAATATAAGGTACATGGAATTTATATATGAAAAAAATATTTTTTAAATGTTTTCTTTTAGTATATTTAAACCTGTAAAATTGGTCAAAAGGTCATTTTTCGATATGGACGGATGTAAGGAGCTAAGGCGGGAAGAAATTAAGAAAAACGAAACAAATGTAATAAGGCCCTGACTGATTGGGGATAAATTTTTTGTGTTTTTTTAAAATTCATGCCATTTAGGTCGATACCGTGTAAAACGATTTTTTTTGGAAAATAGCCTCACACATGTACAACCACTTGAAACTGCTGAGCTTAGGCAGTAGGCCCTAAATTACTCTTAAATTGTGAACACCGTAATACATTAACGGTCAGCTAACACCTGACCAAAACGTATCAACTCAATATACACTGTATCATATTAGATGCAACTGTCGGCAAATATCTTCGCGATTTCGCTATTTAGTAAAAAAGAATTATGGGATTGGGATCATTAAATACACCAGTAATTTTTAAAGAATAACAGATTGATCAGTGCGTAAATGAGGTTATGTTCATATGGTAAATATAATTGTCCGCACTTTTGTCCATAATTCAATAAAAATTCACCGGTGCATGCAGGGAGTACCTGCTAAAAAACCACCCATTCACGGCCTCTTCTTTTTTGAGGTCGTACCCGTTAGGGCTTTAGCACTCTTATCCCGAACGTTAACGATGAAATGGATATCACCCATTCGAGATAAAAATGAGATTTGATATTAGACAAAAAGTTTTATTATACATTATTTAAAATCAGTTCAGAATGAGTTTTTTATTTTTAAAATTGAATCTAAAAATTTTTTTTACATTTTTAATTTCAGATCCAGTATATTAGGTGTTTGAATTTGACAGCTTTTCAAATAATGCGCTTATTACAAAAAAATATTGTTTTCATAATTTTACGAAAATATATTATATAATCACATTAAACGTGGCCTATAATAGTTATTTTTTAATTTTTAATTTTTTAATATATATTTTAGTTTTCCAAAATGCATAAACTATTATAAAAAATGGCTTCTAAATAGAAGTGAAGAATTAAGCTTGAAAACACTAATCATATAGATGAAAGTGACCAGAGATTGTTAAATAATTTTAGTCAGGCACGTAGGCAAATCATTTTTTAAGGGGGGTTCAGAATTTTTAGGAGAAAAATTAATGAATTACATTGTTGCTTAATGAATGATCTTATTATGACTAGCATAAAATATTTATTTTTTTGCATCATAATTAAATTAATGTATGACATAAATTCAAGAAAAATTTTATAAAGAAAATATTTAAGAAATTGATATTCTTCTAGGATCTATTGAAAACCACTCTAAATTTCGATCTATTAATTCAGTGTTATCTATTATGTCCTTATGTATGGCAAGCAAGCACAAGGATGATAATTGATCATCGCTCATTTGAGATCTTAAATATGTTTATATGCGCTTCATGGTGCTAAAGCTTCGTTCAATACACGTGGTTGGTAGTGAAAGAGCAATAAGCAGAGCCCTTTTAAGCCGCAAAATTGCCAAAAAATAATAAATATACCAGCATATATTCCGATTTATGTTTATTAAATAAAAATTAGCGTTAAATTGCACAAAAAAATTAAAAAGCTATTTCTAAAGGGGGGCAACGGCCCCCCTTTGCCTCCCCCTCATTACGTCCCTGATTTTAGTCCACAATTGCTCTTTACCTTAACAATATTCTCTTAAACGTTTTTTTGGGCTTACGTATTTCTGTTGCATAATTATTTATTTCTATTTGTTTAAAAGAATAATATCACTCTAAAAAATTTGAAAAAAGTGTTTTAAATTTTAGAGTTACAATTTTGCTGCCCTACATTCGGAGCTTTTGTTTTTAATTCTTGCTTATACAAGCACGTTTTGAAAATATCTTTAATTTAAAATTTAAACACTATAATTTTGTTCATTTCACACTACCAGGCAAGGTGGGTTGGAATCAGGTCGCCCATAAATTCGGTTTGAGCGTCTCTTGCTCCCTTTCCACTTTCAAAAATACAATTTTTAACGTTACAAAATTAAACGTGAATTTATTTATTTCCTTTCAAGCTTTAACTACCTGGGCATTCGAGAAGGCCGGCCCTACCAAGTCATATACTTAAACGGGTGATCAAAAAGACTGGGATATGTGCTTAGCGTTGGATTTTCATACCTATCACAAAGTGATACGACGAATCACCCCTTCTTAGATCTCTTTCATCATATAATTCAGGTCATAAATGATTAGAAGCCTTCCTTAATTTGTTAAATAACCAATTTTTCTAACCAAGCTTTAAATACGCCTTGTATTTTAACTTGTAAGAATTCCTTTTACAACTTCTTATATATGCAGTAAATGCAAGGCTCTCACCGAATTTTGGTCGGCATTCCTTACATTTATAGAATTCAAATTAGAAGACACAATAAACTTAATTGTATTATAGCCGATTTTTTAAATAGGTTAACCGTGTGTTTTGGAACCTGGTTTATCATTCAATACTAAAAGACCGGATGTCAAAACTCTTGTTCCCTACCCTGAGAGGTCGATATTTTGGATTTTTACCTGTGTTAATTCTCTAACCCCTTTAAATTCAATTTTAATTCAATATAACATCCCGAAAAAAGACGAAAATATTTACCGATAATATAATTGTTGCCACAACAGATCTTTTGATCCTGTCCTGAAGCCTTAAAAATCTTAAATTGGTAAATTTATTAAAAATAATTATTTCGCCAAGTTTTAGATAGAACATCAGACAAAAAATTCCAATTAAAATTTTAAAAAAAAATTATATTTATTTCAGAAATACATGGTAAGATTCTAAAAATTAATATTAATAAAATATATTGAACTTTATTTTTTATTATTTTTCTATCATATTTTACATATAATGAAAAATAACCCTGTCTTTTTATAATTTATTCATGTATATTTTAATTTTTTATATATAATTTATTATATGTTTAATACCGGGAAATACCATTCTTAAATAAATATTATGATTCCAGAAATTCTTAATATATTTCACTTTGTTTATTATTATTATAATTTTATTTGCTGATTTGTAAATATCTTAATTATTTAATAATAGGAATTACAACAAAATAAAAATTTATGAAAAAGGCTATAATCAAATCTTTGATAGATGGCGTAAATTAAACATTTTATTCAAATTTATGTTAAAAATTGTAAAAGTACGAGACAGGGATAAAATTTCAATAATTTCGCAGTATTTTTTATATGTCCATATTTGAGATGAATTTGAATGGCGCAAAGATTTTTTTGTAATAGTTAAAAAGGTGGATATTTCTCAAAAACTACCAATTTTAATTTATCTTAAATATCTATCTTTTAAATTTTATATATTAAAAAGGGTGGTTACTAAATAATGCTTTTAGCATTGGCTTCAGCCATCTACTAAATTTTTTTTTATTTTGAGTATAAAATATTCATGACCAAACCTTTAAATTATTCTTTCCTTTTTATAGATGTTTTTAACGGTTTTAATGTCTTAACCCACATATTTAAAAAAAACAGGAGTTTTAAATTTGTAAAATTTTAACCCAAACCATCCCAAATAATTTTTTTTAAATACCCTTTAACTTAGACGCCTAATATATTAATAACTAAATATTTAAATATCTTCAATTTGAAACTTCACCCTAACAATTAATTTTAGTTTCCTCTTATTTCCCCTTAATATCAAATCCATTTAGTATACTTTTTAAATTTATCTCTTAAATTAATAATTTAATTTATTTGTTTCAAGCTTTTACAAGATTGTTTCGTAAACTGAGGAAGTCAATAAAAATGGAGTTGAAGGTATACATTTAGCAAAAAACATGCTCCGGATATTTTTCTTGATTTTCGTGGCATTGATACATTCCTTCATTTGTGGCCACTTACGCGAAGCTGGATATACTAAAAAACTTTATTTCTCATTATTTTAGTTGAATATAAGTTACAAGGGGTAGTTGTATAAAAATAAGAGTCAAATTTTAATTAAGGGTATTCTCGAGGTCGCAAAATCTGTCAATTTGGTCAACAAGGCCATTTTTTATAATATGAATGGATCTAAGGAGCCAAAGGCTAGAAACAAGTTTATCTTTTAATACTAAAAGACTGGATGGCAAAACTCTTGTTATTCTGAGGGGAAATTTATTTTAGGATTTTACGTGTGTTGGTTCTCTAACCCCTCAAATTATAATATTGATTCAATATAAAATGCCGAAATTTTGAGACAAAAATATTGTTTTTTGCCGATAATATTTTTATAATTGTTGCCACAACAGATCTTTTGGTCGTGAAGCTCCAAAAACCTTTACAATTTGGTAAACTATTTAAAAATAGTTATATTCACCAAGATTTAGTTAGCATCAGTCAAAAATTTTTTCAATTTAAAAATACATGGCCATAGGATTCTATATAATATTTTATTTTTTATTTTATTACTTTTTTTTCATATAATAATAAATATCCTGTCTTTTTATTCATTAATTGTTAATTATTATTATAATTTTATTTGCTGATTTATAAATATAATCTTTTTAATTATTTAGTAATAGGAAAAGCAAGATATGAATTTATAAAAAAGGCTATTAACAAATCCTTGATAGATGACGTACATTTCTAATATCCTACTTATTGGTAATATTTATAATAATACTAGACAGGTATAGAAATAACCACGCAATATTTTTTTTAATATGGCGTCGATTTATGATTTATTTAGATGAGACCTGAATATTTTGTAATATTTTAAAGAGTGGATAATGTCAAAAATTACTAATTTTAGTTTATCTTAAATATCTATCCTTTACATTTTACATATTAAAGAGGGTGTTAACGATGTAATGCTTTTAGCATCTATGGCTTTAGCCATCTATTATATTTTTTTTTTATTTTGAGAAAAAATTTTACCAGACCTGTTAACATATTCTTTCTTTTTTTTATATATGCTGTTTACGATTATAATGGCTATAACCATCTCAATTAAAAAACACGATTTTTTAATTTTAACCCATTCCATCCCTAATTTTTTCTAACTGCTCTTTTTTTTTAATTTTTGAGACCTTCCAAATAAATTCATAATTCCATATGTAAAATATAAATATCTTCAATTTGAGACTTCACCCTAACAAACAATTTTAGTTTCCTCTGCCCCTTAATATCAAATCCCATTTAATATATTTTTATAACTGAATTCTCATAAATCAAAAATTTAAATTTATTTTTTTTTCAATAAAGGATTGTTGCGAGGATTGAGGAAGCCAATAGAAATTGAGATGTCGGTGTATATCTGGAGAAAGCCTCCAGGTGTTTCTTTTCATATTGGCATTGGCATTAATACATTCCATTTTTTATGACCAATTCTTGCAGTAAGGCTATTTACATTATATATCTGTACTCATTTATTTGTAAACTTCAATCTATTAAGATTTTTATAAGGTTAGGTGAGGCGAGAGTAGTAGTTATATTAATTTTATATTTGCTTGCTAAGTAGCTATATGCCCTGGCGGGTATGTCGTCTATTTTAAGAGATGTAGCCAAGGGGGCATTATTTAGCGGGTGAATGATTCTGGCATTCGACTTTTCCCAAATTTGTAAAACCTGCATGCTATAATATTCCGGAGAGTGCGGCGTCATTTCGATGGATATTATGGTGTTGGCGGAGAGACGCGAATAGTTCTATTGACCCTAGGGGTTATAAACGTCGCCGCGTACCAATTACTATGCTCTTCACCCAAAAAAATTTTTTCTTGTTAACATTATAATTATTGTATTTATTTTTTTATTATGCACTGCACTTTGGTGTGTGACTTTTTGTTTTTACACACCTAATTACTAATATCTATTATTACTATTATTGTAGCTTGCTTTGTTATAACACCACGTGCTAAGTAAACAAAATTAAAGCATATCGCAGTAATTCAGAGAGGGTAAGGGTTATTTTTAACGTTCAAGCTTTTACACATGTTTTATGATTTTAATTCATAATAATTTTATTGAATGTCAATCTACCGGTAAGAGGCAATTGTTTAATTCACGCGCTGTAAATCATTGCGGTAAATGGAGCATGAGTCGCCCCCTCCCCCTAATCAATCAAAATTATTTTAATCCGAATTTTTTGTCATTTTGGGCAAAATTTTAACTCTTTTATTACAATTAAGTTTAATAGCCCATGTTTAATTTGTGGATGAAATTTTAACTAATTTTGAGCCTTTTAGCACCACTCATTTTTAAATTCCGATTATAAAGCCTCCTAAGACCAACTAATGAGCCAGAAGTCTGCCGAGAATATCTCAAAAGGCAATAGAGGATTTTTTAATTTGACCAATTCAGGGTGACTCATAATACCTTCTATGAGCAAAAGTCATATTTAATTTTATCAAAAGTTATAAGGTCATTCAGCCCGTAAATTATCTTTGTGGGCCTCTTTTACCTATAAATCTCCTTAAAAATTTTATTTTCTCATTACATTTTTTCGGTCAAGAAATTGACAGAATATATTTTTAAAACCTAGGATGGTTAATTTTTAGCATTTATTTCTATAAATTTATTAAGGTAAAACAATGTTTGCCGGGTCAGCTAGTATACTTTTTAGACCAATTCAGAATGAGTTTATTTTTGTAAAAAAATTAAAAAATTTATTTAATAACATTTTTTATATTTAAACCAGTATTTTATGTGTTCTTAAAACTAAATTTGACAACTTTTTGAAAAAATACGTTCATTACCAAAAAAAAATTTATTTTTGTAATTTTACTAAAACAAAAACTTAAATTAAATAAATAAAAATTTTCAATTTCTTTTTCAATATTTTTTTAGTTTGGCAATATTTAAATAAATGCTTTAATAAAATAGCTCAGGCATAAGTAGAGCATGTCAAAACTCCGGAGTCTGGAAAAATCTTATAAACTCCGGAGTTTTTTTATTAATTTGCTAGTTACTATATGTAATTATTAAATTAGCTGCTCTTTCATTTATTTACAACTCATTAACAAAAGTAAGTTTTGACTACAAAATTACAAATTTTAATATTTCCAATAAGCTAATGCTTACTAGCAAACTCCAAAAAAACAAAACTCCGGAACTTCGGAGTTGATGAAATCCTTCCCGACTTCCGGAGTTTTGTCATGCCATAGGCATAAGTAAAGAATCGAGCTTGAAACACTAATCTGAAAGATAAAAGTGGCCCGACATTGTTATGTAGTTTTTAAGAATTGCCATTTACCTTAATAATATCTCAAATTTTTTTTTATTTTCCATTTTTCTATTCTATTAAGTAGCATATCTAATTTCTATTTATTTGAAAGAAAATTAGCAATTCAAAAAAATACCTAAGCAACAGGCTTTTTTTTTCTTTCAAAAATGCGTCAATTCCACAGTAACAAATGGCTCCTCTACATCTGCAGCTTTTGTTTTTAATTCTTTGTTCAAAATATAAAAGCCCAAATTGTTTTAAATTTTTAAAATTTTTTAAATTAAAATTCTATCTTAATAATTAAGTTTGAATTACACTACCAGACAAGCTGGGTTAACTCTAGAAGTATACTTTTGTCTCTTCCCTTGCTTCCTTTTCATCTTTCAAGAATACAATTTTTAACACATTACTTTAACGTGGAATTTATTTTCTTTCAAGCTTTTACCACTTGGGACTTCGAGACCAGCTCTACAAGATCATATCCTGAAACGGAGGATCATTAAGATTGGGATATGTGGTTAGTGTTAAACTCTTATGCCTATCACAGATTAAAGACAAGACCCACAAATCCCTTCTTAGATCACTCTTTTCATACAATCCAGCCCATGCATGGTTAATGGCCTTGCATAGTATTAAGATGAATAACACTGAACAACATAATTTAAACGACCCTAACATTTATGGCAACTATTGTTTTTGGTCAAGTTTTTGGCGCTGATCACAAATATGAAATTAGAACTTTAGCCAATAACTCAGATTTTAAGTTATTCGGTGTCAAAGTTGAGATTTTTTGGTTCTTGGGGTATTTTGGGCTTCTATATCATAAAACTTATGGGTTGTAACAAAAATTTAAAAATATATTTAGATAACGGAAACATTCTTTAATAACGTAAGGCGTTATTATTGTTTCCCCACCAATATAAAAGCCCAAATTGTTTTAAATTTTTAATATTGCAGTATTATTAAATCTACTAGCCTACTGGTTCACCAACTGATTTGGGCTTAAAAGGGAACTGTGAGATTGCAACTACCGCCAACCGCCTTATTCTAGGATCGATGAATTCCAATTTAGTTAAACTGGACTTAAAAAATGTTATAAATTGCCTAGATAGTTCTTACCTAAATGACTCTTATAAAATTTCCTAGTAACACAACGCTATTTAAGTTATGGTAATGATTATATTGAAATTTGAGAATGTAATAATTTCTTCCTCACAACGAGTTCAACAACGTGACCCTTTAGGTCCGCCTTTACGTTGCCTTGGACTTAACCCATTAGTGCCGATTGTTCCACTTTTAGAACACCAACTTTGAGAGCTCATATACAAATTTAATATCAGTGCAAAGATCTCATGCTTAATTACAATATGATGTAAAAAAAAATTCAATAAAATATTTTTAAGGCACTAAAATACAGTTTAAAAATTGCAAAAAAGGACATTTTTTTCTAACTTTTAATAGCCCATAACTATGGCTTTATATTAATTATTTTAATATTAATTGGGGTTTTTAAGGAATCATGTTCATTAAAATATGTATAAATTTTAGAAATTTTAGCCAAACATCCGTCAAAATATAAAAGTTTGAAATATTTTGTTACATTTTGGAACATCCGGCACATAACATATCTAATTTTAGTTAAAAATTTAAAAATAGATTTTTTCTTAGAAAGTAGTTTTAAAACTTTTTTTACGACATTTTTTGAGAAAAATTATATTCAGCTGTCATTTATTTGTAATATGCCCCTTTTTCAAATTTTGATCAACGCTCTTGATATCATTTATGCTCATTCGGGAAACGATGAAATTACTGTGATTCCCAGATTTTGGGGATGTGACAGATGAGGAAAATAGGATGAATTAGTCGTGAATGACAGAACGGATGTTGCTGGAACACTAGAAATTTTTTATCCTCATGAAGAGTTCGACGAATGTTCGCAAAAGGTTTGTTGAAAAAAAAAACAAAAACCCTTAAATCTTAGAATTGCTGTGAATTCTTTTGATTCATTATCACTATTAAAGTTTAAAAATTTATCGCCTTATAATCTTTTTCGTAAAATTTTTTTGATGACCGTATTTTGATTATTATCGAACAAAGTCAAATATATGCTTTTCAACCAAATCAACATTTCCAAATCGATACATATGACTTAGAAACATTTTTAGCGATTATATCATTCAGCGGATACAATTTTTTACCCCGAGAACTAAGATGACGTTCACTCAAAATTTGTAAGCTCCTTGATGCCAAGAGATAAATATATAGAAATGAAAAGATATTTACACCTCGCTAATAACACTTTGATCAATAAGTCTAATAGAATGGCTGTAAGACCTTTTTTAGATATATTCTAAGATAATCTTTTACAATCTGGAGTAGTCAAAGAAAATTTGTCTTGGATGAGCAAATGGTCCCTTATTTTGGAAAAAGTACAATGAAAATGTTAACCAATTAAATTTGAAAAAAAAAGTTTGGATACTTTCTTCCTCTTGCGGGTTTCCTTTTTCTTTAAAAATTTACACTGGAAAATCCACGCCATATACCGGATTAATGGGAGAGCATGTGGAGAGCATATTATCAAAAAACTGACTAAAATTAGAAAATCCAAAATGCCACGCTTTTTACGTTATCTTTTTTTCAAACAAAATAATACGAAAACTCGGCGACCAGGGATTTAAATGTACAGGAGTTATCCGAACCAACCGTATTGAATGCCCGTTTAATGAGAAAAAGCTACAAAAGATACCTCAAGGCAGCTTTGAATATTTTGGTGATGGAAAAATTATTGTTTGCCAATGGATTGATAGTCGAGCAGTCGTAATTGCTAGTAATTGGGAAAACGTCACGTCAACCCGGTTTGTAGTGTAAAACGTTGGAACGAAAAAGAAAGGTTCGACCCTTCTCTAAATAATTGCAATAACTGCAATTCTTCAGCTGATAATATTGAACACTGGCTCATATGCCCAAACCGTGGGCCACCTATCTCCCCCATAGATCTTTGGCTCAATCCAGCCCTTGCAGCACTCAAGCTCAACTTTACATCCAACTTCTCACGTCCAAAGAACCGGGGCTAACAACAACAAGAACATAAAAATTAATCAACCTAAACCAATTAATTCTTAAAATAGCCATATGGGAGGAGTTGATCTACTAGATCGACTTCAAAGCGATTATCGTCCGCGTTTACGTTCAAAAAAATGGTGGTGGTCTATTTTTTTAAACTTTTTAAATATAACAGATGTAGCTGCGTGGAGCACGTTTATTGCGGAGGTAGGGAAGGTCATTTGCACTTCAGACGCGATTTGGTGCGAGAAATGTCAATACAAATTCAAAATCGTGCGATAGGTACAAATTTTGGTGGAACTCATGAATCGTTACAACGATATATCACATATGGCTGACTTAAGCTGCCAAACAAGGTCGGTGTGAGCTTTGTAAGAAGAATACACTCTTGAAGTGCCAAGAATGTAATATTTTGGTCCATAGGATTTGTTTTTATGACTATCATAAAAACATACAATAAATGTGCCGGATGTTCCAATTATTGACCAGTAAAATTTTTTACAATTTTTTAATTATCAATTGTTTATATCTGATGTTTATCAATAAATATTATCGCAAAATTAATTTAATTTTCAAAAGTTTTTGTGCCTTCGGCACATGGGTGTTAAACTTATAACCATTAATGTTAATAGGAGCCCATTAAAAATCAGAAAATGGCAGTCTTTCAAGGAATTATTACATTTTACAAATTTAGTTCCTCCGGAAAACAAAATATTCTTATGACTCTAATGGATTTTGCCGTTTTGCTCAAAAACTGTTATATCACAGGTCAACAATTTTTTGGAGTTATAAGTTTACAAAAGGGGAAAAACCTGCCATCTAGGGAATATTAAATTTACCTTTTTTCCTAATCAAACTTAGTTATTCAGGTATAAGCATTAAAAATTTTAGAAAAAAAAGGTCAAAAAAACAGAAAAGATTTAAAAACAAAATAAATTGAAATTTTATTTTTGCATATTCACTTAAGGTAAACTGTTAAATTCAAGCTTCAAATAATATTTTCATTAAAACCGATAATATATCGTGTCGTATTTAAGTTTGGACGCGAAATATTTTGTATTGTTTAAATGCCGATGTACGAGTTTGATATATCAATTAAATTTGTTTTCCATTATTTATGATTAAAAATATAAGTTACAAAAAATTTTTTTGTGCATTGTAGATTTTTATATTTTTTTATCTTAGAGTATATATAGATCTGTCAGGTCAAAAAAGGCCATTTTTCGTTATAGACGGATTTAAGGAGCCAAAGACGGAAGAATCTAAGGAAAACGAAAATATATAAGATTAGGCCATCATGGGATTGCATTCTTTTATGTTCTCATAAGAATCTCGTTTCTGACATTGATATTAGAATATTTACTTACTTTTTTTAAAATACTTATTATGGTATTGGCGAGAGACGCGCTTAATCCTATTGACCCTAAGGGTATTGAACGTTGCCGCATAGCAATTTCAATGCTCCTGACCCCCCAAAAAAATATAACTAAGTTTTACTATACTCTATTAATCAATATTTGTAGCACGCAATCCAAACTATTATTAAAGTAAACTCATCTCATTACTATACTTACTTAAAATTTGATTTTATTTTATTACTATAATTAACCAAAGAATATTTATCTAAAAAAATTTTCGTCTTTTGGCAAATGTCAAGTACATGATATTTGTTTTCTAACTCCCTCCCTCAATGGGTATATCCTTAGCTTTTTTGGTAAATTTACACCCGATAGTCCGGAATTATGGAAAAATTTATAAATGGGGATTTAGCTTCCATTATAGTGTTAAATATTTACATTGGAATGCATCCTTAGTTGCAGTTTTAGTTCATGACTAGTTATTTTAAGGGCCACCATCGAGATGCAATATTTTATTTTGTGGGGGAGGGGGGAAGACGGGTTGACAAATGGAAAATGGAATTGCCATTAAGATATGCGACACTTTCTGGACTAAAATTTTGGCAAACGACAAGCTTCTATCTCACCCCCTCTCCCTTCGTCCTCCCTCTTGGCCCTCCCTTCTGCACGTAATCTTTTGGCTAAAACAAATTTTAAACTTTCCGTGGGCCCAATTTACGGTTCTGGCACCTTTTTTGTTAAATATTTACATACATTGGACGATATCCAAAATTAAAAATTTGCATCCTATGTTAATATTTAATAGGCACAAGCAATTATCAAAATTTTTACTTTTTATATCCCGAACGCAAAAATTAATATTGTTCAAATTTTAAAAATTCGCAAAAAAGTCTACAATAACTCTACAAGAAAGTAAAACAATTTTGAATTCCGTTTGTTTTTAAGAGTTTTGTATAAAGTATGGGAAAGCATTTTGGATTTGTTTTCCTTCACCTTTAAATTAATTCAGGTAATAACCTAATTTAACTTTTTTTAGAACAAAACTTCATTTTAAACGTGAAAACCTTATACGAGTCATTAAGTTTCCCAATAAAATGTATATCGATTGCACTTGGGTTATATCAAAATAAAAAACTGCGAATTTTTAGACAAATCCTAAGAAAATTAAAATTTTTACGGCTTTACAGGATTATTAGATCCATAGAACCGGGAATCTTAATGGCTGGTTAAACTTTAAACCTTTTTTTATTCAAACATGAATATTGCCATTTGAAAACTCAAAACCTATAATTTAAGATTTGACTCGACCCCTAACAACTGTTTCTAGAAAAAGAGAGGCGCTTTTGAGTATGTTGTTTGATTCGTCAAAAAATATTTTGGAACTGCATTTGTAATTTTAGGAAAATATTTATCATATATATCTCACATACCGACAAAAATTTAAAAAAATAGTCTTATAACTTGTGATATTTTTATTTTCATGTGCAACTACAAATAACGCCATTTATCTCAGAATTTTAATTTTTGTGATTTTATATAATTTATGGCAATTTGTATTTTTAATTTTGCTTATTTAACCCCTTGAAAGGCAGGATAAAAAATTTGTAATGCCACAGTGGGTCTATCGGGACCCCATTTTTATTATTTATAGCTATGATCTTTATATTTTTATTGTCAAAGAAAAATACGTGCGTGCTCTTTAATTCAGGTCAACAATTTTTTAAGAGTTATGAGTTAACTTTAAAAACCGATAAATATTGTGTCGTATTTAAGTTTGGAAGCAAAAATTTTTGTAGAATCTAAATGCCGATGTAAAGCTTGATATAAATAGAAATTTTTTTCCATTATCTATGATTAAAAATATAAATTACAAGGGATATTAATATGCATAAAAAATTTTAAATTTTTTCTTATAAGGTATATTTAGATCTATCAATGGTCAAAGGCCATCTTTGGTTGGTTTTAAATAGCCAAAGCCTGAAGAAACTAAGAAAAACAAAAAACTTATTAATGGGGATGCATTCTTTTATGTTTTATAATCACGTTTAGATAAATGTTGACCTGTGTTATAACCTAATGATTGTTATAAAGTATATTGTAATTTTTATTTAACAAAAGTAGAAATGTAAAATAGAAATTTTTTATTTTTTTGTATTACCTTAAATAAATCATGTACTAAATGTATCAGTATTATTAATCAAATCTTTTTTAGATAAAAGATTTTTTGAAAGATTATGAATAATATTTTGATAAAAAAATTATATCTAGCTATTACACAGGTCAACAATTTTTTGAGAGTTATGAGACAACTACAGAGATTAAACCTGCCATCTTAAGGAATATCAAATCGGTTTACCGTTTTTCCTAATCAAACTCAGTTAGTCAGTTATAAACATAGAAAATTTTAGAAAAAAAGGTCATAAACCAAAAAACAAAAATGAATTTTGTTTTTGCATATTCACAATAGTTAAACTGTCAAATTCAAACTTCATATAATATTTTTATAAAACCGATAATATATCTTGTCATATTTAAGTTTGGACGAAATATTTTGTATTATCTAAATGCCGATTTACGAGCTTGATATATTAATAAAATTTATTTTACATTATTTGTGATTAATAACATAATTACAAAGAATTTTTGAATGCAAAAAAGATTTTTAAATTTTATCTTTTTAGGGTATATTTAGATCTGTCTTTTTGGTCAAAAAAGGCCATTTTTCGTTATAGACGGATCTAAGGAGCAAAGACGGAAGAAACTAAGAAAAACGAAAAATATATATGAGATTAGGCCCCCATGAGGATGAATTCTATATGTTTTCATAAAATTTACATTTCTGACATTAATAATTGTTGACCTATGTTATTCGTAAACTAGATTTTTTAAAGAGAAAAAAATAATTTATATTATTATTATACAATTCATACTTTTTATATAATTAATATTTAAATACATATAAAAGAATTCCTAATATTAATTACTACTTTGGTATATTATATATCAAAAATTAAAGTTACAAAAATTTGAGCCCTATTATATGATATTTTAAAAGATATTCAAAATGTAATGGGGTCCATATAGATCCCATAGTGCTAATCGTTGGCTAATAGTAAGCAGCATAATATTTAATAACAAAAAACATTGATACATATGCTTTTCCAAACAGAATTTCACCATAAATCTGCCTATCTAAGTGATAAAAAAGGGAGTCCAAAAAAAATTCGGCCATTTAAATCAGAGTACCAATTTGGAGGAATAAAACGCATTTTATAATATCGTTTAATAAGTATTCATTATTTTACAATTGAAAGTTATGAGAGTTTGCTTGAGCCGTAAATTAATATGTGCAATAATAATTTGCAAAATTTGCTTTTTTAAACAAGTCCACCTATGAATTTCACGAATCTCTTTTATTGATGGTTTACAGTTAAAAAATGTTTGATATAGAAGGACAAGAAATAATACCTTTTTGGATTCTTTTCTCCCAATATGCTTCTTAGCATGTCCGAATTAATACATCAACTTATCATAGAGTTGGACTTAATTAAGCATTTTATGCTTTTCGATTAGGCATTTCTGGGAAAACAATAAGCCGAAAAATTTTGGCTCATTTTTCCCCCGAAACACAAAATTGGAAAAAGGGCTACAAATAAGGAAAAAAAGAATTCAAAAAAAGCCCTTACTAAGAAAAGGGGCAAAAAAAACCTCAAAAAGTGGCTCTTAAAAAGAGCCCCAAAAAGCCCAATAATTGTTTTCTTTAAAATAAAAAAAATTTTGATTTTTACTTTATAATAATGATGGGTGGGTTAATTTTTCTTAAAGCTCCTAGGAGTTTTTTGAAGATTAGGGACTTTTTAACATGCCCTTTTTCTTTGAGCAAGAAAAGGGGCTTTTCTTTAGCCAAGCCCACGAGTTTGTGGGCATTTGGGAAAAAAACTCAAAATCTTGTTAAAAAAAGCTTATTAATTTTTTCCAGCCCTATAATTAAGGGCACTATTTGAGTGTCAAAACTAACTGAATAAAATTATTGAAGCTTAAAATCTGAAACAATTTGCATTTTTAGGAAAAACTAATTTGAAGTTAGGATAGGATGGTCGATTTTTTTCGTCTCGAAAAAGGTTTTTTATCATATCTATTATTTTGACGGTATGGGCTGGACAAAAAAACTGTAATTTTTGCGAGTTGTGAACTGAGAGATTAATCCTGTCATCTTTTCTCTAATCAAAACTAGTTCGTCAGCCATAAACTATATAAATTTAAAAAAAAATGTCAAAAAGCAAAGAGATTTAAAAACATAAATAATTATTTTAATTTAGAATAGATAAACTATTAAATTCAAACTTCAAATATTTTAGATCCGTCCTGACCTTTTTTGACCAAATTTACAGATCTAAATACACCCAAAAAATAAAATTAAAAAAATTTTGCATATAGAAATCGCAACTTATAACAAATAATGGAAAATAATTTGGTTATTGTAAATATCCAAAAATAAAATTTTAATTTTTTTTTTGTTTAAATTTTTTTTGGTTTTTTAACCTTTTTTTTTAAATTTTTAATGTTCATAATTAACTAAGTTTTAATACGAAAAACGGTAAACGGCTTTGATATTCCCTAAAATGGCAGGTTTGATCTCTGCATTTAACTCATAACTCTCAAAAATTGTTGACCTGTGTAATAGATGATAAATTTACAAGGGATTTTAATGTGACTTAAAAATTCTTCAGTTTTTTCTTTGTAAGGTATTTTTGAGGTCGGAAAATGTGTTAAAAGGCTATTTCTCCGATATGGACGGATCTAAGCAGCCAAAGGCGGAAGAAACTAAGTAAAACGGGAATATATATGAGATTAGGCCATCATAAGAATGCATTCTTGTGTTTTCATAATATTTACTTTTCTGACATTGGTACTTGACCTGTGTCATATCACATATTCAAATACAAGATTATTTTATATAATAATTTGTTGACCTAAGATATCCATTCTTATCGCATTTGCAGGGCACACAATGATCTTCAAGGATAAACGTATTTTCCTCTCTTCTCTGGCATTGCTATTAGGTATATTAGCCGTTCGAAGGTGTACAGTAGATGCTAGTGTCGGTTTGGCAAATGACTTATGTCAATCCTTTAAAGAATGTGCCTCCGGTCGTCAAAATTTCATGTTTTCGCCAGCCCTGGCGGGTCTGAGTGGCTACATTGGACTGGAAAAAGTGCTCAGACAAAAGGAGAAGGAACCACCTGTTCATTGCCTCTCCAAAAATCGGATCAATAAATCGGACCCTATAATATCTCTAGGGAGATTGAATGGTTGAACAATTATATATTTAAAAAGATTTAGGTTTGTAACTATTCGTAAAAGCTAAATTAAAAAAAATTAATAAAAACAAATTTTTTTTAAAGATTAGTTTAACTCATGTTTTTACTAAATTTTTCAAAAAAAAATTTTTTTTTGAGAATTTTTTTAGGCGGTAGAGTTTAAAAAAAGATTGATTTAACATTTTCATTTGTATACATAGGCTTACTAGAAAAATTTGTTATCTGCGAAACGTTCAAAAATGTTATAAATTAGCCTAAATTGAAAATATCCCTTGCCCGCCTTGTGTCCTGATTATCTGTTCATAATAAATATATTGATGCACGGCTGCATATTAATCCGAGATCGGCAAAATGTAATAATAAAACTTCATAACTATCAAGGCTTAAGGCTTTTAAAATTAACTAACATATATTTATTTGAGTGAATTTGCAGTATCTCGGAACCTTTTTATTTAGATCTTTTTCTAAATTTTTTCGGACTTTTTCATAGGTTACGTATGTTGTTGTTGTTTATTGCCCCATTCGTTGGAAGCTGGTAGTAGAATTGAGCTTGAGGGCTATGCATATAGATATGCAAATATTGATGCACGATTTTTTTTTTACAAATTTTTGATAATTAAATATTAGAAAAATAGTATTTAACAAAGAAATTATATAAAGTAAACGCTTGGAAATTATCAAAATATTAAAAAAAAATATCAAAACTTTCAACTGTTTTTTTGATTATTTTTGTTATATTAGGTTAATTTAATGTCATTGTATGTTTATATTTTTGACCATATTAGTTTTGCCTTCTCTCTTAAAATCGTACCTGCTTAATAGATATTATGGCAATAATAATTTTTTATTGCCTATGAATTAAATAAATTTGTAAAAATGTTTAACTACATTCAGAACATGAATCATTGCCGCTGAAATATATAAAAATTTAAGATAAAATTAAATATACCATTAACTATTTTTTCTATTTTGCTTAATTGTTAATATTCAAGAAAACTTATATCTTTTTTTAAATTTTTATTTAAAAATTGCATAAAAATTTCCCAAGATATTGAGGTCTAAATATTACGGTAGGCTTGTTAACCACTATGCAGTTTATATAACTTTTTATCACTTGCATAACCGCGGGTTGATTTATAGTTAAATATTATTTTCAATGTTTTCAATGTTATTTATATCGTTTTTAGGATTTAATTTATTTTCAGATAAGTTCGATATATAAGACCAATATCGATGAAATATAACATAATACATACCCTGAGTCTTTTGTCTACAATTAAAAAAAGCAAAAGGGCCCTAAATACATTTTATTAGTTGACATTTTATTTATCTTGAGTAAGATTAATTTAAAAGAAGGAAAAAAAATGAAATTATGATATATCATGTTGTATAATATAGTCTATCGTATGCGATAGGCAAGGCAATATTGTCCAATAGATATTTTATTGTGGCCACATTTCATTTATTATAAAACATTTAACTTCCATTATTATAAAATATTAAACTATTTATTATAAAACATCATAATTTTTCATGTGTCGCGCCGATTACCGGCGCCACTAACCAAACTATTTTTATGGTCAAAATATATTATTCTTCCATTTCTAAAAACTAACTTTTTACGCAAGAATTTTAAAAGACAATATTTTCTTTCTTTTATTATTTCTTTTTGTTAAGTTTTTTTTAAAAATATTATCTTTCTCGTGAGTTATTCACGACATTGTCTATACCGTACATAAATTTATTTAAATTTTTCGCAATTAGTTAGTTTGATAAATGTTGGCAATTTTTTAAACTATAGTTATCTTTACTTAAACTTTATTGTTTAACAAAAATTTTTTTTATTTTAAAATCTTAAAAAAAATAGATTTTAGTTTTTAACATAAATTTTAAATTCAACCCTTAAATTAAAAAAATTTTATTAGCTTAAAGGGAATGAAGCAATCAGTACACAGATCCGGCCCGATCATTACATCAATTGTTTTTAATGGTCAATAATAATTTAAGATAATAGGTGTAATCTTTATCCAAAACAAGTCCACAAATTCTTGAGAATTATATCAAACCTGCCATCTTAGGCATTTTTAAATCCGTTTGGCGTTTTTTCTTAAAATAATTTTATAAAGATTGATTTAATAAATGTGAAAAAACCAAAAGGATTTAAAAACAAAATATATCGCATTTTTTTTTCATATTTACAACAGCTTAACTGTTAAATTCAAACTTTTATTAAAACTTTTATAGACCGATAATTTAGTATCGTATCTAAGTTTCGACGCGAAATAATTCGCTAAATGCTGATGTAAGAGCTAAATATACTAAAAAATTGTAATTTTCATTATTTAAGCTGATGTAAGTTACAAGGGATTTTAGAAAAATATATTGTTGGATTTTATTTTTTATGATATTCTGGAGGTTGCAAATTCTGTCAATTCAGTCTAAAGATCTTTCTTTGATATGGAAGGATATTTAGCCCATGGCGAACTACGAAAAATGCTATTATAATATGATATTCGGCCAAAATATTTATAGATTTATTTTTTAAAATTGATGTATGGTTGATTTGTGTAATATATAGATCTGTGTATGTGCTGCTAATAGATGCTAAGGGGGGGGGGGGGGGGGAAGTTGTGTTTCAAACTTGTGGTCTTATAAAAATAGTACTTTTTTATGGCATGAACTCCAAATCATTTTGCCATTTTCGCTAGTTACTTTATACATCTTTTTTTTTCAGGTTTAAGCATCGTTAGAAAAACCTTAATTAATTACGCTTTGGAAAATAAGGAAAACGTTCAATTTTTTTTACAAAATACGATAATGACCAATGCAGAAATTGAAAGTCTCTTCAGCCCCTTACAAATCGAAGGTTGGGAAGTTACAGTAATCCCAACTCAGGGTGTTAAATACGTTATGGATTTCCATGTTGCCATACAAAATGTCTCATTGAGTAGCAGGTTGTATTTACAAATTTTATTTGATCATTAGTCGTTGCCTGCGGTTTAAGATTCGCCTAACAGGCCTCCTGGCGGACTAGATAGGTGACCGCCAAAGAATCAGAAAGTCGTTCATTGAGGAGAATCAATGCCAGGATCATATTTAGGGGTTATCAAAAGGGGGCAATTGCCCCCCTTTAAAATTTTTTTTTAAATTTGTATGATGTAAATATATATATAT
>CM060244.1:489861-574715 GCA_030555515.1 Acutogordius australiensis | reverse complement strand
TATGGTCAATTCCACCTCAATCCAACAAATCCGGGACGGGTACCCCTTTTGATTTGGCTGAAATTTTGCATGGAGGTAGTATCTAAGGGTATCTCATAATCTGGAAATTTTTTTTGACCGAAAGTGATTTTTGACGGAGATAGGGGCAAAAGAAAAAAAAATGCAAGGTGAATTTTTACATTTGATGTAATTCCCTTATGTTATAGTTGTGCATATATTAGAGACTTAATTTTTTTTTTTATTTTGAAGAGGACAATAAGGGCTATCCTGCATGTGTTTATTATTTTAGAATTATTTTTTTTGAAATTTTACAATTTTTAAAGAACATTCAACTTGATATAACTAAACGTATTTTGAATTTCTCTAAAATTGCTGAAATACAGTCCTTAAGTATTCATTATTAATATGTGAACTCAAAGTATGGGGATCGACTAGACTTTTTTAAATAATTCAAAGAAAAAATTTTTTTGATTTTTAGACAAAATTTTGCAT
This sequence comes from Acutogordius australiensis, assembly GCA_030555515.1. Taxonomy (NCBI): domain Eukaryota; kingdom Metazoa; phylum Nematomorpha; class Gordioida; order Gordea; family Gordiidae; genus Acutogordius; species Acutogordius australiensis. The sequence continues at coordinate 574,223 of CM060244.1, read as the reverse complement.
GGAGGTAGTATCTAAGGGTATCTTATAATCTGGAAATTTTTTTTGACCGAAAGTGATTTTTGACGGAGATAGGGGCAAAAGAAAAAAAATTGCAAGGTGAATTTTTACATTTGATGCAACTTTGGGAGGTTATAAGTCAAAAAGGGATTTAAGCTAGAGACTTAATTTTTTTTTATTTTAAAGAGGACAATAAGGGCTATCTTGCATGTGTTTATTATTTTAAATTTATTTTTTTTAATTTAAAATTTTGCATTTTATACATAACAAAAAAAAAATATTTTTAAATTTTTAAAAAATTGCTTAACGTACAGTCCTTAGTTCTCATTATTAAATAAAAACTCAAAAGTTTGGAGTTTTTTGAAAAATTAAAAAAAAATAAAAACTTAAAATTTTTTGTACTATATTAAAATTTTTACAGTCCATATTAGTTTGATGAACAATATTTGAAATACATTTTATCAATTGTTATCAATGCGCATGAAAAAGTTTTAAATTTGTTAAATTTGATTGTAAAAAAAAATTTAAAACTTTGGATTTTAGAAAATGAATGGTAATTTTTAGTATTTTATCATATCTTAAAAAACTTTTGGGTCATATGCTAATTGGAAAATTTAAATTTTGAAAAAACATGAAATAAAATATATTTGGCCTATTTAGAATATTACTAGTTAACAGATAAACATTATAAATTTAAAAAAAAATTTGTCAAAAAGCAAAGAGATTTAAAAACTAAAAATAATTATTTTATATTTACATTTAGAATAGATAAACTATTAAATTCAAACTTCAAAATTTTAGATCCGTCCTGACCTTTTTTGACCAAATTTACAGATCTAAATATACCCAAAAAAATAAAATTAAAAAATTTTTGCATATAGAAATGCAACTTATAACAAATAATGGAAAATAATTTTGTTAAGATATAAAACTCTAACATTGCATTATTATACAAAAAATATCGCGTTCAAACTTAAATACGACACGATATGTTTTAGGTAATATTTTTAAAAGTATCAGTTTAACAGTTTAACTATTGTAAGTATCCCAAAAATAAATTTTAATTTTTTTTTGTTTAAATCTTTTTTGGTTTTTTTAACCTTTTTAAAAATTATTAATGTGTATAATTTACTAAGTTTTAATACAACGGTAAACAGCTTTGATATTCCCTAAAATGGCAGGTTTGACTCTGCATTTAACTCATAACTCTCAAAAATTGTTGTTCTGTGTAATAGATGATAAATTTACAAGGGATTTTAATATGACTTAAGGGTGTGATTTTTTCTTTGTAAGGTATTTTGAAGGTCGGAAAATGGGTTAAAAGGCTATTTCTCCAATATGGACGGATCTAAGCAGCCAAAAGGCGGAAGAAACTAAATAAAACGGGAATATATATGAGATTAGGCCATCATAAGAATGCATTCTTGTGTTTTCATAATACTTACTTTTCTGACATTGGTATTCTTGACCTGTGTGCATATCACATATTCAGATACAAGATTATTTTATATAATAATTTGTTGACCTAAGATATCATTCTTATCGCATTTGCAGTGCACACAATGATCTTCAAGGAAAAACATATTTTCTTCTCTTCTCTGGCACGTTGCTATTAGCAATACTAGCCGTTCAAAGGTGTACAGTAGATGCTAGTGTCGGTTTGGCAAAGGACTTATGTCAATCCTTTAAAGAATGTGCCTCCGGTCGTCAGAATTTCATGTTTTCGCCAGCCCTGGCGGGTCTGAGTGGCTACATTGGACTGGAAAAAGTGCTCAGACAAAAGGGAGAAGGAACCACCTGTTCATTGCTCTCCAAAAATCGGATCAATAAATCGGACCCTATAATATCTCTAGAGAGATTGAATGGTTGAACAATTATATATTTAAAAAGATTTAGGTTTGTAACTATTCGTAAAAGCTAAGTTAAAAAAATTAATAAAAACAAATTTTTTTTAAAGATTGGATTTAATGAATGTTTTACTTAATTTTTCCAAAAAAAAAATTTTTTAAAAGAATTTTTTTTTTAGGCGGCTAGAGTTTAAAAGATTGATTTAACATTTTCATTTTCGTCATAGGCTTACTAGAAAAATTTGTTATCTGGCGAAACGTTCAAAAATGTTCTAAATTAGCTAAATTTAAAATATCCCTTTACCCGCCTTGTGTCCTGATTATCTGTTCATAATAAATATATTGATGCACGGCTGCATATATTAATCCGAGATCGGCAAAATGTAATAATAAAACTTCATAACTATCAAGGCTTAAGGCTTTTAAAATTAACTAACATATATTTATTAGAGGAGGTGAATTTGCAGTATCTCGGAACCTTTTTATTTAGATCTTTTTCTAAATTTTTCGGACTTTTTCATAGGTTACGTATATTTGTTTTGTTGTTTATTGCCCCATTCGTTGGAAGCTGGTAGTAGAATTGAGCTTGAGGAGCTATGCATATAGATATTGCAAATATTGATGCACGATTTTTTTTTTTTACAAATTTTTTGATAATTAAATATTATAGAAAAATAGTATTTAACGAAATTATATAAAAAATGGCAACGCAAATTATCAAAATATTAAAAAAAATAAAACTTTCCACTGCTTGTATCATCAAAAGTATATGTAGGTTAGCGTCACAATGTTTTTTTTAATTTTTAAGATCGTAATAAGGGTTACCTTAGATGCAAACAATATTATGGCAAAAATAAATTTTTTTAAGTTACTATACAATTAAAGTCAAGTTTAGAAAAATGTTTAGCTACATCAACTATGAATCATTTTTTTTAATCTTCTGAAAATTTAGATAAAATAAATGTCTCACTTTAACTATGTTAATCTATTTATGCTTAATTTAAAAATTCAAAGAAACTGGCGTCATGTTCAATTCATACAAAACTTCCTAAGATATTAAATTTAAATTGTAAAAGGTAGGCTTGTTAACCAAATGCTGTTTACATGTTTTAATCACTTTGCACTAACGGGTTTATTTAGTAAAATGGTTTTCAATGCCCAAATTTGAATGTAATTAAAATCGTTTAGGAGTTATGGGCAATAAGTATATGTAGGACCAAATAGTTTGATTAAATATAAATAATACATACCATTAGTAAATTACACAATTAAAAAGTGCAAGGGCCTAAATACATTTAATAGATGACATTCCTTATTTATCTTTAGGCCAAAATCTAATTTAAAGAAAGGAAAAAAATCCAATTATGATATGTAATATTCCCAGCATAATATGTCTACGTATGGATCAAGAAAAAATATTGCTCAATAATATTTAATTGTCCCACATTTATTTAACTCGATAAAAATTGACGCTTCTCATTATATAAAATATCTAAATATTTACTAAAAAACAGTAAATTTTCATGTGTCAAAATGTGGCGATTACCGGCATACACTGATAAACCTTTTTTTCTGGGCAAGATTATATTATTATTATTTCGGCAACTAAAAATATCTTTTCCAAAAATTTCTAAAAGACCAATAATATTCACTCATATATTCCTGTTTAAGTTTTATTAAAAATATTATCTCTGTATGTATAGAAAATCTTAAAAGAACTAGACATTGAAACTATACCGTACATAATGAGTTTATTTAAATCATTCGCTGGAATTATCTTTTTATTAAGTTGGTAATTTTTAAACTTAAAGGTATTTATTACTAAACTTTATTTTTAAAATTTTTTTTTTTTAAAATCGTAAGGAAATGCATTTAGGAATTTTATATTTTTTAGGTCAACGCCTTAAATCTAAAAAAATTTTACCCTTAAGGAATCAAGTAAGATCAGTACACAGATCCATTTGATCTTTCAACTGTTTTAGTGGTCAAAATAATATAAAACAATAAATTTAATCTTTTTCAAAAAATCAAAAATTATAAAATTATATAAACTCATCTTAGGATTTTAAATCCGTTGGCTTTTTTAAACTTAATAATTTTATAGGTCAATCAGATATAACAAAAGTGGCCTTGCTTGAAAAAGGCCAAAAAGGATTTCAAAAACAAAATATATGGCATTTGTAAAAATTAGCAAAAGACTGAAGTCTGTATTTTGTTTAAATTCAAACTGGGTCTAATATTTAGTCTCATTATTATACCACTTGAAGCTAATTTTGCCGTTTAGTAATCATTTAAGGTTTTTGACGCGAAATGATTTGCTAAATGCTGATATAAGAGCTAAATATACTAAAAAATTGTAGTTTTCATTATTTAAGCTGATGTAAGTTACAAGGGATTTTAGAAAAATATATTGTTGGATTTTATTTTCTATGATATTCTGGAGGTTGCAAATTCTGTCAATTCGGTCTAAAGGTCTTTCTTTGATATGGAAGGATATTTAGCCCATGGCGAACTACGAAAACTGCAAAATATAATATGATATACGGCCAAAATATTTATAAATTTATTTTTTAAATGATGTATGGTTGACTTGTGTAATATATAGATCTGTGTCTGTGCTGCTAATAGACGCTAAATTTGTAAGATATATGGGGGAAAAAAGGTTATAATAAGCTTAAAATTATTTTTTCCCGTCAAGTTTTAGATTGTGCTTCAAAACTTGTGGGCTTAGAAAAATAGTACTTTTTGTATGGCATGTACACCAAATCAAATTTGCCATTTTCGCTAGTTACTTTATACATCTTTTTTTCAGGTTTAAGCATCGTTAGAAAAACCTTAATTAATTACGCTTTGGAAAATAAGGAAAACGTTCAATTTTTATTACAAAATACGATAATGACCAATGCAGAAATTGAAAGTCTCTTCAGCCCCTTACAAATCGAAGATTGGGAGATTGAAACAAGGCCAACCCAGGGTGTTAAATACGTTATGGATTTTCATGTTGCCATACAAAATGTCTCATTGAGTGGCAGGTTGTTTACAAATTTTTATCATAAGTCGTTGCCTGCTGTGTAAGATTCGCCTAACAGGCCTCCTGGGCGGACTAGATAGGTGACCGCCAAAGAATCAGAAAGTTATCCATTGAGGAGAATCAATGCCAGGATCATATTTAGGGGTTATCAAAAGGGGGCAAGCCCCCCTTTAAATTTTTTTTTCAATTTTTATGATGTAAATAGAGGTTGAAAATATTAAACATATAAAAGGGAATAAAAATCAATAAAATTGTTGCTATTTGGAAAAATATAAAGCCTTATATATATGGTCAATTCCACCTCAATCCAACAAGCCCGGGAGTGATACCCCTTTTGATTTGACAGAAATCTTGCATGAAGGTAGTATCTAAAGGTATCTTATAATCTGGAAATTTTTTACTGGAAGTGATTTTTGACGGAGATAGGGGCAAAAGAAAAATTACAAGGTGAAATTTCACATTTGATGCAACTTTGGGAGGTTGTAAGTCAAAAAATATTATAGCTAGAGATTTAATTTTTTTTTATTTTGAAGAGGACAATAAGGGCTATCTTGCATATGTTTATTATTTTAAAAAATTATTTTAATATTTTTACAATTTTATAAAGTATATTCAGTTTATAATAACTAAAAAAGCATTTTTTTAAATTTCTTAAAAATTGCTAAAATATACTCCTTAATATTCTTTATAAATACTCGAACTCAAAAGTCTGGGACCGACATGACTTCTTTCAAAAAATTCAAAAAAATAATTTTATTTTTGGTTTTCAGACAAATATTTTCTCCCTGCACTATATTAAAATATTTAAAAGTGCCAAATTTAATTATAAATAAGAAGTTAGACATAGGGGCAATTATGTTAGGCTATAACAATTTTATTTATTTGATTCATACTATTGTCAATTTTGTAAAGAAAAGGGAAACTTCAGATTCAAAAAATTGGTAATTTTCAATATTTTACTTCTATCTTCTAAGCCGACTTTCTGGGTCACTACCAAACCAATTTAAAAATTTAAAAATGCATTTTATTCATAAAACATCGTTGTATAACACAAATTTCCCCCAACATTTTTTAACGAACCCGTTTCTTTTTATGAAATAAAAACCAAAGTTTGCCAGGTTTTTTGAAATTTTAAGGTGTAAAAAATAAAAACTTAAAATTTTTATGCTAATATTTGTTAACTTTTACTTGTCATTTTTAGTTTCATGAACAATATTAGAATATGTACATAATTCTCAATATTTATCCTCGGCAAAATACAAAAAATTTGTTAAATTTATTGGATAAAAAAAAATTTAAGAGGATTTTAGAAAAAATAATAATGTTAAAAAAGTAAAAATTAATTTTTTTCTATTAATTAATAGTTTTTGAATAAAACAGCCTCAACAACGTTAAATCTGACAAATAAAATAGAATATATTTGGCCTATTTAGAATATTATGATTTAACAGATTTTCTTTTTTTATGATTATCAACAAACCTAAAATAAACGTAAAAAGTCAATTATTTTATGAAACGTAGTGGTATGGTTTTTTGATATTATAATTACATAAAAGAAGTCAATTTTAGGGTTAAACAACCTTAAATGATTATAAAGGGCAGAATTAGCTTCAATGATAAATAATAAGACTAAATATTAGACCCAATTTAATATAAACAAAATATAGACATTCAGTCTTTTTTACTAATTTTTACAAATGCCAAATATGTTTTTGAAAGGCTATTTAGAGCAAGGCACACTATATATATCTAATTGACCTTAATAAAGTTTAAAAACCAACAATTTAAGTTTCAATTACATTTTAGTTTTATAATATAGACGCACTAAACCTGTAAAAGAAAGAGGAAATGTTGCTGTTACTTGATTCTATGGGCATATGGATTTGGGCATTGACCTAAAGTTTTTTATACCTAAATGCGTTCCTTACGAGTTTTAACACAAAAATTTGTTTTAATAAATACATTAAATTTCAAATTTAATAAAAATAATGGAATGATTTAATAATCTCATTTTTTTATAGTTTACCTATCTAGTTCTTTTAAGATTTTCTATACATAACATATATACTATTTTTTTAACACTTAAACAGGCAAAATATGACTGATTATATAGGTTCTAGATATTTTTAGATAATTTTGCCAAAATAATAAAAAAATAAGCTTGCACAGACGAATACAATCTGCGTTAGTTTTTTGACACCTGAAAATTTACTGTTTTTTGGCAAATTTAGGTATTTTTATTGTAGAAGCGTCAAAATCGAGTGAAAAAAGGTGGGGCTATTATATGTTATTAAGCAATATTTTATCTATAAAGTAAATGTTAAATATTAAAAAAAGGTTGGCTGGTTAACCAGAAAGTCGATTTTGGAAACAGGCAAAATTTTCACTTTTTTCGGTTTTAAGGTTCACTTTTTCATTGTTAATTTAATAATGGTAGTAATTAATTAAATCAAACTATTATGGTCTAACATAATTGCCCATATGTCCTGCTTTTTAATTACTGTCAAATTTGGTGCATTGGCATATTCTAATATAGTGCAAAGGGCATAAACATGTCCCAGAATTAGGGCAAAAAATTAATTTTTTTAAATTTTGTAAAAAGTCATGCCGGTCCCAAACTTTTTAAATCATATATTTATTAACATTATTAAGGGCCATATTATATAAATTTTTCAGAAAATTCAAAGATACGTTTTTTGAGCTATTTGTGTCTAAACTTGACTTTAATTGTTTGGTAACTTAAAAAAAATTTTTTTTAAATATTTTTTGCATCTAAGGTAGCCCTTATTACGATCTTCAAAATAAAAAAAAATTATGACTCTAGCTACAATACTTTTGATGATACATGCGTGCAAAGTTGCCTCAAATTTTTTTTTTGCAAAAAAATGAAAAATATTTTTGCTCATATCTCGGTCAAAAATCACTTCCGGTCAAAAAAAATTTAGGTTTTTATCAGCACTCTAGGACCCTACCACTGTACTAAATTTCAGCCAAACTGAGACTTCAAGGGAAAAAGTTTGTCGATTTGAGGTGGAATTGACCATGTATATGGTCAATTCCACCTCAGGTCAATTCCACCTCAAATCGACAAACTTTTTCCCTTGAAGTCTCAGTTTTGGCTGAAAATTGGTACATTGGTAGGGTCCTTAGGTGCTGATAAAAACCTAATTTTTTTTGACCGGAAGTGATTTTTGACCGAGATATGAGCAAAAATATTTTTCATTTTTTTGCAAAAAAAAAATTTGAGGCAACTTTGCTCGCATGTATCATCAAAAGTATTGTAGCTAGAGTCATAATTTTTTTTTATTTTGAAGATCGTAATAAGGGCTACCTTAGATGCAAAAAATATTTAAAAAAAATTTTTTTTAAGTTACCAAACAATTAAAGTCAAGTTTAGACACAAATAGCTCAAAAAACGTATCTTTGAATTTTCTGAAAAATTTATATAATATGGCCCTTAATAATGTTAATAAATATATGATTTAAAAAGTTTGGGACCGGCATGACTTTTTACAAAATTTAAATAAATCAATTTTTTGCCCTAATTTTGGGACTTAATTATGCCCTTTGCACTATATTAGAATAGGCCAATGTACCAAATTTGACAGTATTCAAATAGCAGAACATATGGGCAATTATGTTAGGCCATAATAGTTTGATTTAATTGATTACTACTATTATTAAATTTACAGTGAAAAGGTGAACCTTAAAACCGAAAAAAGTGAAAATTTTGCCTGTTTTCAAAATCGACTTTCAGGTTAACCAGCCAACCTTTTTTTAATATTTAACATTTATTTTATTGATAAAATATCGCTTAATAACATATGATAGCCCCACCTTTTTTCACTCGATTTTGACGCTTCTACAATAAAAATACCTAAATTTGCCAAAAAACAGCAAATTTTCAGGTGTCAAAAAACTAACGCAGATTGTATTCGTCTGTGCAAGCTTATTTTTTTTATTATTTTTGCATAATTATCTAAAAATATACAGAACCTATATAATCAGTCATATTTTGCCTGTTAAAGTGTTAAAAAAATAGTATATATGTTATGTATAGAAAATCTTAAAAAACTAGATAGGTAAATTATAAAAAAATGAGATTATTAAATCATTCCATTATTTTTATTAAATTTGTAATTTAATGTATTTATTAAAACAAATTTTTGTGTTAAAACTCGTAAGGAACGCATTTAGTTATAAAAAACTTTAGGTGAATGCCCAAATCCATATGCCCATAAAATCAAGTAGCAGTAATATTTCCTCTTTCTTTAAAAGGTTTAGTGCGTCTATATTATAAAACTAAAATGTACATGGAACTTAAATTGTTGGTTTTTAAACTTTATTAAGGTCAGTTAGATATATATGGTGTGCCTTGTTTTAAATAGCCTTTCAAAAACATATTTGGCGTTTGTAAAAATTAGTAAAAAAGACTGAATGTCTATATTTTGTTTATATTAAATTGGGTCTAATATTTAGTCTTATTATTCATCATTGAAGCTAATTCTGCCCGTTATAATCATTTAAGGTTGTTTAACCCTAAAATTGACTTCTTTTATGTAATTATAATATCAAAAAACCATATCACTATGTTTCATAAAATAATTGACTTTTTACGTTAATTTTAGGTTTGTTGATTATCATAAAAAAAGAAAATCTGTTAAATCATAATATTCTAAATAGGCTATATATATTCTATTTTACTTATTTTTGTCAGATTTATCGTTGTTGAGGCTGTTTTATTTAAAAACTATTAAATAATAGAAAAAAATAAATTTTTACAAATTTTATAGCCTTATTTTTTTTTCTAAAATCCCCTTAAATTTTTTTTTATACAATAAATTTAACAAATTTTTTGAATTTTGCCGAAGATAAATATTGAGAATTATGTACATATTCTAATATTGTTCATCAAACTAAAAATGACTAGTAAAAGTTAACATACATTAGCATAAAAATTTTAAGTTTTTATTTTTTACATCTTAAAATTTCAAAAAACCTGGCAAACTTTGGTTTTTATTTCATAAAAAGCTATGGGTACGTTAAAAAATGTTGGGGGAAATTTATGTTATATAGTGATGTTTTATGTATAAAATGCAATTTTAAATTTTCCAATTGGTTGGTAATGACCCAGAAAGTCGGCTTAGAAGATAGGAGTAAAATACTAAAAATTACCAATTTTTTTGTTCTAAAGTTAACCTTTTCTTTCCAAAATTGACAATAGTTTGAATCAAATTAATAAAACTGTTATGGCCTAACATGATTGCCCCTATGTCTAACTTCTTATATATAAACAAATTTGGCACTTTTAAATATTTTAATATAGTACAGGGAGCAAATTTTTGTCTAAAAATCAAAAAAAAAATTTTTTTTTTGAATTTTTCAAAAAGTCTAGTCGGTCCCATACTTTTGAGTTCACATATTAATAATGAGAACTAAGGACTGTATTCCAGCAATTTTTTAAGAAATTTAAAAATATGTTTTTTTTGTTATATCAAACTAAATGTTCTTTACAAAATTGTAAAATTTAAAAAAAATAAATTTAAGATAATAAACAAATGCAAGATAGCCCTTATTGTCCTCTTTAAAATAAAAAAAAAATTAAGTCTCTAGCTTAAATACTTTTTGACTTATAACCTCCCAAAGTTGCATCAAATGTAAAAATTCACCTTGCAATTTTTTTTTCTTTTGCCCCTATCTCCGTCAAAAATCACTTTCGACAAAAAAAATTTCCAGATTATAAGATACCCTTAGATACTACCTCCATGCAAAATTTTAGCCAAATCAAAAGGGATACCCTTCCCGGATTTGTTGGATTGAGGTGGAATTGACCATATATATATATATATTTGTAAATAAAATATTAACATTAAAATTAAATTTGTAGTTCCTTTCCTACAAAAAATTTTTTGACCCCCTTTAAAAAAATTTCTGCATAGGCCCCTAATCAATGCCCAAAACTCTTAAGTCACAAACGCACAACTTTATTTAAATCAGCCGGGCATGCTGTAGGAACGAGGTCAAATTTTGACGGGTGGGTAAATCGTCCCTATTTCCAAAAACTTTTTAAAAATTTATTTTTTTTTTATAATTCGGACCTCGGGAACCAAGCAATAAAAAATGTATATGATCAATTTCACCTCAAATCGACAAACTTTTTCCCTTGAGGTCTCAGTTTAGGCTGAAAATTGGTACACTGGTAAGGTCGTTTGCTGATATAAACCTAAATTTTGACCGGAAGAAGTGATTTTTCACCAAGATATGAACAAAAATAAAAATTTGAGGTAACTTTGTGCGCATAAAGGTATTTTAGCTAGAGTCATAATTTTTTTTTTAAGATTGTAATAAGAGCTACCTTAGAGGCAAAAAGTATTTAAAAAAAATTTTTTTAGGTTACTGAAAAATTAAAGTAGACACTAATAGCAAAAATGTATCTTTAAATTTTCTGATTTATATAATATGGACCTTAATAAAATTAAAAATTAAAAACAAAATTTGAATCCCTTACGTTAATAATGAATGTTTGAGTTATCTAAATATATTTTTAAACTTTTGTTACTACCCATAGGTTTTATGATATAGAAACCCAAAATACCTCAAAAATTGAAAAATCTTAACTTTGACCCCCGAATACCTAAAAATCTTAAGTATTGGCTAAAATTCTAAATTCAAAATTGTGATCGGCGCCAAAAACTTGGCCAAAAACTATAGTTGCCATGATGCTTCTTAATGTTGTCCAGTGATTATTTTAATATATGATAAAAATGTAAAACCGTGTATTTTTAGGCGAATTCGGAAACTCGTATATTCAAATTATAACGCGACAGTCCAAAGATTCGGACCTTTGAGGCTTGTTATTGTAGAAGCGTTAAATTTAGAAGAAGTCATCAAAGATATAGGCAAAATTTTGAAGTTGGAAAAACCAAATGCAATTTTTGGATCGAATGATATTACAATTTCACCTATTAATCAAATTTCTACAATCGATTTGGGACAATTTATGCAGACCCCTAATAGTTGTGAAACAAGGTGAAAAAAATGTGTTCAATTTTTGGTGCATTAATAGATATATTGGCTATCGATACACCTAAAATAGTAACAAAATTTTGGGGAAAAAAAATATAAAATTTTTTGGAGAAAATAATTTAACCTTGAACGCGCCCTAACTTCAATCCACTATAATCATAAACGCTTTTGTATAAGTTGTTAATACACTCTAATAATTTATGACGCGATATACAAGTATATCTGCCATAGGACACGTGCAAAGTGAGTTTTTATTTTCGTGAAACTTTCATAATTTTGAAAAGTTTTATTTTTTAATAAAACGCAAATTTTCAAAAAGTTGCTAAATTTAATATATGCATATAAAATGCTTTTTCTGAAATAAAAAATTTTTGAAAAAATTTTGAAAAAAAAAATAAATTTTCAAAATTTTCAAAATTTGACGAAAATAAAAACTCACTTTGCACGTGCCCATATATACATAATTGAAAATTATGTGATCTTAGTTCGGTAACTCGTTAAAAAAACACTGAAATTTTTTTTTGTTATGGCATTTAAAAAAAAATCCACCAACTACATAAGTTAAGAGGAGTTTTAAAAAAAAAAATAAAATTTTGAAAAATGTTTTTAGTAAACCTTAAATCAGTTTTTATATTAAGCTATGATTAATTTTTTAATTTGCAATAAAATAATTTGCTATATTTGAAATGACAAAATAAATGACAAACGTTATTATGCTGATTTCTTTTTCATCTACTTTTTTTTAGGCAAGAGAATACGCTACCAGGTGAATTAGGATTTCCCATTTACTATACCCAATCATCAAGCTTCGACTTCGATCATTCGGCCGGCACCTTGACATTTAATCTCGGAACATTTTGGTACAGGGTGTTCGATGGCTATCAAATTAACTCTAACCAGATATCTAGATCTGTATTTCGTGGCGCTTATTATTTGCTCCACGCTGACACTGACATGATAATGGTTGAGGGTCGTGTTTTTTAACACTCTTTAGCTGTGGCTAATACAAATTTCAATATTATTACTAAAGAACAAATTAATTAAAATATATATTTTTAAAAAACTTTCAATTTTTTTAAATATTGCTTACTTTAGCCATATCTTAATATCAATCTTAGGCAGGGCTGGGAAAAAAAACGAAATGGGCTTTTTTTAACAAGTTTTTGAGTTTTTTTCCAAACTTCGTGGGCAACGCAAAAGAAAAGCCCCTTTTCTTCAAAAAAAAACTCCAAGAAGCCTCAAAAATAACATACCCATCATTGTTACAAAGAAAAAATCAAAATTTTTTAAAAATATTATAAAGAAAACGTAAAATGAGCTTTTTGGGGCTCTTTTTAAAAGCCACTTTTTGTGGATTTTTTTTGCATCTTTTCTTAGTAAGGGCTTTCTTTGAATTCTTATTTTGGCCCTTTATTTAAAGCCCCCTTTCTTTTTTATTTTAAAGGGGGAAAATGAGCCAAAGTTTTTTTGCTCATTGTTTTCCCAGCCCTGATCTTAGGTGTTCACTTTTTACAAAAAATTATACTAGTGCCTTAAAAGTATAGTCAAAATATGCGATCTACAATGGTTCATTGCGATAAATAAATTTACACAACTGGGTGAAAATTTAGAAATGGTGATTTAACCTTTTCTCTTTCATACCCTTGGCTAACCAAATGAAATTCAAAAGTCCATTTAAGAAATTTTTAAACCATAAAATATTTTAAAAAAACTGCCGATAAAAAAATTTTATTAATCTGTTGATTAAAACGCATGTTATTTAAATATAAAAACTTCTAAATTGTTTTTTTTTGTGTTCAGTTAACTTTTACACTCACTCACCTGACCTGCTCATTACATTGACAACAAAAAAAAACATAACGATAGAGAATTTTCCTATCGATAACGATAACGGGTCTAGTTTATTCTAATGCCTCCAAATTTTTAAACTGCCTCCAGAGTTCATAAAAAGATTTATAAATTTTGTAAACTATTAATATCATAAATTTAGCAAATTCAAATTTCTTATAAAATACACACCTAAAAAATTATAGTTTAAAAATAATTAATAGCAATATACTTTCTATATTATCAAAAGACGGATTTTATGACAAACCATTAATTTTATAAAAATAATAAAATAAAAAAATAAAATAATATGAAAAATTTGAAATGATTTAGGCAATAATGAATGTTTCCGTTATCTAAATGTATTTTTCTTTTGTTATTTCCCATAAATTTTATGATATAGAAGCCCAAAATACCCCAAAAGTAGAAAAATCTTTTGACATTAAATAACTACGACTTTGAGGCACTATCTAAAATTCTGATTCCACATTCGTAATTAGAACCAAATTGACCCAACACGATAGTTGCCTTAAATGAGGCTTAAGGTCGTCCAAATTGTCCGGTGTTAACTGCTCCTTACGTTTCTCTTCCCATTATTTTCACTCTCTAATTTTTCCAAATCATTATTGACATATTCCATCCTCTCTTTGTTAGTTCGCATTTGAAATAAATCTGGCATTACGGTCTGTGTGTTCCCATATTGCACAAATTTCCAGGCACGATTCTAGGCCCCTTTGGGGGGGGGGGGGGGGTAGTGCCCACCCAAAAGGTTTAAATGGTGTACATGTATATTTTTTGCCGTAACTGAAGGTCACGGCTAATTCTGCCGGTGAAGGTGGCAAAAAAATTTTCTGCCCTCTCCCCCCCCACTAGTTTTTTTTGCCACCCTAAATTAAAAAAGCTAGAATCGGGCCTGCAAATTTCATACAATAAAAATACTAGATTTTTTTCATTGCCTGTTCAAGTTAGCAAAATTTTTATAAAATATCCAAATCGTTTGAGATAACCAAAAAATATTCTAACGGTTTTTGCAGGGTAAACAGTATCGGGTTAATTTAAAATAAGAATAGGTATTTCCACTTCGAATCAAAACCAGAGTACTTTGAAAAATTACCCAGTCTTTAATTTTCAAATATTGAAGGCGATCAAATTTAAATATAACAAACATACAAAAACGAACAACATTTCACCTAAATTCAATATGTCAAACGACCTGGTTTGAAATTTTCGTTTGAGCATAAAATGATTTAGAATTTTTAACTTAGAGACCTCTCCAATGGATTTCGTTAATATTTATAAAAAATTCATTACTTTTGAAAAATAGCCTAGCTTAAAAATTTTCGTCACAAAATAATTAAGTTAATTGCGACAATATTTAAAATTTGAACAAATGCTTAGGTCCAATTCGTTTTAAAGGTGTTTACATGTCTTAACTAAATAAAATGATGCATGATGTTATGTTTATATGGTAAATTTTAGGTTCTAAGCTACAAAATCTTTTCACCTGTAAACTAAATTATTCAAGTTTATAGTATGATCACATTCATCTCCCATGTTTAAACAAGCTTAGAAAAAGTAATTGTATAATTTATTTATAATCTGGCTCGCAAAAAATTTGGATTTGAAGAAAGGTGTGTGAATAAAAAGAATAAATTAAGAAAAAAAATTTTTTTGTCAAAAATTAAAATACCTTAAGTTGTTAATTAAGGTTTTCTCTCTATCTATGTAGCTTTTTAATTTTTTTTGTTGCTTTTTTTTGTTACACAGGTCAACAATTTTTTGAGAGTTATGAGTTAACAACCGAGATTAAACCTGCCATCTTAGCGAATATCAAATCCGTTTACCGTTTTTCCTAATCAAACTTTTTAGTCATTTATAAACATTATATATTTTAGAAAAAAAAAGGTTAAAAACCAAAAAGATTCAAAAGCAAAAATAAATTGAATTTTTTTTGCATATATACAATAGTTAAACTGTTTAATTTAAATATTTTCATAAAAAACCGATAATATATCGTGTCGTATTTAAGTTTGGACGCTAAATACTATGTATTATCTAACCGATGTAAGAGCTTAATATATTAATAAAAATTTCTTTCCATTATTTGTGATTAAAAATATAAGTTACAAGGGATTTTATTATGCAAAAAACATTTTTACCTTTTTCCTTTATAGGGTGTATTTAGATCTGTCAATTAGGTCCAAAAAGGTCATTTTTCGTTATAAACGGATCTAAGGAGCCAAAGACGGAAGAAACTAAAAAAATCGAAATACATATATGAGATTAGGCCATCATGGGGATGTATTTATGTTTTCTTAATAATCTAGTTTCTGACATAAATATTTGTTGACCTGTGTTATCAAGCTACTCAAAATACCTCTATGACCAAAATGGCATTTTTGACTCCTGAGGCAATGAGTAAAATTCTGACTTCAACGTAATCAGCACCAAAAACTTGACTAAGATCAATGATTGTAATAAATGATGCATATCCTATTTGTGTTGTCCAGTGTTTTATATATCCTCAAGCTCAGTAGAATTTTAGTATTCATATGCGGATATAAGGTCAAAAATTTGTGTTTATGGCTACGGCTAATGCAAATTTCAATATTGCAACTGATTATTTATACTACCAATGTAACAAGCATATAATAAAATACCAGTTCAGGATTAGTTAGATTAGTTATTTCAAGCACTTCAGGAAAAGTATAAGGGCTAAAGAGCGTTTGCGCAAAACTTTGCAAGCTGTAAAACGTATTTCTAGCAAGTAATTATTAAAAAATCTTGAAAATTTCTATTTTTGATAGCAGCCCTAAAAATGTTAATAATCTAATTTAAAACAAATTATTTATACAGAATTCTTTTGATTGATTGACATTACCGTAATCAAGTTGTTTTTCGGTTGTAAAATAATTAATAACTGAAAGTCTTTTTATAAAAGCGGCCAATATATATTTTTTTTATCAAAAATTAATAAAAGTTATATCTTGTTTATTTTAAAAAAATTTAAATTTGATGTAAAGACTTAAAAGATAATTTTGAATTTATGAAACTAATTATTTTTTTAGGGCAAGTCCCTATTTCAACAATATTTTAAAATTTAAAATGATTATTAAAAAAATTTTAGGCTAGACTTTTTCAAGATTCTGATTAGCTAGGTTTACATAAATATGGGAATAAAAATCTGAATCCCTAAATGTGCCTATAGGAACTGCTTTGGGTGTAGGAAAATATTGTAAAAAAATGGTTAACAAAATTTTGAAACTTTTATAAAAACGATTGAAATCTGAACGGCATAAGATATCAAAGATTTGTACGTATCCCATCAAGTTAAGTTGTAATTGGATACAGACAAGGCAAAACCGTTTCTTCCATACTCAGGATGCATATTCATGTTCAAATCATACGTTTAATAAAAATAATATGAAATTATAATCTGATTAAAGATTTATGTTCATTTAAAAAAAACCTATTTTTATTACAGGAAAAGTATCTTTAACACTTACAAAAAAAGCGTTTTATGGCAAAAAAATTAGTTATTAATTTTTAAATCAATTAACGATTCTAGACCCCTTTTGGAAAAGAGGGCATTGCCCCGCCTCCCTCATTTCCCCATTTTTTGATTGCCCTTTTTAGAAATAAAACCCTTCCACCCCTATAAAATTAAATTTGCTCCCCCAAAAATATCTAAAATTATTATTTAAAAAATATTCATTTTCTTTAAAAAGTATTTTCATTTATATCAACACTTTTCACCGGCTAAAGAGATCTACCTACCACAGATATTATTTCTGTTTTTATAGATATATATTAAATATGTATAGCTTTATATTTAGAAAGCAATTCATAAATCTGATGTCAAAGTTCCCACACTTGTGAACATTCTTTTGTTTCTAACCTAGAACCAAAGAACCTGATCGCACAATGCTACAATGGGGCGAACGTATGTCCGGGTAAAAGGGTGGTGTTTAAGTAGTCAAAATGGCTGGACACCATGTCCCGTATATTCTCTGCATTAACCACCAATCATGTTGTATTGTCTTGAAATGGTAAAGAATTTTTTTATTATTTTTTCTTCCCTAAATTTTTTCAACATGATGCAATCAAGGAAGTAAGTTAAGGGACCATACCCCGGCTGTTGCCCAATCGGTGGTATGGTCACTACGACGTCTTCACGTGTATTTTTTTTTTGAAAATCAAAATTTTGATTTTTTTTAAACCCCATTTTTAAATTCCAATTTTATTTTTCCCATCAATTGATTTTTTGAAAAAAAAATTTTACATAAACATTTTGAAATAAATAAATTAATAAAAAATTTCGATTTTCAATTTACGAAATAAAAACTCACTTTGCACGTGCCCTAAAAAAAAAGATTACATAAACATAATAAATACATTAAAAATTTTTTTTATGTCTCAATAAATGACCCAATTCGTCCTTTTATCTTCACTAGCACAGCTCCCCCTTATTTTAAACGCGCTACCTGCATGAAATACTATATTTAGGTTTTTTAATTAGTCGTCATTTTGCTGGAAAAAATTTTTGAGAAAATAAATTATAAACACGAATGTTTGTATTTTTTCAAAGCTATACGGTTGCATGTAGGGTTAAATACGTGTTAGAATAACATCTCTTAAGGTCTCCGAAAGCATGTCAAAACTCTGGGAGTCGGAAAGGAATCCATCAACTCCGGAATTCCGAAGTTTTATTTTTTGGAATTTGCTAGTAAATATTATCTTATTGGAATTTGAATTTTTGTAGTCAAAACTCATTTTTTTTTTACTGAAATGTAAAAATATGGAGCAGCTAATTATGTATTCACTCCATATATTAACTAACAAAATTTAATAAAAAAAACTCCTGAGTCTATGAAATTCTACCGAATGCCGGTCCGGAGTTTTGGCATACTCCAGCCGCCGGGCAAAGGATATTTTGTTCAAGTAAAATTAAAATTTTAGCTAATGACAAAAGTTAGCTTTCTACTTTCAATCGTCATTTTTTTTTGTCTGGAAATTACCTCTTAATATAAGTCTAACTAGATAGATTTTAAAATTTAAAAACTAAAAGCCCAACAATTTTTTTTGATACATATTCCAAAATCTTCAGTTATAGCCACATCTGCGACATTTTGTATGCAATACTAAATCATGTGGGCAGCGGAGACAAATTTCATGATATACCTTCTAAATATACTGTAAATTTTAAGGATTGATTTTTTTTTTAGTATGTCAGTTCGTTAAAACATGTTTAACGTTAATTTTTTTTCGCTTGTTATAAAAAGAAATTTCGGTCGTATTTTTCGGGCCCGGCCAAAATTAAACCACCACGGGCCAGTCGGCGCTTAAATTGCAAAATATGTCGAGCGGGCCGGACCAAAATATCATGGTTAGGTTTAAATTTTAATAAAAACTCATAAAGCAATTAATAAATCGTGAATAGATGGCGTTATTTTGTAATCTATATAAAATTTTATATATTCTTTTAATTTCTTTACATTTAAATCTTATTTAATACTCTGAAAGTTGAGAATCTTTTATATCGCAAATGCATTGCTTTTAGAAATTTATAAGGTCTTAAATAGACTGTTTAATTGTAACATTTTAATTTTTCCAGGAACTGTATTTGAATTTTATTGCATAAAATTTATGCTTGAATCAAAGAAATGTTCAATTTTTCGCTAGTAATTTTTAAACAGCATCGAGCCCCTAACGAAAAGTAAAATATTGGGCCACAGCAGATTGTATCACAACCTAAAGACCTTCCAGCCAGGTTAGGTTATGGCCCAATTAAGCTTCGGCTTGACTCGCCAGCGCTAGGGTGAGAAATTTGTAACACTGATGCAGCAGTGGGGTCCTTACGGAACCCAATTTCATTCTAACTTTAAAGAAAAGCTAACTTTGTTTTTCATGACGAATATGTGTATTAAATTTAATATATGTTTTCATAAATAAATGCTATTAATTTTATCTCGAAAAAAGAAAAAAAAATCTAAAAAAAACAAGATTTCTTTTTCTTGGAATTTATTACACATGTCATTTCAATGGCACAACCAATTTTATAAAACATAAGAAATTATCTCCATGATGGCCTTATCTCATATATATTTCGTTTTTCTTGGTTTCTTTCGACTTCGGCTCCTTACATCCGAGCATATTATAAAAATGTCATTTTTTGATTAAGTTGCAGATCGAGAATAAAAACAAATAGAACATTTTTTCATATATCCCTTGTCTTATTTTTATAAAATGAGAACTTAGTTATATATATCAAGCTCATACATCAGCATTTGGATAATAAAAAATATTTCGCGTCCAAAATTAAATACCAAACGACATTTTATCGGTTTTTATTTAAAGTTTGAATTTAACAGTTTAGCTGTTGTAAATATGCGAAAGAAAAATTTTAATTTTTGTTTTAAATCTTTTTTGTTTTTAGCATTCTTATTATAATTTTCAATGTTTATAGCTGACTCAAGGGCGTAGCAAGTTGTAAAGCTTGGGGGGGGGGGTTTCAAAAAAAAATTTTGCCAAATATTAATGGAATTTTAGATGTAATTTAATTTTATATTTATTTGGTATTTAGTTTGAGGAGAGGATATGCACTAAAAATTTTTAATTTGGGAGGGATATGGCATGGGCATGCTTAGAGGGGGTTTCATCCCCAAACCTCCCCCGCCCCCTCCTACGCCAATGAGCTGACTAACTAAGTTTGATTAGAAAAAACGGTAAATGGATTTGAAAATCCCTAAGATGCCAGGTTTGATCTCCGTAGTTAGCTCACAACTCTCAAAAATTTAGCTGTATTCTTCTCAGTATATTAAATAAATTCAATTATTGGATAATTGTAATTTCTGGTCTAGTAAAACATTTTCAAGCATTCGCATAGAAACTAGCTATAATTTAGAAAAATATAATTAATTGATAACATTTATACAATACAAACTTTTTATATATTTATAAATCAAAACTATAATGAATCTAAAAATTAAGTTTACAATTTTTCTAAAAAATTACAACGCTAAGACATTGAAATCGATCCGTGCACTCGGACCACAGTAGTTCTTTTATTTTCTTAAACCTTAATTTTGGCTGAAATTTTTTTAAAATTTTTTTAATTTTTGATCTCGAGGTCGCAAGTTTAGTCGATTTGATCGAATTTGACCATTTTTTTCGATCCTGATACAAAAGCCGAGTAGGAAAAAATTTCGAAGGAAAAATTATGTTAGATAAGACCAAAATGGAAATTATTTTTTTCTCCAATTTTATAATTGCCTTTTTTTACTAATCGATTTTTGTAGACCTGTGAATAGAGGTTATTTAGGTAGGAAAATAATAAGGCTAAATTTTTTGATCTGATTATCCTATATCTTTATCGAAAGGATCATAACGCTGGACAATTCAAAACTAAATATCTTCGACAAATATTTTATTTTAGTATTTAGTATAAAATTAGTTTTGTAATTATTGTGAATCACTATGGGTTTCCCTGAAAACGCATTTTTTTCATGGTCAAGTTTAGTTTCACATATTTTCTTTGTGTTTAAAATTAAACTCTTTATATTATACTAAAGATTATATGTAACTCAAATTTAAAGAAAAATTTTAGAATTTAACTTTATTTTACAACAGATTTTATATGTTACATTTTAAAAAAATTTTAATAAAACAACTCATATAAAATTTAGGCCATTCAAACCACAACCATATAGGTATTGTAAATACCTAAAATTTTTATTATTTCATCTTGGGACAATGTAAGAATATTGAAAAATTAGAATAAGGCAATCGCAAAAATGTCAAATATAACCGTATGATATGCACGCGTAGGTTTAAATATTTTAATTAAATAAATGTTTTCTAATACAAAATGAATGAGTGGGAGGTCTTGTTAAATGCGGTTGATAATTTAGTTAGGATAATAATTAAATAATCAAAATAATAATTATAATAATAATAAATATATTCATATTTAAAAAAAATTAAATGCATTTTTCTTAAGTATACTGAACATGGTACTCGGTCGACAAAATTTCAGTTTTTGAATTATTATTTTCATAAGAAACAGGCAAAAAAGCGCTTTAGTAATGATTGCAGTCAATTCATAAAATTATGACACATAGGAAGAATTGAGATAAACGTATTTTAGTATTTAAATAAAAATGGGATTAATATCTTAAAAATTCTAAAATACAAAATAATATAAAAAATAATTTATGTGTTTATGTAAAGGCAGGCGTCAGTAAATGCATTATGGGCAAAAAAGATGTTATATAAAATATTAAGATGAGACTAAACTTTTTAAATTTGTTTTATTGTTGTTTTATTTTAAATTCCATGAGAGGCAAATTAAATTTTTTTTTCTAGGTCTTAGTACTTTCAAAAGTATAGCAATTTTTAAGATATTTTTAAAAGGAAAATTCTGTATTCGTTTTTTTAGATAAATACAATTAAAAAAACAACACAAAATTAAATGGTTAAAACAATTATGTTTCTATTGCAAAGATTAAAAATGGATTTAACCTAAATTACCTTTTTATTTATTTTATGTTGTTGGGGTTAATTATAATGAACTAAACAAGAAGCCGGGCTATCCCTTAAATTTCTAAAACTTTGAGTTAAAATTAATTAAAAAAAAGAAAGAAACTGGAGGCGGTGAAAAAAAAAAAGAAGAAATTTTTTTTTAAAAAGAGGGGAAAAAAAAAAAAAAAATATTTTAAAAACCCGATTTTTTTTTGTTTTCGGGATTAAGAGTAATGACCCAAAAAACACCTCTATCCAAAACCCTAATTTTCAAGTAAACGTAATTGAATGAAAAGAAGAATTACAAAAATAAAAATTTTATTGCGTCGGTTGTTGTTGTATAATGGAATGGACCATGGCCAAGCGCTCAGCGAGATGTTTTTCGCGGCTTGAGGCGTCGCTTTCGAGGGCAGCTTGAAGTTGCGCCTTATAGGGCGCCGCGTATTGAACGTATAGCTGCCAAATGGCCGCTTTGGTGTTAAAGGCGTTGACGTTTGCGGTGTTGTAACTATTTGGGTAATTTAGGGAATAAGGGTTTGTGGTTGTGGAAGCTAGGTCGTATGTGTTAATATTTTTATTGTTTTGATGTGAAGATGGCGTACCTATAGAAGTATTTAATTGTGACTCCTCCCGAAGGTAATCAGTCATTTCGGCTTCTGTAATGGGCCTAAGTTCACGTATATCGAGGTAGTATCTGTTTAAATTTATAAAAAATAATGAAATTTAGATTCATCACAAGATGAATTAATTAAATAATTGATTTAAAGAAGCCAAGGAATCTGCAAATATTAGTAAGAGTCAAGGTTTAATAACTATTTAAGCTAACTACTATTTGAGGTTCAGGATAATATTAAATTACGGATAACAATTAAAAAAAGTAAAAATATAGATTCTCCAGTGAAAAAAGTATAATGGAAAAACCAAAAAAAATTGGCTCAATCAAAATACTTATTTAATTAAACCATTTTAAAATGCTTAGTAAAAAGCACGCTTAAATAATTTATTTGTTTTCAATTTATTTTATTATTTTCTTTTTTTAAAAGCTCCTATTTCGGTACATATTTTTTCAGTGCTAATATTAAGGATTGGCAACCTTTCAAAATTACTTTTAGAATAGATTTAAGAAAAATAATTTAACTTTAGCACTTAAACCACGTTCAAAAAAAACTTTTTTTTTCAAAATTTTCAATATGAAATATATATGTAAAAAAACGCACAAATTTTATAAGCGCAAATACTACTCTTCATAAAATAAAATATAAAAAAGAAATTTTTAAAATATCTAGAAATCACTTTAACCACGCCCTTATCAATAACACCTATAAATATTTTTAAAAAAATTTAAATTTTGCCCCTAAGAAATCTTAAGAACTAATTTTAGAGCGTCTTAACTAACCTTTCGACCCATTCCTTGAATATACTGATGTTTTTGGCGTACAAGAGTTTGCTGGACGGTGAATCCTTACCCAGCCGTTGATCACATGTGCTGCAGCTATCCATAAAGGTTTGGGCTATCACGCTGAGACACGCGTCTACCGTGTGAGATTTTTTTACGTCCAGAACGAAGTCTGGATTTTTGATGAGATTGACCCAAAAACGGAGCGGGAGACTAAAATTAGATAAGTTATTAAGGGTACCATTTTTTTCAACAAAAATATTAAATAATTTTTTACAATACATTTTTTTTGTAAACAAAATGACGTTTTTTAAAAACTCGCCTAAAACAAAAGTTTCTCACATGTTTTAGTTTATAAAATTTTTAAATCAACTTTGAATGCACCCTTAAGCACATAATGTAATCAATCCTTTTTAGGCGTTTCATCACACTCGAAATTTAAAACAATTTTTTAACGCAAATACATAATTAAAAAATTCGGTTTATGTTATGTAAACGTAGTTGTAAATAAATGTTTAAAAATATTTATCCAAATTTACCAACTTCACAATATTTGTTATAATTAAATGAAAAAAAAACAAGTAAAAATTCTTAAAAGATTCATGCTAACAGGTCTAACAATTTTCAGATCAAAAAAATTCAAATAAAAAATCTAGGCCAGCCTAGTTAACATAGTTAAACATATTTTAAAAATTTAAAATTAAAAAAAAATTATTTTGTTTAAATTCCACATCTTATATATTTATAAAAAAATTAAAATAAACGTAGAAGTGACTGTTAAATGGGCCGAGTTTGAATACATAGCCATCTAACTTACTATTATACAGTCTATTTCATAAAATCTAAAACATAATTAAAATTTGCAAAGTACCTATTGCTTTTCCAAGTGTGAACCACTTCTGTGTCCGTTATCCCGTGCTGGTAAGCCTGATCCTCCAGAAAATCAAACATGTATTTTATGGCAGGAGGAAGGGTACTGGCTCGTTGGGTCGTACTGAATATCGCGTCAAACAAGTCGTCAACAAATTTTTGAAGCGTTCCCTAATTTAGTGGTCAGTTTGCGCAAAATAAGAAAATTGTAATGGTTAATCATAAGAAAATATTAAAATTTTCTTTTACGGGTCTTTTTACGAAAATTTAATTTTTTTGCTTATAGTGTCGAATTAATTTTTAAAAAATAACCAAGTTAGGCCACGTTCAAAGTGAGTTTTCATTTTTGTAAAATTTCAAAATTTCTAAACAATTTTTTTTATTTAAAAAGCAATATGTGCTTAAAAACTAAATGGCAACTTGATAAAAAACCGTTTTTTTATAAAAAATTAAATTTTAATTTGTATAAAAATATGATACCTTACATACATTAATATAAAAATTCTACATTTCTAAGTAGTAATTTCGTTATAAACCCCCTAGTTCAAAAACGCCTTCATATAAAAAAACTAAAAACTTTAACCGTCATTTGACGAGGATAAAAAAACAATCTTTACTCGTTATTTTGAGAAAACCCAAGGTCCACTTTAAACGCAACCCCCCTAAAGAAATAACAATATTAAAGACAATCTTGGTAAAAAGGCATACCTTGGTGGCGAGTAGACGGGTAAGGTAAATTTCCGAGACCATTTTATTGCGTGAGCTATCATGATTTACAATTCCATCTTTACTTGTGGTATTAGTGGTACCACCTTTAGATTTATTTCGTCTTCGGACTCGGGGGTGAAATAGGCGAGACATGAGGCCGGCTATATTGATAAAAAGAAAAAAAAAGAAAACAAAATATAAAAATATATAAAAACTTTCTCACAAGCGGAGACATATATGCGCTACTTTAATAATAAGTTGTAGATTTTATTGAAAGAAATATTTTTCCAAAAATATATAAAAAAAGTAAATCCATTTGCATTTTTTTAACCCTTTACCACAAACCCCCCAAAAAATTAACAGGATTAAATAAAGTTATTTTGTATTTAGATTATAATTTATATATAGAAGTTTTTTTTCTCCATATAATTCAAAAATCTTCTGAAAAAGTAAAATTTTGTTTTTTTTATTTAATAATGTTTATCTAGTTAACTTTAATTAAATGTGATATTTGAATATATGACGACAAATAACTATGTAGAAAATTATCTCGCTCTACAGCCCTAGCTTTAAAAATTTTGCCGTACCCAACTGAATAACATAGCAGAAAAAAACAAAATTTTACGATTATTTTCGGCAAAAAAAATTTGAAAAGTTTCATATATTAAAAAACGTCCTTAGATGGCAAAATGGAATTAATTGTAGATAAGCAGTTCACCTCGGTAAGCTGCTAGGCTTGACGGCGAAGCCGCAGTGCTTTTAGAGGCACTCCCGTTCGTACCAGTGGTGTTTGAAGTCGAAGTTGAGAAATTGAAGCTGCCCTGATGTTGGGGTGGAATTCTCAAGGGGTTGTTTGAAGACGACGATTTCACGTGTTTATGACCACCGTGAAATAGTAAATTAGAACGTGAACTATGGGACAAATTATTACTATCCTTGCCCGATACCGTTACGCTAACATTTTGATTATTACTGTTGGAATACATTTCGGAATGCTTAACCAAGTGCCAGAGTTTATACGGACGACCGTTTATCAGTGGTTGGTGGAGTAATAAGGATTTATCGTTTGATTGCTGTTGATGCTGATGTGTGTTGATTATGCTGTTCAAAATATTTTGGTGCTGATTGGGCCCTATAAGATTGTTTCGTTTTATGAAAGGACTGTTGGAATGTACGCTATTTAGGCTATTATTATTATTGGTTGTAGCTGTGGGAATAATGCTATTTAGATTAGAAATGTTCGTTACATTGGCAACGTTACAATCATTATTATTATTAATGTTGTAATTAACAAAATTTCTAGCTAAATGTGGTGATTTTGGGTATATGGACCCGTTAGTTGGAAGAAGAGGACCTCCTAGGGTATGGGGTAGGGGTGGGGAAATAACTAATTGTTGAAGACTGTTGGAAGTGATATGGTTCGTAGAGTTAGTATTATCAATAGGATTAAGCGACATCAAAGTATGTAAGCTAGGTGCATTGTAATTGTAAGTAGTCCCAATTTCGTAGAGAGCGAGTGTAGCGTTGTTGGGGACCTTAAAGGGGTCAATGAGTTTTTAAAAAAAATGAAATTAATATATTAAAAAATAGAACCTAAAATGATATATACTAAAAATGGATAATTTTTGATTGAAAAGCACAAAGTATTTCTATTTAAAACTCATAAGTTTGTTCTTCAAAAAATTTGCCATTAATTAAGGAAATTGAAATAAATAATATACGCTTTGTATAATATCAAAGTACAAAACGAAAAAAAAAATAAATAAAACATAAAATAAAAAAAAAATTATATTAAAGTAATTGCATGATATAAAAATATTTAGTGCTGTATTTTAGAGCTCCCATTATATATTAATATTCGTACGACAAATTGATAATAAATAAAAAAGTTTTACAAAAAACAAAATCCACATTCGTAAAAGTAAACGGAAATTGTAAAAAAAAGGGAAAAAAATTATAATTTTGTGCAAAATGCCAAAAAACCTGGTAATGTTTGAGAGTATTTAAGCGCTTCCATTCACCGTCAATTTCGCTAGTCATGTCTTCGTCCCGTAGTATAACGCGGCCATACTCACCCGTTAGATATTCTAAAATAAAAAAATTAAAAATAAATAAAAATTTATATACTAGAGTTGCTAGTAAAAATTTAAGCTAGAAAAAAATTGAGCAATATTACAAATTGGCTCTAGAAAAAATTTCTAAGTTAAAATTGACGAAATAAAAATTTTAGCAAATAAAAAACTACTTTTTATAAATATTTTCTAACTTAAGGCTCTAAGCCATTATTTTTTCTTATTATTAATTAAACAAAATACGAGTTTTGGCTTTTTTGAGCTTCCCCAGCTCTGTTTCAACCCAAAAATTTAAATTTAAAAGTTAAACTAAAACAAAAATAGCAAAATTCGCTAAAATACAAAAACCTAATTGCAGTTCATTGAGGTCGGGTTTCCAGCTCTCTGGCATATTTTTAAACCGCATATCTAATATTTTTTCTTTGGTTTGGGAGATGGTGTCAACATCAAGGCAACGTATATATAGCTCGACAATGGAATTGCCGGCATTCTGTGAATCTTTACCGATTTGGTACTCGAGTTCCACGGGGTCAGGCCCGTTATTTATTGAGTTTTGCTGGTAGTAGTTTTGGACCGTATTACTACGGACCGATACGATAACGTGTAGCGTCTACACATAAATTTATTTTTATTTAAAAAAAACAAATAAATAAATCCCTACTTAGGGGTGCCAGGCTTAAATACTAAATTAAAAATTAATTATGTCTAAAATATTTTTTTAAATGAGAGTACGTTTAAAATTATATTTGAAAAATAAGAATAATAATATTTCCATATTCTTTTACTGTTTTGTCGTATTACATTAAAAAAAATAAGTCAAATGATAATTTAGATAACAATTTCCATTTTAAGACTTAAATAAATATATTAATAATATTGGTACACCCTTTAGTTTTAATGGTGTTTTAATATTTAACGTCTTTATGGTATTCTCATATCTAAATTTATTTATTTTTTGCAGATCAAATTTTCACCTTAAACGTAGCCTAATATTTATAATAAAACAAAAACAAAACTTAAAAAAGGAATAAAATTTCAAATTTGACAGGGCCCCATCTAAACTCACAAAAAACATAAAATTAGTAAAAAATAAATAAATATAAAAAAAAAAATACCAGAGTTTCATATTCAACGTGACAACGGAGGAGTTTTTCCTCACTCAAAGAGTATTTAGCCTCACTGGTGATTTGGTCGATGGGTCCTTTGTCGGCTTGTTGCTTTATGGCTCGGAATAGTAGGAAAAGCGGTTCCCCTACGCATTCCTAAAATGAGAAAGGGGATAAGAATAAGCTACGAAAGCATATTTAAACAATTTTAAATATAAAAATATTAATTGAAGTAATAGATTAATCCTGAAATTACTTTTTCGGCATTTCTTATTTATAACATTAACCAAAAATTTACTTTTAATTTTTTAAATAATTCATAACGGATTTTGAATAAGGATTTGTTGAGCATCAAATCAAATTAAATAATTACGAAAAAATAATGGACTAATAAGGATTATCTAAAATTTAACATTTTTATGGCATTTTGACAAGAGACTATTTTTTTAAATAGATAATTAATTTCATATTGAGCAAATTTAAATATAAATTGTTATATTTTAAATCGAAACACGATCAAAAAGTATAAAAAATTATTCGAAAAGAATTATCTACAAGTAGATTTATACCTTAACGAACCGGTATAGGAGGAAAGTGAACCATGCCGTGAGCATTTTCTCAGCCACTGACTCAGTCCTTCGGAGCAAGAGTTTAGGGTGGCTATTGCCTTCCATCGATTTTTCAATCAACTCCGTCAGAAGCGTTTTCAAGATACTAAAATATAATATACATAAATTTAAAAAAAAAGTATATAACAGATTAATTAATTCTTATGGCCTTAGATTTTATAAAAAAAATGGATGAGATTCGTCATCGGTCACCATTGAAATAGTAACCAGGCTCAGCGCTGTTTGACCCGAGCGTAGAACACAAATAACTTGCAAGTTTTTGGTTATTCGACCAAGTTTTCATAATATATCCTATATTTTACACATTTCGATATACAAATTAATACACAAGATAAAACTTGCTATTAGCCCATATAAGTGAAAATTTTATGGTCATTTTTAGTAAGCCAAACAGATTTTAAATCAAGTAAAAAAGGATCATATAAAAAAAGCTAAACTGTTAAATTAGCACTTAGTCTTTTTGTAATCCGGTGAAAAACCTTTCATTAAAGAATTTAGAGGTCGCAAAATTATTTTGCCAAATTTGGCCAAAGCCCTAAGGGGTAAGCCGCGCCCGAATGGGTTAAAAGGTCTGGAGGAAACTCCTATACCACCGGTTTTTTTCGGTTTAGGGTATATAGCAAAGCTCTGCCCCAATGCTGATTCAAAAAAAGGAAATAACATATAAGTAGGGTTTATTTTCGCCTGAGTCAAGTTGAAAATATAAACTTACTCAGTGCAATAATCGAGTTTGCCTTGCAAGCCAACCATGATTAATGAAGCAACGTTAACGCGATCCCGCATAGAAAAATAACGATCCCGTTCGAGCGTTTTAATGAAAACGAGGAGAAAATGTTTGAAACATAGTAGTTGTTCAAATAGCCTCAGACCCTTTTCGACTTTCGTTTTGTGGGACAGGGGTTCTAGCTGTAAAAAAGTATAATTTTTCATATAACCTATAAATTAAATCAAAAAACACATTAACGCAAAAAGCTTTGGCTAATTTTTTGAAAAATCAAGACTTGAACTTAATGACCAACACCTTAAAGCTAAATACAGTTAAAAAGTATATAAAATAATTTAATATTAATTAAAAAGTTAAAATTTTATGAATACATGAATGAATTTGATGAATTTTCTATAAATTATAATTAGGATGCTAGAGAGCTTAGTAAAATTCAAAATAATATTTCGACAAATTTTATTGTCTAAAACTCTCTAAATATGCAAAATCGATCATTGTGCTTGTAAATACATTTGTAGGTGTCGTGCGCGTGCGCATTTAATTTAAAAGAGGAAATTATTATCATTATTGACCGGGCCAAAAAGGGGAAGGTTGTTATGCTTCTCCATAGAGGTAACTTGGGGTCCAAAGGGTAGGTTACTATTAATAATGATCTGGGGGCCAAAGAAGAAATGTTATCAATGTTATTATTTGCTTGTTAATCATTGGGAAGGGGGGGGGAGGTCAATTATTTATATACCTCGGCATGGGCATTAAAAATATGGTATAAATATTTGTAGATATTTATTTCAAACGATTTATTATTCTATTGCACAAAACATCGAATCTTCCTCACGATTCTTACCGGCACCAAGCTAACGCAAATAATTACTATTTTACCACCCAAAAAAACATAACTAAAAACTAACAAAAAATAATAAATGTTTATGGTGCGCGTTGGCACGCGCGTAAGACGTGCGCACGCGCACGACAGTAGGAAAAAAATTAAAATATAGACCTTTAGAGTATCTTGCAAAATGGGGTGATCTGTTACGTTTGGGAACAAAACTTTCATGCAATAATCACGATAGCTGAGAAAAGGAATCCCAACTTCGCTACTTAGCTCATTAGTTATTTCAGTCATGTCTGTTTGTAGTTCTGCAAATGCTATATATATGACAAAATCATAAAAAATTGATAAAAACAGAGCTGATAAATACCTATTTTCAAACACTAGAAGATAAAAAGGCCCAAAAATTTTTTTTGGCTGGCCCCTAAAAGTGCGACGTCCATAAATTGTGTGCTTATTAAAAAAAAGTGCATGTCTATGACATAACCATAATATTTATAAAAATGATGCCTCTTTCTCTCGAATATTACAGCATACAAGCTACCCTGGCAAAAGTCGAAAGCCAGAGTGATTCACATGCTCAAACAATGCATTCCTTGGTCTATATATCTTGAATAAGATGACATATTTGTTAGGGCATAGTCCCTTTAAGGGTTAAAAATGTTAATTATTAAAATTTCATATCTTTTTATTATTAATCTTATTTAATTGAATTTTTACAAAGCAAATATTCCCAGCTCTGTATATAAATGTTATACAACCTTAAACAATAATAACACATTATTTATCAAAATTCTAAAAACATAAAAAAATAGTCTTCATTTTACGTCTAAAATTACTTTTAGAAGTAAATTTAATTTTACAAATTTAGCGTTTTACTTTTGCATATTTTGTTTAAACTCTAATTTATAAACTTAAATGTAAATCTACAAAAAGTTTAAAATGGTTTAATTTTAAAATAGCAATAGTCTAGTTTATTTAAAGTAGAAAATTATTAAGTGTAAATAACATGCAATTTGTGGCTAAATCAAGAGATTTTAATAAAGTATTAGCTCCACTGATAAAATGTAATAAATAAGTGCACAATAGTTCAGAAGAATCAAAATGTAACAAGACGTGTTAAAGATATTTAACATTTGTATTTTACCAGTTTTGCACTCTTGGGCAACTCTCAACTCCAATATATTCATTTGTTCTTTCATATTCCGTAAGGCCCGATTTTTTTGATCCGATTTTCGGCGGTAAGCGAATAATACGCCGACAAAGACGCTCGTGAGTATCAAAATGGCCACAATCATGAGAGCGAGAGGCCAGCCCTGACTGAGACTCAAAAATGAGGAGGATGGAGCATTTGTACGAGAGGAGAGCAGACCCTCATTGATGAGTGAGTGTGAGGTGAGCAAGGCCTGGCCCAGACCAGGATATGTGATATAACCCACGGGAGATTGAATGTTTCCATGGGTACCGACAGTAGCCTAGGTATAATTTAGTTATATATATATACTTAAATAATTTAAAAAAATGCAAATAAATGCAATTTAAATACATACAGGAATTGAAATATTTAACCATTATTTATGAGATATGATTGTTTAATTTTGGTGCGTTTTAGGATCGAAAAACACATGTGTTTGAATTAAAAAATAAAAAAAAGGCTTTTAAATTAACTACCATGAAAAACGGGAAATATCACTTAAAATAAAAAACAATTTTTTTTGAAAAAATCCTTGTCCCAATTAAAAATTGATTTCCAAAAACTAACTTTATCCCATAATCGTAAATTCAAAGCATTAAACTCACACAATTATTAATTTAATAGGAAGTGAGATCATAATTCTAAAAAAACCCGAGGAATTTTATGTTTCAAAACAATTATTTTAGCCCTTATAATAATTTTGACAAATATGCGTTAAATTTTTCAAAAATTTTGAAAAAAAAATTTTGTGGCCTTACACCGTTTAGAATTATTATGTTTCAAAAATTACTTGCACGAGAAAAGTGTCCATAAGGTTAAAATTAGTTTGGCCACCATCAATCATTGCATCAGCTGCACGCTTGAAAATCCTTTTAAGTAAGGTTCTTATGCCCCGGCTTTTATAATTTGAATCGATTGGCATCATTTCGGCATTATTATTAATATTGTAAGCTATATATTCCTCGAGGTATTGTGGAAGTCGGTTAATAGTACGGGCCAGGCCCTCCTTAATGCCGTTAAAAGTGGGCAGTTGACAAATCAAAACTGAAGCGTTCAGCTGGGTGACCTGACAGGCGAGAGAAAGGCTCGTTAGTGAGTGTTTGAGGGAAGGAAAAGGTGATAGTAATGATGGAGTTTGTAGTAGGAGATTTAATAGGAGTTGAGTATACTCCTCAGGGGTGAGGGTTGACGTGAAGGCAAAATCTATACGTTTCTATCAATTAAAACAAACAAAAAATTTTATAGAGACAAAAATTGAATGAAACAGCAAATTGTTGTTACTAAATTTTATTAGTAAATGTAATACCTTTAACATGCAGATCAGGGCTGGGAAAAAAAACTAAATGGGCTATTTTTTAACAAGTTTTTGGGTTTTTTTTTCCAAATGCCCACAAACTCGTGGGCATGGCAAAAGAAAAGCCCCTTTATTTGCTTAAAGAAAAGGGGCATGTTTAAAAAAAGCCCCTTTTCTTAAAAAAAAACTCTTAGGAGCTTTAAGAAAAAATAACCCACCCATCAAAATTTTTTGAAATTATTATAGAAAACATAAAATGGGTTTTTTGGGGCTCTTTTTAAGAGCCACTTTTTGTGGGTTTTTTTTGCCCCTTTTCTTAGTAAGGGCTTTTTTTGAATTCTTATTTTGGCCCTTTATATTTGCCCCCCTTTCTTTTTTTATGTTTTAGGGGAAAAAATGAGCCAAAGTTTATTGGCTCATTGTTTTCCCAGGCCTGATGCAGATTTTTAAATTCTTTGGTTTGACAAATAACTTATTTGAGATTTAAGAGTGGATAATAAGAATAAAATTTATGATAAAATATGATGGGCTTCCATTTGGTTTCAGACAGATAAAATTAATAAATGTAAAGAGTTTTTTGCAGCAATGAGCTAAATATAACGGAAACGGGGGAAAAACAAACTTTTGGGTTATATTACATACAAATCCACGAAAAACAAAACAAATACTTTTTTATCTATGCCGGGCTTCGTTGACGTCTTCTTATTCTTTTTGTCAAGCTTGGGTTGTGGTGGACTCTGGGGCATCGTTCTTTGCTCAATTTCACGTTGGACGTTTAAGAGAATTTGGAGTGGGAGGAGCTGAACGGCAAAATCTCGTTCTTTACAGCCCATAGGATAACACCCGAAGTCTCCACGAATCTGGAGAGTTTTAGGTCCGTCTAACCCACCAACAGGACCTATGGGCGGCCTTTTGTTAGGTAATGCGGCAGCATTATTAGATGATCCTTTGGCCTCTGATGGTTGTGGCAAATAGGACACCAAAGGAATGTTAATTAAGTTTGAGGTCGATGATGATGATGATACATTTGCATATAGAGATATTTCATTTGGTATTGAAGGCTGAGGAACAACTAAAGTTTCGAAAACCGGGTCAGGATAAATTACGAAAGTTGAGGCGGGGGTAGGTACCTGACCCTCGTCGGGAGAGAAGGCCCGACGTTTTTGTTGGAAGGTCAGCTGATTTTGCTCCTGATAAGGCAAGGTGCTAGGGTTAGGGGCAGGCAGGGCCGGTAAGGCATTATCGAAAACTATGCTATAAGCAATGAGCTGAACATGTGGAGGATTGTTGTTGTTGGAAGGAAAGTTTGTTGAGTAAAGGGCATCGTGGCGTAAAAAGCTTTGAGGAGATGAATGAATGTCAGGCCAGCTGTTGGTTGATTTAAAAGCAGGATTGATGCTATCAGCTGATGTAGGTTGAGCAACGGATCCAAATAAGTGTGGATTTTGAATAATTTTGGGAGTTACACAGGTTATACGGGTATCCGAAACGATGATACAAGATTCAGTCAGGTTAATGGTGTTACCGTGGCCATGCTCAACAAAATTTACTTTATTTCTATAATTATTATTTAGTTGGCTCAGTGTGGACGGTTGAATGGTTAGCATAAGTAGGGCTTCTTGGACATGGCTAAACCGTACGCCTTCGAGTGTAACTAAAGTGCCTCCACTACAAAAATAACATATGTAAAAAAAGTTAAAAAAAAATAAAACAATATGATTTATAATTACATTCATTTTTCAGTTTGCTCATATCAGTCTAATTTTTAAATAGCTGCGGACCTTTGCAAAACAAATTTTATCTAATACTTACTGTCCTTTAAACTCAAAGCAAGCTCTAATATTTTAAAACTTTTGGGATGAAAAAAAATAAAAATGCAATAAGTCACAGCCAAAACAATTAAATATAACTAGGAGGTAAATATAAAAGAAATAAATACAAAAAATAACATTTGAATGGAAAAAAAAATCCAAGCGTCTTGTTTTAATTTCATATATTTTGGCCCCTTTTTTCTTATTTGTATATATTTGATGTTTTTTACCCACATTTTTTCACATAATTTTGCCTCTTAATTTATTTTAAATTCATGTTTTTCGATTATGCCTACATTTTGCGCAATTCTTTGTTCTTATATAATTGTGTGTATGAGCGAATAAATAAGTAACATACATCGTAAAAAAAATTTTTATATGGAGAACAAGGTTAAAATTAAAAAACAACTAAGAGTTGAGGAGTAGAGCATCAGTGCATAATAATAATAAGTGAAGTAACCTCATAATAGTGGCTGGAGAATCAACTTTATCGATCCGAGCGTCTTCGAGATAGGTATAGGTCAGACCTTCGTATTCTTTAAAGCTATCATCGATACCATAAACCACAAGACCTGACAGGTGACCTGAGAATAAATAATAATATTTCTTATATTACCATGTTCAAAGTGATTTAGTTTCGTAAATTTTGGTAAATTCTTGTATATATCATTTTGTATTTGAACATATTTCAAAAGGTTGCCAAGTATTAAGCACATGTAACAATTTTTTCTTTTAATGAATATAATTATCAAATTAGAAAAAAATTAAAGTAAATTCATTGCAGTAAACTAAATTTGAACTGTTTTTAAAAAATGCCCAAATAAATATTAAAATTTTGAACAAATAAAAATTATTTTGAAAATGGCTTTATGAGAATATCTTAAAACATGGATTATATATAGGTTAATTTGCAGCCTACGCTTCGTCTTGGAGAAAAGCCTAAATCTAAACATAAACCACGCGTTTTTAGTTATAATGCGTCTATACATTAGATATGGAGAGATTCAAGTTTTAGGGTAAGTTAGTTTTAGGGAAGTGTAAATTAGTGTGAGGAGCAAGAATTTAAAAGTAGCAGATCAATAAGCTTGTGAGCCATATATAATACAGACAGCTATAAAAACAAAATTCGGTTATAGAATTGCCATTTTGACAACAAAAAAATTTTTAGAAATAATTATTTATTCCGGTGTATTTATTATCTTTTGAATCATAGGAGATATAAAGTCCACCCCCACCATGTTTTAGGGGTGAGCTAACACTACGTCGCTGCAAAACAGTCATAACATTTTTGTCCTCCTAATACTCAGAAAACATATGACCAAAAAAGGTGTCGCATCTTTACCTATTTCGTTCCTATCCGGGGAGGGGTCAAGATCGTCAGAGAGGGTGGCGGGCGAAGCAAGGCACACCGTTTTGTTGGGCGCACGGGTAATGACGGTACAAGGCCTGTGGGCCAGTCTAACCACGGCCCTGTTGCCGGCGTCTAAATTTGTGCCGGTCAGGGTAACGCGAGTCCGGCCCGAACGGGTACCTCGGGTGGGGTGAATGGATTGAACGTCAAAATCCTTTTGTTGAGAAAAGAAAGAGAGGATATGGAAAAATGGAATATATGACAACTATTAAAATTTAAAAACTTTTTTAAAGTATAATATATAGTTATATAATATCATAAATATAAACATATTTGACACCTGCAATATAAATATATATTTTTTTAACTCAATTGAAAAAAAGATTACAAAGAGTATTTTCCCAATTTTAAAATAACTTGAAAATAAGCAAAAAAAAAAATAAAAAAATTAGATGCATCTTAAAACTCTAAAAGCTCGTTTAGGTTTTTTAACTTTTGAAAGACAAATAAATGTATTTTGTATAAAAAGTTTAAGCTTACCCTAATTCTAATATAAAACTAAGGGGACACAAAGTCAAAACTATTTGGGCTCCTGTATAAAATTTTTCGGATTTATAGATATCAACTTGATAACAAAAAAGTACAAAAATATTAATTTTTCCCTGCATTTATTTTTATATTTAAAACATTAAAATTTAAAAGGTGTCTTCACGTACCACAAAAGTGAAATATTCACGGCTCTGAGCCTTGTACCCATCGTCTCTCATTTGTTGATTAGAATGATGAGTCCCACCACCGACTACGAAAGTTATGGGACCCGATTTAGAATTGACGTTATTGCTATCAAAATCGCTAGATTTTGTTTCTTTGTCGTCCAAATCAATATCCATGCTTGGCCGCACCCCATCACGCGTCAGCTGATTTGGGTCTCTTTGAGGTTCGGTCAAGCTTGAGCTGCTTTCGAGACGACAGGTTATACTTCGTGAGGGCACAAACAGGGATTGGTAGGGAAGGCAAGGCACACCGGCAACTTCTATGCCCGAAATGAGCTGAGCCAGAGAACGGGGCAGATTAACGCCCGTTATAGTTACTTCAGTCCCACCATCGAGTGGGGCGGTTTTGGGGTTAAACTAAAATACAATGATGAATATAAATGAATGGGTAATTAAATTATTATTTCCACGTCATTAAAAAATTTATATATATACGAAAAGCTAGTTTGTGTAATATAATATATTTATCTAAACTTGGTTCTTGTAGAATTTTATTGTATATTAAAAAATTCAAAGTTTAAATGCGGCAACGTGCCGTTGCTATAAATACTAAGTATGAAACCAAAATAGTTATTAAGGTATCCGGACAAAACTTGGGCGTCCTATCATATAGCATTATTTAAGGCAATCATCGTTTTAGGTCAAGTTTTTTGTGCTGATAACGAACATAAAATCAGAAATCTAGCCAATGCCTCGGAATTTTGTTATTTAGAGTCAAAAATGAGATTTACTATTTTTAGCGTTTTATATTTATAAAATCTAAAAGTAAATAGGAACTTTTTTATCAACGAAACATTTATTAATTGATAAACAAGCTATAGCATCTAAATACGCCAGTAATATTTTATGAGCCTGATAGTATTAGAAAATTTTATAAATTTTTTCCTCAAGTTTGGACCCAAATCAAAAAAAACACCTGATAATTAAATATCTAAAGCATTAAGATAGTTTTTTGTACCATATTCAAAATCACCACCAATGAGTTGACCAAGCCCAAGAAAATTATTAATATAAAAAAAAATGCAATTTTTAATTTAATGTAGTATCTTAGGCCGTTTTTTTTTATAAATTATGCCAGAAACACAGTAAATTTGTTTAAATTTATGTATAGCCGTCATGTTTATCATTTTCCGTAATAAGTCAAAACACAATAAGATCATTTTCGAGATCGAAGTTTGAGTTAAAATATATTTAACGGCATAGATTTATTCTCACATCGTGTATAACGGGCCTGGGGCAAGTGTCGTTAATACGGTCCAACCAGCGGGTATCAGTCCCACCGAAACAAACTTGCTTGACTGTACAGCTAGAGGAGGTGCTATCAATGTCCTCGAGGCCGGGAAAGGTGTTCTCGCCGGCGCGGGCAGCTGAAGGAAGGCACCAAGAACATCCGAGAGCCGAAGGTAGCGTAGTGCACGACCCACAATCGCGGGCGAGAAGGGCACAATCGTAAATCTTTATGGTGTCAGCCCGTCTAAAAATTTTAAATATCATCAAATTTGTTTTTACAAATGTTATAGCCAAAACCAAAAATAATACGAACTGTGCTGGAAAACAATGAGCCAAAAACTTTGGCTCACCCCCAAAACATAAAGAAAAAAACGGAGGGCTAAATAAGAATTCAAAAAAAGGACTCACTAAAAAAAGGGACAAAAAAACCCCAAAAAGTGGCTCTTAAAGCACCCCATAAAGCCCTGTTTTCTTTATAATTATTTCGAAAAGTTTAGATTTTTTCTTTATAATAATGACGAGGTTATTATTTTTTGAAGCTCCTAGGAGCTGTTTTAATAAAAGGGTTTTTTTTAAAACATGACCGGCAAGAAAGAGGGGTTTTTGCCATGCCTACGAGAGTGTGGGCATTTGGGGGAACAAAAATGCTAAAAATAAGGCCCATGTATTAATTTCCCCCAGCCCTAAATACAACTAAAAAACCATACGACCTATGTGAGGTCTGGATTTTTAAAAGGGTATCTAACTTTACATACAGAGTATTAAAATGTTAAGTATTTAGACAAGTTAAAACTTTTATTTTTTCCTTAAATTTATGCTAATCACCCTAATTTA
This sequence comes from Acutogordius australiensis, assembly GCA_030555515.1. NCBI lineage: Eukaryota > Metazoa > Nematomorpha > Gordioida > Gordea > Gordiidae > Acutogordius > Acutogordius australiensis. The sequence goes on along the minus strand of CM060244.1, from coordinate 535,153 downwards.
TATTAGATGTAAAGCATTCCCATTTGATAAGCTTGGATAATGTTTAGTTCATTTTGCTAAAAAGGAAAACAAAAATGAAGATATTCATATATTACTTCGTGAATGGCGTTTCATCGCGATAGCCGCGTCCAAACTCTATGCCATCCTGGGTAGCGTATCGCCCCCTTAGAGCTATTTCTTCGGGCCAAAAGGGCCCATCAATTTTGTTGTTTGATTCCCCTCCGGTAGGGTTAGAAAGGCCTTGCCAAAACACGGCAAACCGGAGAACGGAAGCCGGGTGAGTTATTATACTCCGCATGGAAAAATTAGCGAACGAATCGTATTCAGGGTCCGGCAAAGGCCGTACAGTTAAAAGTTCTGCCGTATCCGTGACCGAACATTCGAGAGTGTCAGTGCTGGCGTAGTATTGGGCCGGAACGCTGTAAATTCGTTTGGGGGTCAAGAAGGCGCAAAAAAAGCTCGTCATAAAGGCCGGTTGAAATTGCAGGGCGCGCATGCGCAGCGTGAAAGGGAGGCGGGAATGGAGCCAAAAGTGAGGGCGCGGTGGGCCAACGTTATAACCTGAGGGTTTATACAGCTGTTCGTTGACGTTTTTGGCTAAACAAATTTAAGACAATATATTACACACATATAATTTTATGATATGGCGAGAAAAAAAATATATAAAAAATTTAAGGGGAGCCACTTTTTTACCCAAAAATAGAAGATTTAGTAAACCTAATTTATTAGGATTGCAAAATTAAAGATAAACCCACACGCTAAATATGTACTAAAATTTAACTGCATTATTTATAAATTAATAAAATAGAGCAAAAATATATTATTGAGAAAATAAAAGCAACATACTATAACAAACTGTTTGCATAGACAATTGTATTGCTTTACAATCTAATTCTCTAATACAGTTTCTCAGTAAAATTAAAAAAAATCAATTTTTCCATTAAAGGTGTCTGCAAAAACATTTTTTAATAATAAGACTCAAGGCAAATTAAAAAAATGTAAAACCAAAATCATCCAGACACATTTTTAGCGAAAACAATTTTTATGAGTTTAGCCACTACCAGTTAAACGGTTTTAGATATTCAGTGTTAGCATTTACCTTCAGGCTTGTATAGAGATTCATCGATTACGATCAAATTATCAGCCGGATCCCCTTCATTCAAATAATTTGGGCTTTGGGACCTTGGTCTGCCCCCGTACAACGACACATTTTCATTTTCATCTAACGTCGTCGTAGGGTTTGTGGAAACGGCCAGGGGTGAGATTATTTCAAGTTTGGGGCAAAAAGTCGGTCCGATTCGGGAACTGACACCAATTCCCTAAACATTGAATGATATATATATATTCATGATTCATAAAATAAAATCAAATTAATTATATTTGAATAAATATTTTGAGAGTTTTTAATTGCTAGTGAAGGCTAGGACCTGTCTCTATATTCGTTTTAAATTTTTCCAAAAAAAAAAACGATTAGCCATTGTGTATTCGACATAAATAAAAAACGGCCTTTTTTTTTTCATAAAAATCTCAATTGTTTTTAATTTCACGAAAAATCAATCATTACAAGGGTCTAGCACAAATATATTACAGTACAATTAGTAAAATATGGAACTAGGTTAATTTTTGTAGATAAACTTGCGGCAATAAATAACAAGGATGAACTATCTTAGATACCATAAATTAACTCTAATCAATTTTTTTATATAAGTTGGAAGATTAGTTAACAAAATTCAATTAAGATAGAAAGATAATTCACAAAAATTCTTACCTCAGATGATTGGAAACTATTATACAAGATTTAACACTTAATCTCCAAAATATTAACTATAACTTGGTTAAACTTTTTTACGGGTTAAGTTAAATGGACTACACAAAACTATATATTTAATAGAAATTCTGGGTTAACTTTCACTAAAACGTAGCCATTCTTATATTTGCCTATCGGCCTAATAAAAATAACGCCATAAAAATAACTTTAATCCCGGTAACAAGGTAATCGTTCCTACAATTCCGACCCGGGTCCTCAGTGCACTTGTGGGATTTAACGCACCAATGGCATGGGAATTGGCCTGAACCGTTAACGCATTCGATACAAGTAAGGTAGGTGGCACAATCAAACGCTTTGAGATTGAGGGTGAGGAATGCTCGTTCGTTGGATACTTGTTCGTCGCTTTGAGAGCTTAGGATACCTAAAATGCCCAAAAACATTTCATATCATATAAAATATAAAATTTGAATTCTACTGATTTAGCATAACAATATATAATAGGTCGAGTAGGAGAAAATTATATTATGATTTAATGTTATTGGTAAAATATTTATGGTTCCAAAGAAATTTATAGAAAATTCACCAGTTATTGCATCAAAATGATTCTAATCATCAATTTTTTATCAACTCTTCAATTATTTTTTATAAATTTTACAAAAGTTGAACGGAATATAAGTTCGGAAGTAAACAACATTTACGTATCTATACTAGAAAAAAAATATTACCCAATTCCAGGTCATAATAGTGCCTTCGACGTCCGATGATATTCGAGTAAGCGTCAGCTGTAGAGGCTGAATCTGCGCCGGCGCTATGAGAGGGAGGGATGAGTGAGCTTAGATTGTGAGTGGAACAACTGATAGCTCGCCCCTGGGTCAGGCCGGCCGGAAGAGGAATCGGGATGGCCCGAATGAGCAGGCTACTCCTGTCTTCAGGCGTTAGCAAGCAATAGTACAGCGTCAACGTTGTAGGAGAATTAATTGATGGGGAAAGTGCGTTGGGTAGGTAATTCAGGACGAGACGTATCTTTTAAGGGTATTTTTTAAAAAGTTATCAAATTAATGTGCAAATTAATATGCAAAATATTAAAAAATAATATATAAGCACGAATACAAACATTTAAAACAAATTACAAAAATATTTTTGATTAGACAATTATTAAAGACGCGCTTACATTCAAGCTATTGATCATTTATAAGGTAAACCAATTCATATTGAAAAAAAAACAATTTAATTAAATTTGGCATATATTGTTCAGAAAAACAGTATATTTTTAATTTTTAAAATTAAAAATTTAATTTATTCTATTCATTATAATTACACTGGACAACAAATTTTGGACGACCCTAAGCAACATTTATGGCAAATATGGTTTTTGGTCAAGTTTTTGGCGCTGTCACGAATATGAAATCAGAATTTTTAGCCAAGGCCTTAGATTTTTAGTTATTCGGTGTCAAAGTTGAGATTTTTCAATTTTTGGGGTATTTTGGGCTTCTATATCATAAAACCTATGGGTAGTAACAAAATTTTAAAAATACATTTAGATAACGAAAACATTCATTATTAACGTAAGGGGTTTAAATTTTTTTTTAATATTTAATTTTTTTTTTTTAAATTTTTGTAAAATTAGTGGTTTTTGTCATAAACTCCGTTTTTTGATCTTAAATAACTTGAAAGTAAATTGCTTAAAATTTATGTAATAACCTTTTTTAGATATGTTTTTTTATGAGGAATCTGAATATGCCAATAGATTTTTTGCAGAATTAATAGTAAAAAAAAAATTTTTGAATTTTTTTTTAAACTTTGGACGCGGTTTAAAAATAATTGGAGGCCTTAGAAAAAAAAACTGAACCCGGGATCGTTATCGCAAGAAAATTCTCTACAAAACCCTTAAAAAATTGTTTAAGTTGTTTTTTTTGTTGTCCAGTGTTATTTATAAATATTCATAATTTATTTTTATTACACAATTTGAATAAACTTTTCTTTTTCAATATTTTTTACATGCAAACAGAAAAAAAATGGGCTGAATTAAAAATTTTGTATATAGAACGTCAAGGATGCAATTAATCAGCTGTCAAACAGTTAATAAATAATATTTAGTGATCTTGGCCACAGCGTAAAATTAGGAACAAATTACAAGTGGTCGCTGGTTGACGTGCATTTGAGTCGGCGAAATCCAAGTAACGGTAGGGCATTCATCTCCCGTGGAAAAGCTGAGCCAGGGCTGATTCTCGTAAGATTTGATCCCGAAACTCATAAGTGGGGAACGGTGTTGTTGATTACCGATTGAGTCGGTATTACTATCGCGGTTGTTATCGGTAAGACAGGCATCTTTAGTTTTGCATCTAAATGTGAAAAAAAGGGCACATTCAAAATTATAAAATTACATAATTTTTATTTTTTTAATTTCAAAAAAAATAATAAAATAGTATGAATAAAAATACTTTTACACAATATATTAATCCTTTAATTTACAAACGACGTTTTATCCAAAATATAAAACAATTTTAAGTATATTTTTTCCCTTCATTACCCGGCCAATCTTAATAAAACACTTAATTTATTTATTTGGAAAAAGTATTTATAAGTTGATTTGTAGCAAAAAAATTTAAACAATATTTCTTTGAAGAATGAAGTCGCAATTCTTGCACCATTAAGGGCCGGATACCAATCAAGTCATCATCTTAAATAGTTTAATTGTCTAACAAGATATTTAATAGCGCGTTTAAGTTCATTCATTTTTTTTTTCAGAGAAAATTATATCTGAAATTTTAGAATTTTTGATAATTTTTACAAGAAAAAATTGTAAACATTGTTTTTTAAATCTCTTATATGCAGATTAATTGCTCTTGGTATATGTAAAACCTTTACTATTATAGTTGAATTCATATAACATAGCCTATAATAATTTCAAAAAAACTCATTTAAAAATACTTTTTGTTAATTTAAAAATTTTTCCAATAAAGAATGAAGTCGCGAAAACTTCCTAATGGGAATTTTATTTGTGTTGTTGAAGATACTTATTCAAAAAAATGTATTATAATAGTTAAACGAAATTTGTTACGTATTTTTGAAGCATTTGTGTGTAATAATGGCCCGTTCTATTTGCATACGATTTAAATAATTTCAAAAAAAAAGTGAAAAATTATTTACTTTTTATCGAAATTACACCAACCACAATATGGGTTTCGGGCATCGAGACAAGCCTTGCAATCAATGTGTTGGTTGCAATGGTCTATACCAATACGAGATATCTAATTTCAAATATAAACAAATGTTAGGCCACGTTCTAAGACATATTTTGAAAATAATAAAATTTTTAATTAATTATTTCGTTTTGCGAATTACATAAAAAATAATAGATGAAATTTCTTTATAATCTGTTTTTTTAGTTTCAAAGAATTATTTATGTTGTTTTATATCCATTAGGGGCTTTTTGGCAAAGTTATAAAACGACTTTAACCAAAATTTCCTAATCTAACAACTTAACACCTTTTTTGCAAAAAAAAACAAAACTTCATTTTATAAGCAACGCAGTCTAGTAAAAACCAGATAGAACTTAAATTACCAGCTTTATTATTGTTAATATGCTTATTCAATTATTAAAAAAGTTATGAGATGACTTTAGTAAAAGCCTTGAAACAAACCCGAGATCCGATGAAATTTCACTTGTAAAGTCGCTGATATTTTCAATAGATTAGCTGAAGTTAAAAAATTTTAATCCCGGCGGGTATCGCGTTATTTATAATATAAGAGGGTACGAGATAAATCCGTCTAATACTTTGTTAACCTCAAGTCGAGAAACTCTTTATTGGGATTATCTGAGGTCTAATGCAAGCATATCACATCACCTGATTTATAACCATGTAATTCCGATAGTGTCACAATGGATATCACGTGATGAAAATTCAAATACTGTTATGTCTTTAATAACCATTGAATTTAGCAATCTTTATTACTCGGTCGGTTAAAAGGGGTAACCTAATTTGGAGTCAAAATGTATGATTCAAAAAATTTGGTATAACCCACACCAGGATACAAGGGTTAATAATCAACTTTTTTTGGGTGAGGAGCATTGAAATTGCTATGCGGCGACGTTCATAACCCCTAGGGTCAATAGGATTAAGCGCGTCTCTCCGCCAATACCACAATTTCCATCGAAATGACGCCATATTGTTCGAAATATTACAGCATGCAGGCTTTACAACTCTGGCAAAAATTGAAGGCCAGAATCATTCACCTGCTAAAATAATGCCCCCCCTTGCCCTACATCTCTTGAAAGAGACGGCATACCCGTCAGGGCATAGCCCCTTTTAGCCCTGTCGGGTACTAGGCAATCACCTAACCTAGACCAAGAGCTAAAGTGTATTATAGATTAGCTAAGTTTTAAGGATTGAGTCAGTTAAATTAGGACAAGTTAAGGGTATGGTAAGGGTGAGCTACCACAAAGATTTGCCCAACATTATACCTGTAAATAGAACACACATGATGTATGAAGCTGCTAGCCTGCTAGGGCAGTAGGCCGTAATGCCTATGGTAAGAATCTAGGCTAAAAACCTAGGTCACCGTTGTGCGAGCATATCTCACTATTTGACCCGTCGGGAATATTATTTAGTTTGCGCTGGGTCAAAATAATCACACGGGCCTATGCCCGCATTTGGGGAAAGGTAGAAATGGAACTTTAAATCATTTTTGTCTTACAAAATTGGATAACAAGAGCACGCTTAGGTAATAGAATGTTCATATTTGAACATATTTATCCAGTGCTTTTGGTAACATCAATTATTTAAAAGCTTTAGCAAAAATGTGAACGCAAAAAATTTCAAATATTTAAGATACAGGGGGTTAGTAGTAAAAAAGACAATTTTTATAAGGCCTATGTGAGAAATATAGAAATGATAATATATATCATTTAGGATAAGAAAAACCACACGAAAAGGGTTTGGGTTTGCCGTAGATGTATAATCGAGTGTATAATTTAACATAAACATTCTTACTAACTAATTGTTTTACGCCCTAAAGGACAAATATTTCGAATGTTTTATTATGAGAATTTACCTCAATAAAAGGATACAAGCTTTTATATAACAGCTCACATACATAATTCTAGTTCTTAAACCATCGACCAATTATATTTCCGGGTTGGTATGTGTTTAAAAAGGTAAGGGGCGAACTAAAAACACCACTTAAATCGGGCCTAATTAGAAACTTTTCATAATACTAAAAAGTATATGTATGGAACTCTATAGGCAACATACAATAGTCCAAAAATAAATTAATTCAGCCAGGTAATATAACTGAGAACCTCTCATAAAGAATAAAGATCAAAGAACGTCACCTAAATCTCTCTTACCGTACGGTACACGTAAGCCTTCCAAATGCAATTATGAAGCAATATGGATCATGAATTTATTTGACCTATAGTGCAATCTATTAAATAAAATTAAAGATTATAGAATAATTTTTTTGATTTTTTTTTGGACAAGAAAGTTTTTTTTCCCATTTTCATTTTATATTAAATCTGCTTAATTTTAGATTGACTTTTTAATCTTTCTTTTTCGCAAAAATTTATGTCAAGTGCGAATGCAGTTTAAATAGGTTGTGTGCAATTACTAAATGTGAGCTATATATACTCTAAAGAAGAAAATGAGAATGGGAAAAAGGAAGTTTGAAGATTAAAGGCTAATTTTGTCATAAAAAAGTTGTGCTTCCGGTAGGGCGCGTTTAAAGTTGATTTATTTTAATAAAAAATAGTAAATAATTCTTTAGTGCCAGTACATTGGATTGGCAATTTTTTTCTAGATACGCGTTTACACCCTTAAAATTTTTTCAAATTATTTTTAAAAAAAAATTAAATTAACTTTAAACGTGCTCTTATATAGGCAATAATATATAAAAGCACTTGATATGCGGTACAATGAGATTTTAAAATACCTGACCTGATGTAAGTCATTAAGTAATGGGAAAAAGAGAGCTATAAACGGTGTAATTAAGAACAAGCTAATAAAAATAAGACCCATTAAAAATGGCCGAAAAAATATTTTGGTCAATGTGGTAGAAATGTATTGCTTCGGTTCAAACTTGATGAAAATGTAAGGAAAAATTACCCAAAAAACATATATATTGCTAATTTTTTGACACTATATGCCATAAATTGTTGCTTATAAAGAAAATTATATGAGCCAAAAATTACATAAAACTTCTCTAAAGTGTAACCACGACCTCAGAATACAACAGGTTAATGTAAAACAGGCCAAACTGAATTTAAGGACTACACTAAAAACGCTCAATCATGTGATCGAACTTTTGTAGGGGAAAGTCATTAAAAAAAAGGAAATTTAGCCAAACAAAGTACCGCGCAGTTATTTAAACTATGCAAAAAATGTTAAAATTAATTGGAAAATAAAATAACTGCATTTTAGATTTTCTCTTATAATTATTCGATTTGTACAAGTGACCAGAACCAAATTAAGTTTATCTTTTTCGACCTAAAACTACCTAGCAAATTTAGCCCAGGTGATACGCACGGACGTTTATTTGCATTTGATTGGTTTACCAATAACAAATTGGTTGTTTTTAACAAAATCATCATTAAAACGAATACCCGGTCCGGCCGACATATTTATCGCCTTAGGTTTCGAGCCCTTGATTTTTAGATTTATTACAGTGCTGGCTTCAATAAAGTGGCACATGTTAGAAATAGAATGAATAATAACACACATAAAATGTGGCCATCAACTATTATATTCTTAATCGTTGTCACTAATAAAATAATCACACACAATTAATCTCTGTCACAATTAAATGGCCAAAATGATGTTTCCATGATAAATATTACTATGTTGTCAATAAATGGTCACACAAATTAGTTATGTTTACCATGAAATCACATCTTGGCCAATTAATTGTGATCGTGATCATTTTATTAGTGACCGCGATCAAAAAAATAGTGGCAGATGGCCACATTATATGTGACAATGATCATTTTTTTTCTGACACTCGCCAATTTATAGTGGCCAGCACTATATCTCTCAAACATACAGACCAGTGAAAGGATTTAACGGGTATGGACCTATCAGCTGTTAGGGTACCGAACATAAAAATTTCTTAAGGTTATCTGAAATTTGTTATATGATGCAGGCGTTAATTTAATCAAATCAGCTGTTCTTTAGTAAAAAGAAAATTTAATTTTAATTTACAATCACATGCCTCTGTTGTTTAATTTAAAACAAAGTAAACTATGTCATAAGACACAAGACCCAACATTAAAATTTGCGCGTGAATGCGTGAATATACTTGGTCCTCGGTGGTAACATATATGGATGTCTTATTAAAGGGTTCGAGCAAGATAGGCGATAGGACGTATGAGATCGAGGCTGTTTGGTAAACATCATAGATTGTGGCACTGTTAGCTGATTCTAAATGCACGGCTAAGACTAGACCTTTGTCGGTACCTAGATCATGTAATAGAAAGAGGTAAGTGAGTGAATAAAACAATTAAAAACAGCTGTTTCCAATACATTGTAGGCCGTGTCTTGTAATAATTGGTTTAGTAAGCAAGATTGGAAAACAATTGCACATGTCATAATCGCGTACTCAATTGCCGAAGCAATAAGACAAAATGCCTCTCTACCATAATTTATTTGTCTAACTTATATTTCGGGAAAATAAGAAAAGACATGGCCTAAAAACGATTTTGTGGAAGAGCTTAAGGACAACATACAAAAATACTTGCCCGATTTGTTCTCTTTCAAAAAAAATCGAAGTCTCATATCTATCTATCCTTTAAAAAGGTTAAAATTGACAAAGTCGTATAAAAATGATATTTTAGCCCGTTTAAGAGGAAATTTTAAAAATTATAAATCTTTAGAAAATAAAATTTACTTCTGGAAACGTTATTTCATCTTTAAATATAAATTATATTTGAAATTTTGTAAAAAATGCGTTTTTTCATCAAAAAAATTTTTTTTACATTATTTTGAACATGCCCTTAAAGAATATTATATTCATTGGCAAACGACAATAAAAGGTCGGAGTATAACTGCGAATCAAACTGCTAATATACGATATAGCCTTAACAAAACGATACAAAAAAAAATCAAAAAATTAAATTTTTTATAAAACTACTAAAGTTTTAATTTTAAACGTGGGCCCTCACAAACTTCTAACCCAATAAAAAGTGTTACATCTAGGTCATTTTATGTAAGATAGCAAACGTAGTAATATTCTAACATAAGAGAGGACCAAAAACTATTTATATAGCAAATAACACTGGACAACCAAATTTGGACGACCCTAAGCATTATTTATGGCAATAATCGTTTTGGTCAAGATTTTGGTGCTAATAACAAATATGAAGTTAGAATTTTAGTCAATGCCTCAGATTTTTATTGTCAAAGTTGAGTTCCTATTTTCGGGGTATGAGCCTCTATATAATGAAATCTATGGGTAATAACAAAAGTTTAAAAATATATTTAGATTACGGAAACATACATTATTAACCTAAGGCGTTTAATTTTTTTTATAATATTTAATTTTATTTTTATAAAATTAGTGGTTTTCATCATATAATCCGTTTTTTGATCCTAAACTTAAAAGTAAATTGTTGATAATTTTGAGCAATAAAGTTTTTAGATATGTATTTTATAAGGAATCTGAATATGCCAATGGATTTTATCGAAAATTTATAGTTAAAGATATTTTGTAAATTTTTTTCTGAACTTCGAACGCGGTTTAAAAAAAATTTGAGGCATTGGGAAAAAAACCCGGGGTCGTTATCGCAAGAAAATTCTCCACAAAACCCTCAAAAAATCGTCCTGTCCTTAATGTTTCTTTTGTTGTCGAGTGTAATCAATTTACATACATGGATATATATATGTGTCACCGTCCAAACGCAATATTCCGCTAGCAGAATATTGTTTGGACTTGATTTCAACGTCAAAAGCTTTTATTTCGCCAGAAAATTTCGCATAATTTAGCGAACAAATTTTTAATCTTGCAAACGACCATGTATTTTAGCCAAATAAAAAATTTTATAATATTTTTATTAAATTCTACTGATTAAATATTTTTATTAATTAGTTTCAGGCTTTATATTAATTTTTAAATTTTTAATATGTTTACCTTACAATTTTTGGTAAACCCTGGCATTTAATATTTGATAATATGATTATTTTACAGAGCATAAATGTATTTTAGGTTAAATCATATCTTAAGTGTATTTGATAACCTGCTTTAAAATGCTCTAACCGTTATACTATAAGGTCAGGTCAAACCGACATTATCACTTTTAATAAAAGTCAAATTTTTGCCAGCTTGATTAACTTCATAACAGGTTAGTAACGTATTTGATAAGGGCGCATTTAATTTAAAGTTTATTCATTTTTTAATAAAATGCTTCAAGAAATATTTTGCATGCTCATAATCAACATTGGCGATTTTTTTAGAGATGCGATTATGTCAAAAGAAAAAAATTAATTGAAATATTAAAACTATGAACGCGCGCCTTAACTGGACCAGAAAAACTTTAATTGTTTAAAGTGTTCAATCGGGGCCATAATCTGGCCCCGCCGACTATTTTATTTAATTGTTATAAACCTAAAATTGATTTAAAAAATAACACTTAACATAATATAAAAATATTAATTAATAGGGTTTGAATAGACATTTTTAGATATAATTTATATTATGACCGATTGGCAGCCAAAAATACCGTTTTTTATGATAATTTTTTCACTAAATTTGCAAATTTTACGATCGAATACAAGCTTTGGGCGCTGAGTTCAAATCAGAGAAAAATTCCGCCGGCGTTTTAGACGCTTACTATACGTCCATAGCGGAAAATAGGCTCCAGAAGTTTATATCAAGTCCAAACAAATTCTGCCGGCGGAATATAGGGTTTAGACGCGGACATACATAATTATTCTTTTTATTTGTTTAAGCCTACGTACTATATTGACTTTCAGGGGTTAATTCTAAAATTGCACATAATTTGAATATTAATTTATTTTTTAGCATACATTTAATTCTGTCGTGCGCCTGCCAGCGCACAAGAGAAGCCACGCGCACGAAAAGCCTAAAGGGATAAAAGAAAATATTATTATTTAATTTATAGTTTTTTAGTGGAAGTTTTTTTGTGGTAAAAAAAGGATTTTGTTTCGCGTTGGCGGAGTGTCGGAAGAATCATGAAGAATTAGATGTTTTGATGTTTAAAATAAATATAAAAGCTGAATAATTGAATGTTTGAAATAAATATAAAGGTCTACAAGTATTTATACTTTATCCTAATATACCTCACCCTATTAATTATAATTCTCTTCTTTGGCCCCGGGATCACCTCGATGGAATATCTTAATAACTTTTCCCTTCGGACCTCAGAATTCGGCAATGTTCCAGTGTTTGACAACGGCCACGAGCTTGTCATTTGGCGCAGTCGACAGGATAGTCGAGAGGAACCTGATAATAATAAATTTTTCCCTATGGCGCGCATTTTGCGACAGGATAGTAGTAATAATAACTTCCCCTATGGCGCGCATTTTGTCAATGACAGGATCTTTGATAATATTTCCCCTTTATACCCCAAGTTACCTCAATGGCGCAGCATAATAACCGTCTTATTTGGCCCCAAATCACGTCAATGATAATAATATTTTATCTTGCGAACTTGTCAATGGAATATTACAAAAATAGCTATTTTTCTAATAATTCGATACCGGTAAATGATTAAATTTAAATTGCCGAGAACAATAATATTAATGTATATGATCCGCCATTTTATTCTATTATCCTTTGTGTTCCTTTGTGTGGATGCGTGTAAACAATTATCACTCAACACATACATATGGATCTGCTTGGTGCGAGTAATAATAAATAATAACAAATATATGTACAAATTAATTACATGCGGGGGATTGAAAGATAACCGAGCGAACCGGACAACTGCGCAAGAAATGCATCATTATTAAGAATTAGGTTATTTTATGAACTGGGCGAGGTCACGGAATATTTTTTAAAAAAAAGAAAAATTTTGTTATTGTGATTTTAATGGACATAACGTTGATTTTGCATATAGATGGTGATAGAAATGTAAATTCATTTACAATAATACATTGTATAGTTACAATAATTTAATATTTTAATTTGGAGTGAATATTACCCTGAAAAGATAGAAAACTTGAAAATATAAATAAGATAATTAAATTTAATAACTGGGTGCAATAATTTTACCAATTTGTGTAAAATGGTTTTAGAATCAAACGATATTAATGAAACTAAAAGTTTTAAAATACCTAAAAAAGCGATCGTCATGTCATTCACGGTTGTACACGAGATGGCGGTTATAACGATATCTTCGATCATACCTAAAGGGGTCAAAATCAAACAAAATTTATAAATGAAACACATTAATTTTGTGTGTAATTACGTAAAAAATTAATTTCTTTTGCTCAGATTTATTTTTGTGATGTGAAAATTTTATTAAAAGCATTCAAGCTTCATTCAGTTTTGAAAAAATATTTCTTTTATAATAATTTGTGTTTGACGCAAAACAAATTCTAAGATGTTATTCGTATAAAAAATACTTTTTCTGACATAAAAATTTAAAAAATTTGTTAAAATATTTTAGAAATTTTTAAAAATGAATCTAGTTTGAACGCGCCCAAATAAATAACAAAGTGGACGGCAGCCATTTGAAAATTATATAAAAAATATACATGAGTTAACGGAACCATTATAAACCTAAATATATTTTGACTTAAAAGAATAGTCGGCTCAGATAGCTCAGTGGCAAACCTTCTGCCTTAGACGCAGGAGGTTGCGGGTTCGAATCCGTGCACAGTAGCTTTTTTCTTCGAAAAAATACTATAATCACGTTAAAGAAGCTTCTGAGTGGCCTGCGTAGGCACTAGGTCCTAAACGATGTGCCTAAAGTGAGAGCCTAGGATAAAAACCTAAGTCGCCGGCGTGCGAGCAAATCTTACTTTTTAACCCTTCCGCAATATTTTGCTTTGTTCGGGTTAAAAGAGTCAAAACCCTAACGGATATGGCGCCCATTAATGGGGAAAGGATGGGGGAACCTAAAACCAATTCTTTTTTTACTTAAAAGATAAGAGAGAAACTTAATAATTAAAAAATCTAAATATTTACTTTGTATGTCTGTTTTACAATATGCTTATTTTTTACGTCTAAACCAAATTAAAAAATAATAAGGGCGCGTCCAGAGTTTAATCCTTATATTTTTAACTTTAAAAAATTGAAATTTGGGGTTTTTCATGAAAATTATTGATTGTTGTTAAATATTCTCCCTAAGCAAACTTAATGAATTTAAAATATTTATTTATATCTGTTCGAGTACAGCTGACATCGAAATCATATATTTTTTAAGGCCTAAATATTCGTTTTTGTGAAAATTTTATAAAATTTTAACAAAAACAAATGCACTTTGAACTCGCCTTAATAATACAATAGGCTTACCGTAGAGGTCCGTAATTTTTGTGTCCAGCTTTTGGATGAGATTTAGTTGCAGAGCAACCGAACTTATTGGTAGTTGACTTTGTCTATCGTGGCTTAATGGATCCCCTCCGTTCATAGAATTTTTCTACAAAAATTTTTTTACATATTTTTTTGTATATATGAAGAAGACAATACATTCTAAAAAATTAACAAAAAAATATTTATAAATATATAAATAAAAAATATTGAAAAATTTAAAAAAATAGATTTTAGTAAAAAATTAGAAAATTTTTATTCGAAAATTTGTCTAAAATAACACAGCAGAGTGTTAAAAAACGACAAAATTTTTGTCATTTTTAAAACTTAAAGGCTATTTTCAAGCCTAACATAAAATTAAAAATAGAATCGGATTTCCAAATATAGAATTCAAATATTCTAAAAACCGTTTGGCTATCAAAGCTCCGTGCAATGTTAGGTAGGGAGTAGATGCAAAGGCGAAAGCCAATAGCTCTCTCCTGTCGTGGAAATGCCTTGGTATCCGAGGCAGTTTGCATTGACGGGTCGACGAGGTTAACAAAAGTTGATTGAACAGAAGATATACCATCATCTTGGGTAGTTGGAGAATGCGAAGTTATTAAAACGTCTGACGCCCCAATGCTTCGCTCGAGGGTTGGGCCGACAAAGGCGACGCGGGCAAAGGTTAGGATTTGATTGGGCGTGGGGAAATTTGATGCAGGGCCGTAGTTCTGAGGGGTGAGAAGATGCGTTTGACGGTGAGGACTAGATCTCGGGCCAGAAGTGACAGAAGATGATGGGAGGCAAGCAAGGTCCATTTCAGTGTACGTACTAAAAATGGGATCCTTGAGGTCAACGCGAGCTATACGGGCCCGATTAGAAATTTTGGGCGCCCCGGAAGATTTTGAGGGCCGGGTTTTAACATTACCGGGCTCGTTGATTGACCTGTCAGGTGTGATGCGTAATACGGTATAAGCGTAGTAATTCTTGAAAGGAGCATCTAAGAGGCTAGTCGTGGGAAACGAATACCCGGTAACGAACGTTACTTGTTGCCGTTCATCGTCATTGCTTGTAGCGGTTATAACGGGTGCACCACCCCCGGGAGAACCCGGGCCGCCTCCAGCGGGAGCTCCACCCCCACCGACAAATCGGGACAAGGGAACAGAGGCAGGTCGATAACTAAGAGCCGATTGGCCCTGGAGGGGCCGGTAGGCGAAATGAAAAATCTTGGGGGGTGGTTCGAGAGCGTAGTTAGCGAGGAAAGGGAAAACGGGGGCCTTGGTCAGGTCGCGGGCCGTAGGCGGACCGGGATGGTGAGATGTAGCCCCTATGAGGATGTGGGTATGCGTCTCGGAGGGCGCGAAAAATACAACCACCCCGCCATTGCCCCCACCCGCAAACCCAAAATCGGGCGCAGGATTTATCGGGTGGGACGGGACTTTGCCAGCGAAAATAGTTCGACCGTAATAAGAATTTGTTGGTGTGGTTGTGCTGCTACGAGAATTAGTCCCTGAATCGTAATCGTTTTTCTTCATGAGATCGAAATAATCGGTACGGGATAGGTATTCGAAAAAAGGATCATCCGAATTTTCGAGTTGAGGAGTATTTGCGTTATGGACAGGTGTTGTGGCCATATGTTTAGCGGTTATGGGAACCCTGGTGGAAGAAAGTGTAACGGGATCTCGTAGGACGCAAGAACCCATAAGGCTGTGACAATCAATGAGGATGTTATGTTTAGCATCGAACAACAGGGCCTGGTTGTAATTAACCTCAGCTTTTTTGCCATTTTGTGAATTAGTGGTAGGTCTACAATCCAGTTTAGGAGCCGGAATAGGCGTATCAGCTGATCGAGATTTTAATGCGTTAACATCGAAGAGGTATTTATTATCGTACAAGCTTTGATAGAGGGTGACGTTTATGCTGGCCGGGTATGTCCTAATTGCATTTGACTGATGATACCTAGTGGCATTATTTGAATTCAAATTAGCTGGGCCCGCGGGCGGGAAAAGATTGAGGGGTGCTAGGTAGAGCAAGGTATCGGGACATTCAGCACTGATAGCCGCCAATTTGGGCCCGGTTTGGAGGACGACTGAGGGGTCAAGCGACCCGGGGGAAAGTTTGTACAGGTGGTTTACGGATGCAAGGTAGATTTCACCTGTATTGAGTATGATGAGTAATAAATAATAATAGTTATATAAAAATAGTTTATGAGTCTGGCATATTTTACAACTTATTTAATTTATATAAATTATATTTTTAAATTGAGCAATGTTTTAAACCCTAAGATATATATAAAGCCGCCTGGTATATAGCTAGAAATTAGAAGATTAAATTATTGACTCATTACGAGGCAAAAAAAATATATGACCACAGTTGGGAAAGAATGTAAAAGTCCCATCACGTTTAAATATTCCCTAATTGAAATTGAATGCTATCGCCAAAATGCTAAAATACACTAACGTCTAAATTTCCAGATAATTATAATAATAAACTGGAATTATATTCCTTCGTGTCTTCACACCTATGCCTCATAATAACTAATTATTTTATGCAAAATAATGCTATATACATATGAACCGTTAACTCTGTATATTTTTTCAATAATAATATTCATGGAAAAGCCTTTGTAGCTGCTACAAAGCCAGAAAAATACAAAACTTTGTAATTATCAAATATTAATATTTAGGAGTCAGAATGTCGAATCATATGAAAATGGCAAGATATTTCCATCTGGGATAAAGGTTATGTGCATGGGCTTGATAGTTAAACCAGAGATAATATAGCTCTATTTATGAAATACCGCAAAAACAAATTCTAGTATATCTGAACTCTGGTAATACAAAGGCCAAGCGCTTGAAATTTGAAAATTAATTTAAAAGATGCTATTTGCTACCGAATACATTATAACTCTCCCTATGGTCTTGTTATGGGGATAGGAAAGAGATTCCTAAAAAAGCGTTTAAGGTCGTAGTTTTGTTAAAGAAAACGAAGATTAAAAATATTTAAAAGCAAGCCAAAAAAGGAGCCAATGCCACGAAAATAAATCTAAATTGCAGATGGGGCCCCCAGGTTTCCGGCTAAGAGGGCTGAGCTGGTCTGGGAGGTATCCCAAATAAATCATGAAAAAGCTCCGTTTATGGCCAAAAAAAGCAATTTCCTTAAACATTAATCATACGACGTCTTGTAACATCAAAATAGCTCGAAAAGTGTGATTAGGTATGCAACATATTGGACAGCAATCCTTGAAAAGGGCATACATAATTTAAAAAAATATTTTTTCCGCAAAATTAAGTATCGATGATATTAACGTACCGAAAACATTTTTAGGCCAAAATGGACTCGAGAGACGAGAATTAATATTGAAATGTAAGTAAGCCCTAATCATGTGTTTTAATCTATGCTATTGGCCATTTTATCAACACCACTCTTTTTTTACTGGGCTGATTGGATGCCGGGAGGGGGGGGGGGCTATTGGTTTGTTAATTACGCCGGCAGATTTCATTTTCAGTCAAGTAAGGGCTAGAAAATCTTGTTTTAAAAGAAAAATATTGCAAGGCTTTCAGCAACTGCCGATTCTTATGACTTATAACATAGATTTATAAGACATCCACCTAGCATTAAAAATTCTTTTTATTCGTGTCGCTGTGGTAAATTTGCAAAAACAAACTTTGAAGAAAAAAAAATTATTTAATGGTAAACAAATTGTTAAAAAGATTTGGTAACAAAAAATTGTAAAAAGAAAGTAGAATTTGATTGGAAATACACAAAACTCACTTATACAAAAACTGTTAAATCTAGCTAAATATTTAGTATTCCTGGTCAAGGCAAGTATGAATTGCAAGGCATTAATACACCTAGAGTCTCTTCAATATCTCATCTCTATACCGTACAGAAATGGCCATAAAGGTAAGTTATAACTTTCCACACACCCTAAAACAATAATTAGGAGCATGGTCTGAATTTGGCATATTAAAAAACGTAACCAACAAAATCAACTATTCAACAATTTATTATTTATGAATAACAAATTATAAAACTTCAAACAAGAAACGATAATTATTAACGAGTAATAGCAAAAATTTTAAAAATAGTTGAATAATAAATTACTCAACAATTTTTTGAGGTTTGAATAAACTACAGAGAACAAACCTGTAATATAGGCAAAAAAAAAAAAAATTTAAAAAATTAAAATTTTTCTTGGTCCCCAAAAAAAACAACATTTTTAAAAAACCAAAGACGGAAGAAAAAAAAAAACAAAAAACAAAATAATAGCCACAGGGGAAGAACTTTTTTTTTTTCATAAAAACTCATTTCTACATAAAATTTGTACCTTGAACATCAACCTGAGCTTTAACGGCATATATGCGGGCTACCTTTCTTTATTAGCGAATAGAAAAATATGTAATAAATAAGAGTTTATGGACAAAGAAATTCATTCTACAATTCATTTAATGTCTTATATGACAATTTGATACTACTACTATATGGTGCCTCGAATGATAATCTGTTTGCTGAGAGATAAAGGAAATTTGCATGTCATATGGTGTTTTGCAAAGCATTTATGTATTTTAAACTACGCCATCTATTGAATAGTTTATTAAGAGAGAACATAACGTATTAACTATGTCCATTTTTTAACCCTTATTTAAAGAAATATATTTTGGGGTAGATGATACAGCTAAGCCGGAGCTGTAAAAACAAGGGGCAACTATAATTCTAATAAACGAGAATTGAATATTCCAAAGCCATATTTAGACAACGAACCGATGACAGTGTCATAATTGGTTGTGAATTCCAAACTCAAAAAAAACAAATTTGGCAAATACAAAAAATTTTAATTTGTTCTTACGCATATATATATAAATCAAAAAAAATACCCCTCTTAAAAAAAATATTTTTTGACGAAAAAAAACATTACATAAATAGTAATTATTCTAGTTTAGATGCACCCTTGACATATTACATATGGCTAAACGCACAGAGTCCTTCCTAATTGAGGTTAATTAAATATCAATTTATTAGGCTGGCCCATTATTCTAAACGGAAAATAAAAATAAAATTCGTGCCTCTACATGCAACTGAATTCTCTGTTCTCCTATGCCTCAGTCCTATAAATGGACATTAATATTAATAGGTGTATGTATATGGGCCTGTCAGCGTATAATATCAGAATAATTAGAGTTTGACTTGGGTGGAAAATTCTAAAATGCATTGCAATATTTGAGCAAAAATTGTAATATAATTTAATAATATCTGACAGGATCAATAAAAAATTATTATATACGAAATTATAGTGGAGCTGTAAAAAGTTTTCAAATTAGAGGTAACGGTCCTATCCTTAAATAACATTTCATTTTGGTATAATGGCACACTATTATTGCCCTAATTGTCCAATAAAGTGTTATTTAGAAAGGGGGAGGGCCTGGTTACGAGTGGAGGGGCATAATACCTTACATTTGCAATAAAAAAACGGGACAATATCGTTTTCCACTCAAAATTATGCAATAGCCGCCGAATATCTCTCTTGAATATTAAAACAATGTTTTAATGTTATACCAGGCAATTCTCGAAAAAAAGGTCTAATCATTGTTTTTGTCATCGACAATAATATTTACGATCTATATGGGATCAAATGCTTGTCTCTTTTCAATAAATTAAGGAATTGATGTCCAAAACAATTTGTTAATACAAAATGGAAATAATCACAATCATAATAATAATATGGCGAATTGTCAGAGAGATGTGTGGTATAGGATTAAACTATATGCTTTTATGTTAACTGTTTAATTAAAACTTGTTGTTTCGTGATTTAATGGTCATCATTCAGTAATTAATAGAATAATAGTGGAAATTAATTCAGGTTTTAAACTAAATCAAAAAAATCGGTTTGGGGATTCCACTTTCTCCAAACTGTAATTAAAATTGCCATCGGTTAGATAGTAAGATTTGCTCGCACGCCGCCCCACCTAAGTTCTTAGCCTAGGCTTTTACTTTAGGCATATCGTTTAGGACCTAATGCCTAAACACCAGCAGCTTGAAAGTTTTACATACGTTTATTTTCTGAAAAATAAAGCCGCCTAGCCTAAAGAAATCGAACCTAAATCTCCTGCCCGGACAGGAATGTTTGCGACTGAACCGGCATATTCTAAAGTACCGAAACCATTAAACTATGAAACGAAACCTTTAAAAGGTATAAAGCCATAAATGTGAAATGCCGCAGTTCTGCTAGCAATAAATTTCTCTTTGGTTAAGGATTTTTATAAACTATCAGTAAAACATAAAGCAATACTTTCATTGGACGAATTAATTATGAACATAGCCTATTCTTGACTTAACCCCAAACCCTAACTCCCACTCACAATCTAAAATATAATCATGAGAATGAATTACATTTACATTCATACTAGTAGTCTGTGTATGTCCTAACTCAGAATGAATAACACCTTTCTGTAACACAGGTGTGAAAATAGGGAGGAAGGGTGGGGGTCCAAGGCTTGCATAACTCTAATAAATTTTATCAAAGGCGTTACCAAAGGGGAAATCACCATATACTTTTTCCGATATATTATTATATTCTAAAATGTATGTTTGAATATGTTTCTAGCTCACAAAGGTTATATTGATTCTAAGCCACAAAAAAAGGTATATCCATGTATATTACTATAATGATACCAATCATAAATTCTGACATGATCCCCTGGCTTCTTATTACACACAACTGTTTTATGTCCTTTTACCGGGAGAGAATATATTAGCAATAATAATGGTAATAATAAATACACGAATGGCTAATATCCATGACAAAGCCAATAAATAGCGAACCTGTGGTATGTTAGGTAATATAAAAACAATACGGACTATTTTACTGTAGTAAGGGTGCGTTTAAAGTAAAATTATTTTTTAAAAAAATCAGATTTATAGAAAATTTTTTAGGTTTAATAAAACGCATTTTTATAAGTTACCAACCCTAAGTTTCAAACACCCTGAAATAAAAATGTTGTTAAAGAAAAAGAACATCATAAAACGCCACCTACAATAAGTCAAATGATATGGATATATATAAAAAAATATGGAGTTTATAGTCTATCAAACCAAGGCAATTCCTAAATCACGAGGAAAATATACCCCAAAAATTTGCCAAGAAACCAGCACATGCAAATCAAAAGATTCAAATATGGTCAATTATACAGGCGGGCTAAAAATATCACGGCCCGGTTTGGACTTTAATATATGTACAGAAGAGCCAAATAATTTCCAATAAATTGTTTAGAGGAAAAAAAAGATGTAAAAGAAGGGTCACCATAGTTGGCGATTAATTTTTACAGGTAGAGAATGGAATGATGAATAAATGTAAGACCGCGCGACACAAAGAGAATTGATAAAATTGATCCTATGCCATGTAAATGGCCAGTTATGCCCTAATCATAGCAGGATATGGCAATTGCGATGAACAGACACGTATGGCATTCACGAGATGGCATAAATTACAGTCTTGGCCTGCCCAAAATCAAATTTTGGTATGAACCTTCAGATTATTGAAAAAATTTCTTTATCAAAACTGTAAGAATGAGTGAACAAAAATTAAAAATCGATTTAGAAATGTAAAGCTAAAATGAAGAAAAAGAGCCCAAATGTTACGTTCAAGGAACAAAAAATTACTGACCCTAAATGGGGAGGCAAAACTAAGTGAGCCTATGTAGATCGGCTAAAAAATTTAAAAAACTTTCAATGATTAAAGGCCACAATGTCCGATTCCTAGCAATAATAATTTCCCTTATCCTTAATCACAAATTTCAATTTACTTAAGGGCGCGTTTATAGTTAAATTAGTTTTTCAAAAAATTAAAATTTTTAGTCTTGACATAAAATGCATTTTTACAAAAAGTCGCCAATATTGATATTATTAGCATTAACAATACTCTGGTAAAAAAAGCTTAAAAAATTTAGAAATATCGAAATTTAAAATTTTAAAAAAATTTATTTAACTTTGAACGCGTCCTGTAATAATGAGTATTACATAGACATTAAATTAATTTTTGATATTTAAGCAAGCAAACAAAATAATGAAATTTGAGTATATTTTTCAAAAAAAAATGCTAAAAAG
Organism: Acutogordius australiensis; assembly: GCA_030555515.1. Classification (NCBI taxonomy): domain Eukaryota; kingdom Metazoa; phylum Nematomorpha; class Gordioida; order Gordea; family Gordiidae; genus Acutogordius; species Acutogordius australiensis. The sequence continues at coordinate 512,820 of CM060244.1, read as the reverse complement.
CGGAAAAATTCATTAGAAGCAGTTGAGAGCTAGACCAGTGGGGAATGAGTCATGTTTAAACCATATTTAAAAATTATTATATAGTAAATATAAAATAAACACACCTGGTTGTGAAATTTAACAGGTAAGGGTAAAATTAACGTATAGAATAAATAATAGGTAATAATAGCTTAATGTCTAGTACTGGTTATATAATTCAATAAATCCGGGTAGAGCTTAAAAAAATAATTATATTTAGAGAAAATAGTTAAATCAAATATCATTTTTTTATGTTAAAGCACGTCTAATTGTCGGGTTACATTTAACAATTTTTTTAAATTTTATGAATTTGCTTAAATAGTGCCATCAAAAGTATTTCCCAGGTTTTGATATAATTGGAATTTATTCGTTAAAATGGCTGAATATCAGAGTATTAAAAATCAAAATATATGCTCTTTATTAAATCAAACAAAAACTAATGTCCCAGCATTAAAAATTTAAAGGGTAAGAAAGTAATATTAAAAATAATAATATTCTAAATTAATCCCTACAAAACTAATGTAACATAAAATTTCTAGCCCTGAAAATTTCCACCTAATCTTGTATATTTCAAGCCTGTTATCAAAAATAGGCTCTTTTCTTTAAAATTTTGATGTTTATTGGCTGTTTTGTCAATAATTAATATCTACTAAAACACCCTTTTACTTAAAATTACAAAAACGCTCGTAACTTTCGCATTATTAATTGACACATCGTTCAAATAATGGGCAGGGCTGGCTTGAAAATTCGAAATTTAAGGCTTTAACAAAGGGGCAACCCGGGCCATTTTAAAATGTAACCATAATCTGCCTCTTTTCGGCCAACGATACCTCATTTGCATTAAACGATAGCTGGTGACTGATAACCTTTCAATGTCCAATAATTAATCTTCCGATCATTTCAATACTGCCATTCACGTCGACCCAATGCCTCACAGCTTAATCTCAATCAAACTTTAATAATGGAGCAAAAAAAACGGACGTGTTTATCTGAAAAATTAGAATAAAAAATCATACAAAGCAATTTGCAGAATAAAATTAGTAATTTCATTATTCTTTATTCAATAAAATTTATTAAAACTAACAAATCTTCTTTTAAAACCCGCTTAAAAGACCTATCCCTAAAAAAATTCGCTAGGTTCATATGTAGATTTATAAAATTCAACAAACTTAATTAGTAAAATTGCTAAAAAAAAAACCATGTCAAAAAAAATGTTAATATGTTAATCATAAATTATGGACATAATTTTAAATTTAAATAAAAATCAAGGCCATCCTGTCGTTTAAATTATAATGATTAATCCAAAAAAAAATATGCAATGTAATTTACTAAATGTTAAAAGATTTGTAAAATTTTAACCACAATGGCTGTGTAGATTAAGAGACAAATATGAAAATAAAGGAAAAACTTATTTCTATTAAAAAATTACAATTATGAATTGTAAAAAAAATGAACGATTTTTAAAAAGTAATTATTTCATATACTAAATTATGTTTTTTTTATACTGATTCTGTTTCTATTATCGCCTGGGTATGTAAGTGGGTGAGTTCGGGCTTAAGAAAATTATGGTTAAGCCAAAATATTCTACCTTTAGCAAAAAAATAATCTATTCCACTCTTTGGAAGCTACTGATATTAGAACCCAAACTAAGTTTAATTTTACAGTAAGATAACAAAAATTTATAAATAATGTTTTAAACAATTTTCAAGGGTAAACAGTCTCAAAATAGAAAAAAATCATCAAAAAAGGCAATATGCCGTAAAAACACCGTAAGAATTCAGATAAAAGTTTTTTTTTAAATTTCTAACCAAAGGTCTAAAAGCGATAATGTAATCTCGAAAAATTAATTTTATATGATATATGAAAACGTGTCAACCTAGATAAGACAACGCTAATAAGGCAAAAAAAGGAATAAGAAACACAAATTTTTTTTTAATAATTTTCTGGGATCTGTGTATACGTATGGCATAATTACCATCAGACACAGCTTATACAATATAATTAAAAAAACTGTATTTTTGCACAAAAAAAATGAGAACTTCAAACCTTAATAACATACTGCACCATAATTGATTTCAATTAAACAGAAATTTATTCTATAATGCCGAAAGCTTAAAATTATACCGAAAAAATTGATAATTTATTGATATTTCATGATGTGTTGATAAATTGAAAAACATAGAAACCTAATTATCGGATACTTCCACCAGAGAGCAAACGTTCTAAAATAACTATAAACGGTTCCTCATTTGATTCTTATTTATGAGAGGCATACTTTCAAAAAAAATGAGGAACATGAATCAAGTTTATTCTTTTTTTGGCGTTATTTGAGATGAGCATACTCTCCTCAATTATCAAAACCGAATTTTTAGCTACCTTTGTCGACTAATTTGACATAGTAAATTAATTTAAATTTTTAAAACTCATTTGTTTTTTTTATAATCAAAAAATCAAGAGACCCAGAATGCAGTCTATTTAAAATAAGTGATGAGCTCAAAAATATGAACACCAGCATTATATGAATATTCTTCTCACAATATATCTGTGCTTCTTACTCATAGATACTTTTAAATACCAGGAGTATTTCCTCAGAGTGCAATAAAAACTTGCTGATAAATTTGGATAAAAATGAGTAGATTTTAAATTGCTATGATTGACAAACTCATAACTATTATGGTTTTTACGAGATAAATAACAAGACTTAAACTCAATGAATGAACGAACGGGGAAATAGTTTTTTTGGAGCGAGTTAATTTAAGATGGATTAAAAGTTCTTAACCGTAATATACGTTGGGACTTAAAAATCAATTATAGGTAGGATAAAGCTGACAAATTTTTTGGCTAAATCAAAAAAAAGCTAATCAATAGCAGATATGGGTAGAAAAAAAATTTCGATTTTTTTAATTACCAGAGGCTTAGAGCAACTTCAACTACTAGGTAGGGGGGATTTAAAAAGTAATTATATTAACTACGAAACTTGACAATAGAAGCAGTTTTTACCGTTTAAACCTTAATATGGATTGCGAGCTTCATGAGTTTTTGGCTGTATTAAAATTTAAAAGTTTGAGAAATTTTAAAAAACGTGGTGTCCTATCAAAAAAAAATTGTTTAAATAAGTAAAAATAAAAATCTTTACAAATTTTAAAATAACTTCTTGTAACCATTTTGAAGAATAGTTTTTTGTAAAGGGCACGTGCAAAGTGAGTTTTTATTTTCGTAAAATTTTGAAAATTCTAAAAATATTAAAAATTTATTTTTTTTTCAACATTTTTTATTTCAGAAAAAGCATTTTAAGCGAATATATTAAATTTGGCAACTTTGTGAAATTTTGCGTTTTATTACAAAATAAAATTTTGAAAATTTTACGAAAATAAAAACTCACTTTGCACATGCCCTAATACAAAAAGTAATGATTTTAAAAAAAAGGTTCATAAATTTGAGGCTCAACGTGGTACCATTATTATAATAAGAAACAAGGTCGATTAAAATTTAAATGGTGATTTTTAAAGAAGGACAAATTTCAACAATTATATGTTGATGAAATAATTAAACAACCGATATTAAAATATTAGGGTAGGCCCACCTCAATATACCCCCAAAAATTTTTTTAGCTTGAGCTCCTGAGGTATGTTAAAACCTGTATTTTGCAGTTTATAGTAGAAATTTGTAGACATTTTTTTTTAATTTTCTTATTAAGAAATTTAATTTCAATAAGGCCTCTATGAAACATATGATATAGCTTCATTATTAATATTAAAATAATTTTATGGTAATAACCGGGACATTGATTGTGCTATTACATGACTAATGTTATAGCAATAAAACGTATTAAGGACATAACTTACACCAATAATGGCAGATGGGGGGGGGGGGCGTTTTAGAAAACCATTAACTCTTTGACAAACGAAAAGATTGACAATATTAAGTCGAGTTAAATAAAAAATATTGTAGGCTTTTAGGTCTAATAAAATTTACACTTACCTTAAAACTTCTAGTTAAAAAAAACTGTATTTCCTTAATTTGTTTTTATGTTATTATTACGTTCCCATTGGCCCATAAATCTTCATAAATAAAAGTTTTACTTTATTAAATAGAAATGAAAAGAAAAAAATTGACAATAACTTTTTTTATTGTTAGGCAACAAACCCCGGGAAAACTAAGGGGGTTTTTCCGCGCGCAGCAAAATAAAATGGCCGGCTTAGTATTAGTTAGGGTAAGGAAATTGTGAGCATTAAGTTAATGCGTAGAAATGGAAGAAACTTATATTGTTTTATAGTTTTTGAGATTAAGTTAACGATCGTAATAAAGACAAATACCTTTATCTCTAATGATTAAACTTCAGTGTTATTATGATTTAGCAAAAATCTTGCAAAGTTTAAATGACAAATGTCATTCTCGGCACCAAAATATGCAAATAGTACGTTAAAATATGGCAAAAGTAAGATCCAATCAAAATTATATAAAAAATTTTTAACGAATTTTATGCATAAAAAACACGCCATAAATATTTAAAATCTCTTAGTTGTTTAATAACAACGGTATTGAATTTAAACAAAAAATGGAAACTAAAACTGAAGAGAAATGAAAAACAATGTCCAAATAAGAAAAAAGGGTAAAAAAACAAGAATTTGTAAAGCTATTATTGTTTTGAAATAAATTTAAATTAAAAACTAATTTATTTAAGTGTATTAAAAATGTGTCACAAAACAACAAAAAAGAAATAATTGTCAAAATAAATTTAATGTAAAATCCCATTAAAACAGAATTAATATAAGTTATAATTCATTACTCTGGTGTGTCTTTTTATGGCTAGTTAGAGTCGGGAAAGATCCGAGAAAATAGAAATTGCTTAATTCTTAAATAAAAATGATGCAAAAATCAACAAAATTGGACAAATAAGAAAAGAAACGAAATTTAATCTGAAAAGCTGAAAAAAGTATTAAATAAAAGTAATAAATTAATATAAAAAAGTAATAAGTTTAAAAGGATTTAAGAGAAAGTTATTATAAAAATTATTATAATAATAGATTTATTGAAAAACATTTTTGACATTTATTATTGGTTTGTTATATTTTAAAGGCGAATTACATTGAAAGTAATTTTTTTCGGTAATACTTTTGGCAAAAAAAATTAAAAAAAAAATGAGAATTTATATGGCATAGATTTAGAATATTTTTCAAAGTTCAATTCTTAAATTTTTCTCAATGAATGCTAGGGTGAATAAATAAATTGTTGAACATCTGTTTAATTTGTAATGTCCAAAAAATTTAATTTTAGTGAGATTGTTGATTAAATTAAGGTACAATGTTCAAGAATGGAAATTAAAAAAACCTGTGAATCCAGAGCATTACCTATAGAGTTAAATGTGATTTAACATGCACCGGTGACCTGGGTAAGCCTAGACCAGAGTAGGCAGCTTTGTAATTCGCTGGCGGTCACCCATCCAACCAAAGCTGGGGAAAAGCCCATTTTTTGGCTCATATTTTTGTTTTTCAAAAATTTCATCAGAGATCAAAAAACATCGACTATTAACAGATATAAAAAATAAGCAGAATATCTTAAACTTTTTAAATATTTTCTTGATATTATAACTAATACCCTTGATTTTTCTTTTTTCAAAAATAAAAAAAAATGAGTTTTGCCCAAAAATGGGTTTTTCCCAGCTCTGCATCCAACTACTAACCCGGCTCAACGCTATGCTTAACTTGAGTATAGAAAATAACAAAGTTTACATGCGCTCAAAGTAGCCCAAGCTAACTCGGAGATTAAACCAATCATTTATTAAAAAATCAGTTTAGATAAAATTTTAATCTTAAAAATATTTAAGCACTGATGATTAGTGAACTAAATTTTGCAGAATATACATATAGAATAAATAATTGGCCAAGAAAAAAATTTGAAAAAAAAACAAAATAAATTTTCTAAGCCTCGATAGGTCTTTTTCTTTATCTGGAATAGTAGTTATTAACAAGCAAAAATAATTTAGTAGTTTTTTAATATTATATTTAATAGAAATATGAGTTGAGGAGGCGTGGTTCCATTGACCGAAAAAAAAACAAGATATTGGCGCCATCTTGTGGCGAAAAGACACTAAAATGGAAAGTTTAAAATAGCGACTCAAATTGCATAATTATTGCATGTAAATAAACACGGCAGTATACATTTGCAAAAACTAAAAAAAATAATTGTAAATGTGACCACACTTAATCATTAGCCAAATATGAAATTTAGAGGTTAGTAATACCGATAAAAACTATAACCATAATAGAAAAATACAAATATGTATAATTTTGCAAATTAATATTAAAAAAACACTTAAAAGGGGGCAAAAAAACTTGATTTTATTGATTTTTTACACATATTTTTAATTTCAATAACGCCAAAAATTAGGGTTTTTACAAAAAAATTTTTTTTAGAAAACTTTAGCTTTTGAGTGAGCTTGAAACCGGCTTTATTCAAACATGGTCAATTCGACCTTTAAATTGAGATTGGTTTGGCAACGGTCCAAGAAAAATTTTAAAATCTAAAGGCCACTAGCGTATGCCATTCAACTAAGCGGAGAGCCATAAAATATCTAGCTTAGGTCAAAATAGAGAAATAACAAAGTACTGAAAACTTTAATACATGGCGCTTTTAAGGGAATAGCTAATTTTCTTAATTCATGGTTTTCAGTTAGAGTCTGTAAATTGCAGTGGTTATGAGAAATGTCTCTAAAATTATAGAAACGTCTCTAAAATTAGTGGAAAGGGGGGTGTAATGGGCTCAGAGGGGTAAAATTTAAGTGTCAGACATAAACCAAATGTCGGTAAGAAACAGGCTAATTTGTCTATAAAAGATTGAATCCACGTTTCGCTACTTTAAAGTCCATATTGTGCCTGCCTATGGGCGCGTTAAGAATTCTTTCTTCCAAAATTTAGCAATTTTGAAAATTTTAAATTTTTACTCGTTAAAATTAAACGGAATTTAGCAAAAAGACGTTAATTCAAATTAATATCATTAAAAATATTTTTTCTAAATAATAAAAGTTTTAAAAGTTTTGAAAAAAAATTTTACCAAAAAAAAACTAAATTTACATGATAATTAAAAAAAAACAAAATTCCACAAAAATTCAAAGTCAGATTAAAAAATTCTAAATCTATCGTAGATTTTAGGAAACTTCAAGTTACAAATAAAGGAAAATTTTTAAAGGAAAATCGTTTTATTTTGTAGTGTATTAAGCATATTTAAAAAAATCTAATGTGACTTTTAAGCAGAGAATTAACTATAAGCCATTATAACTACTTTTTTAAGATAATTACAAAAATTATCTCTGCCTTCCATGACAAAATAGGATGCTGTTAAAAGAAGATTTAGAGAAACATAGACTTATATAAAATATGGTTTTACTACTAGCTTAGATCTCATGGTTAAAACATGAGATAAAAAAATTTGAAAAATTATTATTAGAAAATTTGTCAAAAAACTAGATTTAAGAGTCAAGCCTATTTTGCATAATATAGAAAAAGTTTAAAACTAGTCAAGTGTGGACACGACGGCTACTATGTAATCTTGCTGGAGCAAGAAGGAAAACAAGATTAAAAAAAGAGCTCACAAAAAAAAGGTATTAAAGGTAAAAAGAAAGGAATAAAGTTCAAATCTACATAGGACAAGAAAAATGCGACATTTTTGCGTGTATGTGGATTTAAATGAATAGGTTAGAAGAAGAGATTAGATAATAGCGCAAGGTTTCTATTTTCCAAATGCAAAAAAACTTATTTTTCATTGAAATATTGAGGCAGGAAATGCTAAAAATGTAAGATAAAATAATAAAAATGCTTTTAGCCAAATTACTTGGTCTATCTATCTCTATGGTCGTCCCAAAGGCCAGGTATATTTATAAATATAGTTTTTTTTATTTTATAAACATGTGATTCTTGCCTAATCAAATGACAATGTGATTTATGGGTCTATGACATGTGTCCTTTAAAATGCTACATAAAATTGTGTTCGAATCTTAAGTTCTTTAATTTAAAATAGATATAAGTTGTTAAGCCACCAAATTGCGACAATTATTAAAATTGATAAAAAAAAGTGTAATAAAAGTTTTTGTAAGCTTGACCACGGACGCAACCGTCAAATAAAGGGTGTAAAAAAAGAGTTTTTCCCCCATTCCATTTATTTAATAAATCTTTTATTGGCTGGGCAGAACAAGCCTTCTATGATTGAAAAAACCAGATATACCTCTATAAAACTGTAAATTTTTTTAGCACGTCCAAAATTAATTTATAATTACGACGACAACGGTTAAAGGGTGAAAAGGGGTTCTATTCTGATGAAGATTTATAGCAGTATACATAGGGGACCATGTAGTAAATAATGTGGAATGGTGGACAGTCAATGATTGGATAAGGCAAGAATATGGTAGATGCGGATTGTGGATGTTATTATTATTGTCAAATCTAATTGGTAAGGTTAAAAAACTATTTTTTTTACAATTGTAAATTTTCGATAACAAAATTATTACTAACAAAATTTTTTAGACCTAAAAATGCAGTTTATGATCATTTATATTTTGCTAAATATAGATATATAATAGTTTAACTTTATAAAAAAAAATCTACAAAAAAAATGTTTTTTTAATTGACTTTGAACTTGCCCTTATATACTCAATATAGACATAAACAATTTTGTTTACGTTTAATTTATTTGAAAACAATCTTTAATTCTCAAATTAGAAATTTAAATCGGAACCCGATTACTCGCCCAACCCAGCTGCGTCAGACCGATATTTAAAACAGGCCCGCCTGAAGGAATAATTTTGGGCAAGGCCAAATTTTTCTATTTTATTGGGTTTTTGGTTAAGTTATTCTTAGTAATTGACAAATTTATTATCACGTTATATAAGATATTTTTTCGACACACTGCATTTAGAGCAAAAAAATGTATAATTGAAATAAATCCAGGGTGTATTTGTATTTATGGGGAGTAGGTAAAATAAAATACTCAGTTTCAGGTTAGGCCTAAATTAATTTCTGGCGGGCCGGGCCGGGCCAGATATTAAGGGCCCTGTTTATATCCTAGTTCAAATGCTTTCTAAATTGAATTATTGAATCTCACACTTGAAATTCATGACAGCGGGCGGTAGACCGGTCCATATTTACATTACGGTCAGGATAAAAAATAATATTTAATTCCTCTAGGGAATCTTGACCATGTGTATAATTAGATTTATTATTATTATTTCGTGAGTTATAGAAGAGGCGGATAGATAAAACATAATTGCGCGGAAATTTATGACAAGAAAATAAATTAAAAAAGCTTGAAGTAATAATCTTATAAAAGGTCATTTATTATTACCATTTTCTATAAAATTTCATTTTATCTAAAATTTTACTGGAATTTAGAAAGTTATTAGCGGGGTAAACATAAAATAACTATGGTCTCACACAATACCCTTGGGGACTTAAAATTTTTTAAAACAAAAACTGAAGTCTAGTTATAGCTAAAATATAATTTGATAATGTAATTTTAAATTACTATCGCTCGATTTAAACTAAGTTTTTAGGCTTTAAATGTAAAGTTAAGCCAGGGAGGAGTCAATAAAAGTTAAATGGAATGTTGAAAAAAAGTTTAAAAAAGGTCAAACTTTAGTTTTGCAATTATAAATTAGGTTTCAGTTAGGTTATAAATAATAACATTTGTTTACTCAAATACAATCAAATATCGAAACAGAAAAAAAAACTATAATATTAAAGTTTCTCAGATAGCTGAGTGGCAAACATTCCTGTCTTACAAGCAAGAGGTTACGAGTTCGAATCCGTGAGAGAGCTTTTTCATCGGATATATAGTATACATGTGCAACCACTACGAAGCTTCTGAGTGGCCCGCTTAGGCAGTAGGTCCTAAACGAATGTCTAAAAGTAAGAGCCTAGGCTAAAACCTAATTCGCCGGCGTGCGAGCAAATTTTACTATTTAACCCGTCGGTAACTGCTATTGATGGGTTAAAAGAGTCAAAGCCCTAATCGAGTATGGCGCCCCTAAATGGGGAAAAGTATGGACCTCGAACCCTTTAAAGTTTTAAAATATTTTTCCTCATTAAGGAGTTGGCTTACTCAATAGTGCTTTGCCTATCTTAACCCTCATCCCAAAGAGTTTTATAAGACAGAAGCGGGTGATTTGAAGTAAAGTTCTAGGCTCCCGTCAGAAAAATTGGCGACGTTTAGGATTCGTTAGCGGTCACCCATCCAACTGCTTAACTCGAATCTAAAACACAGCACTAGCTTGCAAACGCTCAGTCCAAAACATGGGGGGTATTTTAATGGTTCACCGAGTTAAATTTATCAATGCTTGAGCCTGATTAGATTTTTGTATCAATTAGTAAAATAATAAATTTAGCTGCTTCAACTATTATTATTTAGATAAAGTTGTAATTTTAGAACGCTTTTTAGCCACCCAATAAGCAAAAAAATTGAAAAATGTTTAATTTTTTTATTAACCTCTTGCGTGGGCATCTTCAAAAGCAAAGATTAAAGTTCGATCAAAAACGGAACTAAATCCAAACCCAAGATTAAATAAACAATATTTTACGAGACTTGTCTAGAATTTTAAATTTATATCTATGGGCTAAAAGATACAAAGATATTGCCAAAAAGTCATAAAAAAATGACCTTAAAATTACTAAAAAAACCCCAAAAATCTATTTAAAATCCAAAAAAGAAATGGACTTTAAAAGGAGGAAAGTTCATAGTAAAAAAGCAAATATGGCAAAAAAAAACTTGGAAAAGAGTGGAAGATATAAATTTGTTTTTAGCCCCAATCCTATAACTTTTTTTTCGCAATTATTTCAACGAAAAAACGGCTTTGAAAATTTTTGTAAAAACTGTTTCTAACTTTAGGATAAGGTCTCTCGAGGTGATATGGGTCCCTAAATATGAAAAAATAGGGTTTAATTCTTTTTTAGTCAAAATCATCCAGGCGTGTACATTACTATTCAACAAATAGCAGCCCAAATTAAAGGGCTGCGTTTAAACTGAATAAACACTTAAAAAATTTATGTTTTTTTTAAGTAAACAAAGCAACATATTTGTGTTATATTTTATTTATAGGAACAAAGATCGTTATATCACGGTCCTTTCAAAAAAGTATATTTTAAACTTTTTTTTTGTCAAAATTTATTTCAAGTTTAAACGCACCACTCTATAATAACATTTTTCAATTTATCTGGACTCCAATTTGTGCCATATTTTTTGATTTAAAAAAAAATTTTGGGTGGTGACAATTTAGAGAGAGGCACTTGACAAATAAAAAAATTTTACGCTTCAATGTCCGTTTAGGAAGGCACAAATAAAAAAAGCGCCATCCCGTGGGAATTCACAGAACTGAAGATTGGCTGTCTATCGTTTTTTTTTGAGACGACTCCAACATAAAAAATGTAATTTCCATCAGTTCCCTCTCAAAAAAACCAATCAAAGTGGCCAAAAAAGATATTTTCTTTACTGGTCTAAGAAATATCCCTCAGATATTATAGGTATAATAGACATATTCACACAAATTTGGTTATCTAAAAGATCCAAAACGTCTTTTCGACACTTCAAAATATGATTTTTAAATTGAGCGAAAAAAAATCTAAAAATCAGAGTTTCAAAAAAAAGCATGCAATTTCTGTCAGATTTGACCTGAGATTTCTATCTCACAACATTGTGAGTGATTTGGTTAGAGGGGTGGCATGATAAAATTGGAGGTAAAGCTATTTGTTTCAAAAATTGGGGAATTTATATATAGCCTTTTTTGCAATATATATATCTAATTAACAGTTTGTTAATTAAAAAAAACTAATTTTAGGACGATTTGGGATGAGACAGATAGGAGTGGAATGTAATAATGTCGATACTAAGTCAATATCGGACGCAAAGTTTAACTTTAATGTATGAAGAATATTATGTCGAAAACCTTGTCCAAACTATGTTATATGAATTTTTCCCAGAAAAAAGTTAAAAAGAAGGAAACAAATCTGCAAGTATAAAAATAAATGAATGGTCCCCATCTAAGAAATCATATCTAGAGTTTGTTGATCAAAGTGAATATGAATAGAGTCTCCATTCAAAGGTAAAACTAACGCATACGAAAAGATAATTAAACTTTGGGACACGAAAGTAATATAAAAATGTTGGGATTGATTTATATAAAATTTGCTAAATACAAAAAATCAATGCTTACCAAATTCTGCCATTTAAGTCTTTGACCCTTTTAGCCGGGCGAAACAATTTCACTGCCGACGATCCAAAATTTGTTTGCCTGTTGGCAACCTAGGTTTTTAGCCGAGGTTTCATTTTAAACTTATCGTTTGGGGTTTGTTGACTGATTAGATCAACAACAGCTTCAGAGTGGTTATATACTATTTTCCAAGAAAAAAATCTGTCTTTGCGCGGAATCGAACCCGTACCTCCTGCTCCTAAGGCAAGAGATGTTTGCCACCGAACTACCTAGGCTAATGATCTACATAATTAGGGGCCCTAATACAAGTGATAGTCGAGACTAATAAAGATTTAGGCCGCTGGCGTGCGAACGAATCTCGCTATTTAAGTGTCATGGAGAATTATAATAACTTAGATCGGTTTGGAAGGAGACAAAGCTCCAACGAACAAAACACTTTTTTTTGATTAAAAGGGTATGGAAAAAATCCAAATATTTTTTTATCAACAATTTAATAACAGTTAAAAATCAATTCTAGGTCTTGAGCGTCGGCCAAAATTGAGTTTAAGAAAAGACACCGTCATTTGACTCATCAAACAGTAGTATTAAAATTACTAACATAAATAATAGCCTTAAAATGGCACAAACATTGGGAATGTTTGGGATATTTTACTTAAAACTTCGCAGCCTGTGGATAAAATTCCTAATAGATAGAAAATACAGAATATACATGACAATACGTACATTTTAGTCTCGATTTTTTTTTTAAATTGGCAAAAAATTAGCATGCAAATTGAATTTCCCCGGCCACTGTAAATGCACATTACGACTTGTCCTATCTACAATAAAACTTCAGCAACCAAATCTTGCCTCAAAATCTAAATATTCTAATTTAAGGGACAGATTTAAATTTTTGTAAGTTTTTTTGGCTAAAATAAGTGAAATGAAGGCATTAAAAGCTTCCTAGGTATGTAATTTATGGGCTGCGAGCTGGGGCCTTAATGGGGAAAAAGTTGACACAAAACTTAATGGAAAATTCCATTTAACCAACGAAAAGGGGGGGATATTAAGTTTGAAATTTAGAATTTTAGGACAATTATTATCTTTGAGATTAAAAAAGATTTATATCTACTTTTTAGGCATTTTGTCATTGATTACATTAGGTGTTGTCAAATTAAGTTATTTTTTTCCATTAATACTTAATGCAGAAAGTTACACTGTGTAAGATAGAAAAATGTTATTTAAATTTTAACAATGATTTATATATTAATAAATGTGCCTAAATAGGCCAGAAAAATAGGTTTTTTTAAATAAACAAAATAAGGTCGCATCTAAACTTCTTAAATTAATTTTAAGTTATTAACTAAAATTTGGTAAAAAAAATTGTCCAAAAAATGATTTTCCTAACCCTCATGCATAAGCTGTTCTAATTTATTGACCACTCAGCTGTATTTAAGGTAATGTACCGTTATATCGAAATTTAAAAATGAATTGAATAACCTATATCTTTGAAAGATCCTCTAAAATGGATTGGAATTAGGTTGTAATTTACTAGCTTAAATATTGGTTAAATAGAGGTTAACTAGAGGTTAGCAATTGGTGAGAGTATTTTCGAGGTCATAATGAGGCTACTTTTGATTGAATTAACAAAATTTTCGCTTAAATTTTGTCCTACAACATACTTCAGACCCAAGGTCCAATTTATTTAAGAAAAAAATTTATAAAAAAAAACTGTCCCAATGCGGTCTCGAACCTCATATGGTCTGCACGAAAAGGTGGAGCGTTAACCAACTGAGCTTCTAACGCACACTGCAATGAATAAAGCTTTAAATGGACTTTAGTGCCATTGTAACAGCTGATAGGCCTGGAAAGCCTGCGACCATAATTATATGATGATAGTAATAATGATGGTATGGTATAGAGGCAAGCAAACAAATAATTGCTCGCTTTAAGCGGTATGTGACAACAATACTATATAACCATATGTGTCGAAAACGAAAAATAGTAATTATAATGAAATTAGTCAAATATGAGCAATTTTCGCGTTCCACATTTTAAAAAACTTGTTTTACAATTTAGTGCATGATAAACATAATTCATAGGGGCAATAAATATTAAAACAAATTATTTAAGTAATCTTTGAAACTAATTGCAAAACTCTCAAACCTAATGATATAATATTGGATAAACCGATTCAGAAACTAGATATTAAAGTCGGGACTCGAATGCCAGCCCAAAAAACAAGCGGTTCCCGGTCGATTTTTAAATTTCCGTCTGTAATATTTTATTTTAAAATCATTTTAGCAAAAAATAAGATAAATTTATGATTATATGATGCAGGGTATTTACTTCTACATTTATATTATTAATAATTTTACAATGCAAAAAAATTTTAGTTTGTAATATAAAATTTCAGGCCTTATTTGTAGATTCGGGCCGGACCGGGCCTTAAATGATACCGGGCGGCCCTAAATTGAAAAATATGTTGGGCTGGCCGAAATATACGACTTGACTGTAACTCTAACAGAAACACGGTAAAGAATTTAAATCTGATATAAAAACTCCACCCCCAAAATAGCGAATTAGAATTACAGCATCAAAGAGATGGGCTAGCAAACTTATAAATTGACAAATATTGGAAGAAATTGTAATCTCGACCTGACCTGAGCTTTAAAAAGGAAGTTTGGAAGAATGTAGCCATTTTTAAAAAATACTATAAAGTTACTAAATTGGCAAAAACAAATTTTGGGGTCCAAAAAAGTGAGAAACGTAAAAACCTTAGTTAAACTGCTGGACACATTTTTTACGGCGAAGTAAAATAGTTTGATAAATTAAATTTCTACCATTTTACAAGTCTCTTTATAAACGATTTTTGTTGAAAAATAAGGATTTTATACACCGATAAAATTTGTACTAAATTAAGTCCCAAACAAGACTTTTAGTACCCAATAAAACCTAAATATGAACACAGAATGTGTTATAAATAACCTAAAGGTAATCAGAAATTTTAAGTTAAAGTTAATATATTATTTTGAAAAATTCAATTATTTCCTTACAAAGTTTTTTAAAACATTTTTTATATCATAAAATCAGTGATATAGAGCTAAGTTTAGTAATTTTTTTATATATATACATACGCATATTAAAACAAAACGTTTTTCGAAAAAATAAAATAAGTTTAAACGCACCCCCCCAATAAAAAAACCCAAAATTGGATAAGATTTGCAATTTTAGATAGACATACGCTTTGTACCTGTTGTATTTGTAATTAATTTATTATCATTTTTGCAAAAAAAATGCCAAATATTTTAACTATATATCATAAGGGCATTGCCAAACAAAACCAAATCTTCATAAGGGCCTAACTAGGTTAGTCCAAGCTCATGCTTTTTTTATTAAAAAATTCTACTTCCCTAAAAAATTTTATTTGAACCTTGGTATTATGATTCATATATATGTTATGAGAAGAAGAACTATAAACACGCATAAAAAACGTGTTTCTACCTTTGGTTTCAAGGTACAAATATGTAAAAAATGCGCACGACAAATTTCATATAAATACATGTAATAGATGGGAAATTATTAACATTTTCTTAATGTTAGTATTTAAGGTCGCCTATAAAGTAGTAAAGCTTAAAGTGAACCCCAAACCCATTTTTTGGGTCATACAAAAATTAGAGCTTAAATGTGAGTCAAATAACTCAGATTGTGCAACAATAATTATAACCTAAAAACATAGTAAGAAGCTATTTGATGAGGGCGCGTCCAAAGTTGAGCTTTTATTTTAAATTAAAAATATACATTATTTGAATATAAAATGTATAACGATTGTTTACAAAACACTGATAATGTTTTTTCTGATATTAAAGCTTTTGAAAAAAATTTGGCAGAAAAAAAATAAAAAATATATTTTTTGAAACAAATTTACCTGAACGAGCATATTAACACTTTAAAAAGACCAAATTTATTTTTTAATCTACTTTCGGTTTACTTAATTAGTTGGAATACAAAAATGGCATATAAGAATTATAATTTTTTTCTCAAAATATTTAATTTGACTTTAGACGCACATCTTTTAACCAAAAAATGTATACTCTCATGAAAATAAAAGATGTATACTAAAAGAAATTTAAAATGTTAAAAAAAACGGAACAAGGTAAAACGTTTTTGCTATAATAATATGAAAATTTGAAAAAGAACCATCATTAAAAACCATCATCATAATGGCAGCAATGATAATAATTGCTTGTAGCAAAATATCGACTATAATAGTAATAGCTACTAACTAAATAACTCATAACTTTTTTAAGTAAGTCGTGTATGTAAGTTGAAGAAAATTCAGTTCTATATTAGAAATGAGGTGGACCATTGTAGCAAAGGTAAATTACACAGGTAAGGGGCAGAAGACCTCACACATGGAAAAAAAAATAATAATACAAATACATAACGGAATATGAAACATTGTATTTATAGGGGGTAGCGTTCAAAGCTGACAAAAATTTTTTCAATATCAAATTATGAAAAAAAAAATTAAAATCTAAGCACAAACATGTTAAGGGTAATCTGAATAAAATTTTAAGTCAAAAACCTGTAAAAAAAATTTTTGCTAGTCTGTCCGCAACCTGTTATACAAGGAACCATTAAATATAATGTACATTATATATGTACAGGTGAAAATACTAAAAGAGTCTATTAAGGTGAGAGGGGTGGTTGTTCACTTATGGAAAAAATAATTTTTTTTTACATTTTGTGATTAAAGTTTGGCCATAGCGTGACTAAGTGCACTGTGGGGGACAGGTAAAATATAATTATTATTATTATTACTAATATATCAGTGTGTAATTATTATATGAAAAACCACACCACTACTACCATAAATAAATGGCCAAAAAAATATAAAAAAAGGAATGGACATTAATGTATATAGAAACCAATGTAAGTGTAGAAGTGAGAATATAAAGTTATATATGCTCCTTTATTATAGAATTTGCCATATATATAGATAAGAATATATAAATTAAATAGCAGTATTATTTGCATACTAACATTACTATCCCTTTTTTTTTTGATTCTGAGGGCGTTACTAATCCCTACAAAGTTTTTTAAAAAATAAATAAGGGTAGACCTTTCCAAAAAAGTTATTTTTATAATTGGTCAAATTATAAAGAAAAAGGGGTGTTATAAAAAAAGAAGAAGGGGAGGTGATTTTTTTCTAGTTAATTCATTCTTCTAGCTTCTTCTCGCCATCCATTTTAATGCTTTAAACTAAATTAGATTAGATGTTTACCAGGATGTCCTTTTGATTTCGAACGTCCGAAGGCATCGTTGAGTGTTTCGCATGGGCCCAGTCTTACTATCGGTGGCTTTGGGTCATAATCAGATAGGCACGTCTAAGCTGTTTAAGTCTAAGTACGAACTCTTTAGCGTAAAACGTACTTAGTTGCATCATTCTCATCCCAATTAAATTTATGATTTTTTACGAGGGAGGGGACAACACGATGTTTGTTCTACCCGTTTAACGATCAGTCGATTGCTGAGACTTTGTTGAGCCATAAAAGTAATCGTGTATTAGTTACAAAGTCTAAGTCTCTTGTGGGGTCGTGATTCGTCGATTGGTATCCGTCGGTCTTTTGGTAATCGTCGATCGTTTAGTGTTCGTCGATTGTTTGGTATTCGTTGATCGTGGTATTCGTCGATCGTTTGCTATTCGTCGATCGTTTGGTAATCGTTGATCGTTTCGTATTCGTCGATCGTTTCGTATTCGTCGGTCGTTTCGTATTCGTCGGTTTGAGAACCTTGTTCGTCAATCGTCGAGGGCCTTTACACGTCAATTCGTTAAAGACCATGTCACATCGAGGACCATTTATTGTCAGTTCGTTGAGGACCGTTTGTCGTCAAGTCGTTGAGGACTCATATTTGTTTCGTTTAGGCCCATCGAGAAGACCATAGATCGTTGATCGTTCAAGATAATCGTTTAGAGTTTGGGCTTTATCGTCAGGTCTTTCAGGACCATATATTTCGGTGGTTAGGTTCAATAATCGTTCAGGCACCGTGTTTCTTGCCATTTTTTGGAGATTGGAAAACCCTTTCCGGTCTATGTTTTGACCATTCTGTCTGTTATTCAGACATCTCAATTCCGTATGAATGAGATTCGATTATTAATTAGGGGGCCATATCCGTATTAGTTTGCGCAATCGTTTTAGACCGTGGTCTGCTTGTCTTTGAGACAAATTCGTTGCTCCATCAATTTTTGTCTTGTTACGGCACTTCTGTCTTTAAGACGAAGCTATAATTCGTAAACCCTGGGTGACATTGATGAGCTTATATGTAAGGTGCATCATTCGCTAAATATGGACCTTGTGCGCCAATTACTTGTATGGTTCCTCCCTCAATTAGAATCAGTTTTCCACAAGAATAATCGGGCCAACAAATAAAAGGGGGTTAAATTTAATTACTTTAAAAAAAAACAATTTTCCAATTTATTTAAAATTAACTCTATGGCCGACGGGAGGTCCTTCTGGAAAATTCCAGATCCCATCCTCGTCGCCAATGTAAGAAGTGAGAATATAAAAGTTATATATGCTCCTTTATTATAGAATGTTGCCATATATATAGATAAGAATATATAAATTAGAATAGCAGTATTATTTGCATATTAACATTAAAGTTATATATGCTCCTTTATTATAGAATGTTGCCATATATATAGATAAGAATATATAAATTAGAATAGCAGTATTATTTGCATACTAACAATAAGAGAGAGTTCTTGTTAGGTCTGTTGTAACCATGTTGGAAATTAAAAAAAACCTTTCCTTAAAAAGTCAATAAACATGTGTTTTAAGCATATTAATAACGAATGAATGAAATTTAATGGCTAAAAAAACAAGACTAAGAGTTTCACACCACCCCCAATAGAGTAAGACAGGACCGTGATGCATGTCTGAACAAACTGAATTGTTTTAGGCTCCTAAAACAGACAATTTTAAACATGTATTAGCTTCAAATATCTGTTAAAAATCACTTATTTAGCACTAAATTTACAATATCCCATAGGATTAAAGATTAAACTTATATTAGCGACAACACATTTTAAACCGCCTTATGTTTGTAGCTGCATCTATGATTATTTTGTTTTACTGACAAAATTTCGTATTCTTTTTAATCCGTTAGGCTCAGATAACTTATTTGGGTTCGATATGCATAAAGGGCTTTTCGGAAATAAGCACACGTGCTGAAGCAGTTAAGTGGATTTGGCGGTGAGCCTTAAACAATAAACCTAAAAATTAAGCTAAAAACCTAAGGTCGCCGACGGACTTCAAATAGCTAACTCCACCGGTTAATAATTGCTTTACTCATGTTAAAGAATCAAAGCCCCAAATAGATATGCCTATAAGGGAAAAGTTCTGGCAAAACCTTCAACTGTTTTTATTATCTGAACTATATTCCGATAACTTAAATTTTACCCTAACTTTGAAACAACCTTATCAATATACTAACTTAACTCAAACCATAAACTAACACTAACAGCCAAAGCCTGTTGGATAGATGCTGTTTTATTAAAAATGCAAGGTTCATGTATTTTTGCCTCTTGGGTTAAGCCCGTTTTTAGGCCGATATTTAGAGAGAAAGTTTTATTATAAATTACAAAAGTTAATGATTAAAAATGGCTTAGCACTGCTTGGGTCAATATACACCACCAGTTGGTGTAAGTTATGATCTTTTAAAAAGTGTCGTTTCTAAGAATGGGCGTACAAGTCAACCAAAGAACAATTGAGTTTGAGGTTTCCCCTCATATTACCCCACAAAAGTGCTATACCCGTTTAGGGCTCTAGAACACTTACCAAAGCAAAGCAAAATATTGCCCAATAATCAAATAGTAAGATTTGCCCACACGTCAGTGACCTAGATTTTATTCCTAGACTCTCACTTTAGGAATATCATTAAAACAACAAACTTTGTATTTCACATATTTGAAGGTTAAAATACTAAAACTTCATAGAGTAAAATTTTACATGTAATAAACCTTTTAAAAATCTTTTTAAAATTATAACAATTTTATTCCTATTAATTCTTTGCCAAAAAAAATTAAACAAAGTCAATATTATGTAATAATTTTGGATTGAACTTAACAATTTCAACCTGCAAATTTATAATTTTACTAATGAATACTTTTTAATGATTGGTCAAATATAAATTAAATTATTTATTTACTAATTTGATATAATTGATTCAATTATAACTACAAAATAAATGTTTCCAATAATTTTATTGTTATTACTAAGTTTAAAACTTGTTGTAGCTTTAGAAATTTGATCTAATAACTTTTAATTTCATAAATAAAACATTAACATATACCAATATTAACTTAGCTTAAATATAAATAGGGCTTATTAAATTAATAAGGCTATTACCTGTCACATCATTTATTGAGGCACGAATAATTGGATATTCTTTTAATGGATTATCAAATACATTAACAATGTGAGATGAACAGTAGCCGAATAATATTAGAACAAGCAGAATAACCATAGGAATATTAAAAATATATAAAATTTGTATTTGATTTCAATTTTGTTTCCGCTTCATTCAAATAAGGCACAAAAACCCACATGGCTCAAAAACATGTTTTAGTGAATGTGCGTAACAAGATGTGCCTTATTTTAAATTATTCATTATAATATTAATTTTTATAGCAAAACCTATTAACAATTTTTTTTAAATTATTTTATAATCCAAAACAATTGTTTTAAATATAATTATATTTTTTTATAAATATTTATATAAACATAGTTGATATATATTTTTTTATGTTGATTTCTATAAAATAACTACGCCCAAAAAATTTTAACATTAACCATTTTTTTTAATTTCTAAAAAATAAATATTAAAAACAAAATGTCTTGAACGCGCTATGGTTGCTTAGGGAAATTTTGGTTGCGTAATATAAAAATATGGATATTATTTTTAACATTACAAGCGAAAATTCATATTGTTCAAAGCCTTGTGGTTTACGCGTTTTCCATTATCTAAATTTAACTGTAAGGAAAAAGTTTTAGCATTCTCTAAGTTAAAATTTTTATAAAGTCGTTAATTTTATAAAAACTTTGAACAAAATTTTAATAAAAAGGTAAGCAATTTTAATAGGACATGAAAATTCTAATCTATAAGAATTAAGATATTTACTAAACCAAAAAAGAACATATTTTTTATTGGCCAAAGAGCATGAATTGTCGTTGCAATAGCAAAGAAAATATTCTTTACCGCGATGGTAGGGTGAGAGATTTGTGACGCGAATGCTATGGTATAACCCATACGGACCCCAATTTTTAACTTCTTTAACTAAAAAAGTTTAAAGCTATTTTTTTATTATTTACAAGATACGTGCTCTTTAATTATAAATTAATATAAGTTTAAATGAACCAAGTATTAAAAAACCAAAAAATATTGAAATTTTTTATTTTTCTATATGACTTTTAATAAATCATGTCAAAAAATTAAATTTATCAATATTATTGATTAATTCGTTGTAAAGTTGGGTAAAACATTTTATAAAAGAATTGTTAAAAAAAAATATAATGAAATTAAAAAATTATTTTAATTCACCTTAGACACTTGATTTTTTTGAGAAAATAAGATTAATTCATTATTATATAAATACATTGCAATGTAAAACTCATGAAAAAATACCAAAATAAGTTGCAATTTTTTTATTTTAAATTTACATTGAGGCAATATCATGGCTTTCAACATTAAAATTGAGATTGTGTTGTCCATGTGGACCCTAATAGAATTTTTAATTTCTTAACGAAATTTGTTGGATTTAGATTAAATTCTAATTACTAGTTTTGTTTATTATATATTTAATAAAAAAATCACAATTGCCCACAATATATAATATTTTTTAAGATATTCAAAATATAAAATGTGCTGGGGTTTATATGGATCCCACAGTGCTAATCGCGGGTTAAAGTGCTTTTTAAAATTAAAATAAGCAAAAATTGTGCAACTTTAAAAATAGCCTTCTTTATCCCGCGATTGGTTAAGTGGAAAAAAGATACAAGAGGTGCTCTGTTTGGGACGAGCGTACTTTATTTAATTTCGTATATCTCAGGAAGTGTTTTTACAGTTTTAATTAAAGTTTAAAGAAAATTACGTTTTCTTTGAATTAATAAAAATAACATTTTTTCCATTATATTTAATTGTCTATTTAGCTAACAGAAATAAATTGACACAAAATTAGATGTAATTTTTTTATAAA
Source organism: Acutogordius australiensis (assembly GCA_030555515.1). NCBI lineage: Eukaryota > Metazoa > Nematomorpha > Gordioida > Gordea > Gordiidae > Acutogordius > Acutogordius australiensis. The sequence continues at coordinate 490,369 of CM060244.1, read as the reverse complement.
TTTTACAAATCCATATGCAACAAGCATAAAATATATTTAAATGTGGTTGAACATATTAAAAAAATTTAAAAAAAAATAGATAAAAAATTTCTAATGCCATAAAAAACATAAAAAAAATTAAAGTCAGAAGTATTTAATATAAACATTAATCCTTAAAATAATAAGAACTATTTAAATAAAACTGTTAATATTTAAAATTAAAAATCCACTTTTAAGCTTTAATAAATTTGATATTTTCATTGTAAATACTTATTTACTACAATTCTCCATTATAAAATATGGATGCATATATATTTGATATAAACATATTTTTTAAAATGTTGTAAAGAAGTTCTGTGCACCAAAAATTTATTCAAATATATACAATAAGTTTAAAAAAAAAATGGCTCTAAAAAAAGCTCCGAAAAGCTCACTTTTTTAATAGTCATTATAACTTTAAACTTTAAAAAATTTGCACGACCTCAATAATGGATATATTAAATTCATATTTGTAAGCCAAGTTCTTAAA
>CM060244.1:389950-489661 GCA_030555515.1 Acutogordius australiensis | reverse complement strand
AGGACAAAAAACACAAAACATTTATAAATGTTTCGTGTTTTTGTCCTGGGAAAACACGAAACATTTTTTAATGTTTCGTGTTTTTGTTTTTTTAAAACACGAAATATTTTTTTTGTGTTTTAAAAATTAATTTAGATTTTGAAAAAATGTTTCGTGTTTTAAATATTACTAAAACACGAAACATTTTTTTGGTTTTTAAAATTTATGTTAAGTAAGTGTTCATGCAGCAAATTTGGTCATATAATATATCGTTCGACTCCAAATTTTATGGGGATTTTAACTATCATATTGTGTGTGCCCAATAAATTGACAGGTGGTCTTTGATGTTTAAAAACTTTATTTTTGTTTTTAAATTTTTGCTTGAGTTTATTATTGTTTAAATCTACTTAATTTAAATCATATATAACCTAAAACACCATGTTAAGTTTATGACCATATATGGTAATATTTTTAAAATTTAACACTGCTTTAATATTTATCGACCAAATTAAACTTTTAATACATAGTTCGACGCCAAATTTTATTGAGAGTTTAACTTATCTGCGAAAGGTTGACAGGTAGTCCTTGTTTTTTAAAAACTTTATTTTTTGCTTTTAGATCTTTTTTGGGTATTTTATTGATTCAATCTACTATGCTTAGATCATATTTAACCTAAAACACCATTTTAAATTTATGACCATATATGGTTATAGTTATTAAAACTTAACACTGCTTTATTATTTATCGGCCAAGTTATACCTGTAATACATAGTTCGACGCCAAATTTTAAGGAGAGTTTAGCTATCTTGTCTGCGAGGTTGACAGGTGTTAGATTTTTTTGAGGTTTTATTAATACAATCTACTATATATAAATTATATGTAACCTAAACATGTTAAATTTAAGACCATATATGGTAATAGTCATTATAACTTAACACTGCTTTATTATTTATCGGCTAAGTTAAACTTGTAATACATAATTCGACGCCAAATCTTAAGGAGAGTTTAGCATCTTGTCTGCGAAGTTGACAGGTAATCTTTGTTGTTTAAAAACTTTGTTTTTTGTTTTTAGATTTTTTGGGGGGTTTTATTAATACAATCTACTACATATAAAGTATATGTAACCTAAAACACCATGTTAAGTTTATGACCATATATGGCAATATTTTTAAAATTTAACACTGCTTTAATATTTATCGACCAAATTAAACTTTTAATACATAGTTCGACGCCAAATTTTATGGAGAGTTTAACTTGTCTGCGAAAGGTTGACAGGTAGTCCTTGTTATTTAAAAACTTTATTTTTTGTTTTTAGATCTTTTTTGAGTATTTTATTGATTCATTCTACTATGTATAGATCATATTTAACCTAAAACACCATTTTAAATATATGACCATATATGGTAATAGTTATTAAAACTTAACACTGCTTTATTATTTATCGACCAAGTTATACCTGTAATACATAGTTCGACGCCAAATCTTAAGGAGAGTTTAGTTATCTTGTCTGCGAGGTTGATAGATGGTCTTTGTTGTTTAAAAGCTTTATTTTTTGTTTTTAGAATTTTTGGGGGGTTTTATTAATACAATCTCTTATTTATAAATTATATGTAACCTAACAACATGTTAAATTTATGACCATATATGGTAATAGTTATTAAAACTTAACACTGCTTTATTATTTATCGACCAAGTTAAACTTGTAATGCATAATTCGACGCCAAATTTTAAGGAGAGTTTAGCATCTTGTCTGCGAGGTTGACAGGTAATCTTTGTTGTTTAAAAACTTGTTTTTTGTTTTTAGATTTTTTGGGGGGTTTTATTAATACAATCTACTATATATAAAGTATATGTAACCTAAAACAACTTAAATTTATGTCCATATATGGTAATAGTTATTAAAACTTAACACTGCTTTATTATTTATCGACCAAGTTAAACTTGTAATACATAATTCGATGCATTTTATAGGGAGTTTAGCTAAAGGTTGACAGGTGGTTTTTGTTGTTTGAAAACTTTATTTTTTGTTTTAGATTTTTTTCGGTGGTTAATTATTGTATTATCTACTATATATAAATAAAAAAATGTAAAACACCATAATAAGTTTAAGACCATAAATGGTAATATATATAACTTAACACTGCCCTAATATTTATTGATTAAATTATTTTATATGGAGAACCTATCATATTATCAGTGCCCAAAAATTAAGAAGTAGCTGCGCTGCTCAAGATATTTATATTTTGTTCTTAGATCTTTTTTTAGATCATTTAATGTTGCTATTATAAATGAAATGCATCGTAAAATATCTTTTTAATTTTTTGACCAATGATAGTTTTTTAAACTTAACATTGCTAAAATATTTATTGACCAAATTAAACTTATAATAAATACATCGTTCGACGCCAAATCTATGGAGAATTTAACTATCATATTGCTAGTGCCCAACAAGTTTACATGTAGTATATATTGCTTAAAATTTTTTATATTCGGTTTTTTAGTTTTTTTTGTTTTATTAAATTATAAAATAATTTTTTTTAAAATAATAAAATTAAAATGTTCGATATGTTATATAAAACCTTCAAGGTGTTACTTTTAAAATTTGAGTTACTTTTAAAATTTGTCACAAATTTATTGACCGAATCAATATTAAATCCTTCAATTACATTAAAAATTTAATTATAGTGCTTAAAAATTAACGAGTGGTTTATTTTGCTTGAAATCATTTTTTCTTACTTTAAAGATATTATTTTACTCAATGGTTTTATATGATATGTTACTTAATATGCCATATTTATTTTATGTCCATATGAACTAATATTATAAATACAAATTATATCAAAATTGGGCCATTTGTCTACCTTATGGATTTGAGATTTTATATAACGGCAAATTTGATTGCTCGCCTCTTCCCATCATTGTAAAGCAGAATTCACCAAGCGTTGGATTGTTTAATTAATATGGAACGTGAGCTGGGTTTAGACATTCGTGAGACAGGTTAGTATTACCCTGTTGATGACCCGTTGTTGCTACAGTAATCCTGTTCAGTACGAGAGGAAGCGCAGGTTCAGACATTTGGTTCAGGCGTTCGACTGAAAATCGACGGCAAGAAGCCACCATTTAGAAAATTATGACCGCATCGAAGTCAGAATCCCACCTAGAAAAGTAACGATATTTTAGAGCGCCTCATAGTCAAATAACTCGATATACGGTACCGTTTACGCGGTTACCGAACGAAGTTGAAGGCTGAACACGTTGATTAGAATCACAATTAACAACCAACAACCGGCTCAAAGTTTTTTATGGTTTTTAAATATGAACAAAATCAGTATATGATAAGGTTCTTTACTGCACTTTTTTTTATGAAACGATTCATGATGATTTATATGGCTTTTGACATTGAATATTAACATAGAAATTTTATTACGGGGTTACCATCTAATTATTCTGCACTGATATTAATGTTAATTAAATTATCATTGAAAATAATAATAATAACATTGAATTTTATGTTAATTCTTTCAGAATGCTAGTTCTCGTCACCCAGTGTGCTATGCCATTTGCCCCATTTTTTTTATTCGCCCCTTGTAAAATTCATTGCACATTAAATTTTTTGGCACCAATTCTGACGTTTGACAGCTTTTTTACTCGTACCCTAGATTTTTAGCAAAGTATTATATATCGGTTTTCCTTTGAAAATTTCCCCTTGCTCTATTACCCTTAACTCACTTCATTAACTATCGCTTTTGACGCCCGTCCCATCGTTGTCTATCATTCCATTTCTCTGAATTCCTTTACCGAGTAACAATGCGTTTTATTACGTTTAATTACCATTTTGCACCTACCTTAGTTCTTTCCTTTTACAAACTTAGGTCACTTTGATATCCCAGATGTCAGTCCCGCCTACTCCCCCTGACCAGCTCGTCATCTCATGTGCTTTTAATTCACTACCTCAAAATTCTTTGATGCAAGCTGACCTCCTTTTTGAGCAAAGGTTTTGGTCAAAATTTTTAGGCCACGACTGCAACGTTTGTAGTCGCCTATTTTTTTCTAAAGACCTGGTAAAAATATACACGGTTCACGGAATCCTTATGCTTTCCATCACAATTATCCGTATGCCAATGCGCCGCTTCGCTGCACAAGCAGGAGGATGCCTAAATTTGTGCGTGTCAATGGTTTTTCTTTCCCGCCTTACCCTTCCCACTTGCCAGTTTTAGATCCGATCGTGGAACGCCTCATCTCCCCCCGCCTTCCATTTATGCATATAGGACGGTTGCGTTATTCTCACGGTCAATATGGCGTTCGAGGCCAAATTATAAATATTCCAATTGACGTTGACGAGATAGTCACCCTTTTGCCCCTGACCCCAGACGAGGATATGAGCATACGTTCTAATCAATAGCCACTCTCATAAGTCGGTGCTATAGGGGCGTTATGTCACTTGCGCACTAAAGACTTGGCTGTCGTATAAGTTAACCACTCAACTCTACAAGCAATTTAATATTCGCCTACATCCAACATTTTTACATCCCCCCAGGCCACGTCGGTGTTGAGTGTCGCGGTTAGGCCTCCGATTAGGATCCGTTTTTATTAATCTACGACAATACACGCATGCTTGCCACGTGGGCAACGTGCTCCCGTCAAAATCATCCTTTAGTTTTAGCATGTGCCTTAACAATATAAAATTTCAGGGCGCGATTTATGATAAAGTAGTATACGTATACTCAATAAGACATTCTTTGGACCTGGTCTACGTAGCTCTTTCTCGCGTTCAATTGGCGAGGAGCCGGGCACTATATGCCATATCGCCCCCACCATAAGCCTCCCTTTACGTCAAGAATTAGCACGGTTTACGCACACGCCGCTAGATACACTGCAAAATAGTATGCTCTTCATTTATCGCCCTAGTCTCTCTATTGTTCAACCCAGAGCCTACGGGCGCACGTGCTCGACATTTCTTCTGACTTCGTCATTTCTCGCTCATCTATTCTAATGCTCTCGGAAACTTGGACATCCAGCCTTACAGATATTTCCATCCCGGTTTCGCTGTGTCGCCTGTTTTAGACGTCCTGGGCCACGGGCGTTTGGAGTAGCTGTCTCACTCGCACTGTAGCTTCATCATCTAAGCTAGTACCCCTAGCTCTGCCATCCTTTACTTATACATGTTGCCCAGGGGACATATGTGCAACCATTTTTCTCTTAGCTCCTACTAACATGCTACTTATTTTTGCGTATATTAGTCCGGGCACACACGTTGATGCTTTGTGCGTATTTCTAAAATACGCAATAACTCACCTTCTGTTTACCTGTGCTCTAGAACATCGAATCAATCCATCCACATTCCCAGTCAATTTAGGCGGTGATTTTAATATCGACTTGACGTCCGTGGCTGGGGCTGTGCTACACGATTGCTTGCAAAATTAATCTTACCTGCTCGGACATCGCCTTTCCAACCACTCGCGGTATCACAATTCTTGATGCCGTTTATACTTGGTACCTAACATATAAGTAGTCTCGTATTTTTTCTATCATTGCCCGCTCGTTGTCAAGCTTAGCCCTTCCCCCTTTTAGGTATTTTAATATTGCATTAATTTACGTGTCTCTTAATTACTTGTGTTTTTTGCTCATTGTTTAACTGTTTATTACTATTTAGTTTATTGGTTATTACCAATGAAGACTTATTAAAAGATAATGGCTGAAAAAGTGACAAAAAATTTGAACTATATCAGTCATGAGTTTCCCTTTCAAATAAAGGCTACTTAATATGTCTCCATTTAAGGACTTCCATTTCAAGACTATTGTTTATGCTTTGATCGAGTGTCCTTCGGGATTAATATGTAACGGGTGCCCTAACTAATTCTCCCAAAAATTACCCTTTTTAATTTTATATCAAAAACAAATACACTGATCACGTGATTGGTGATTTAAAGGCCATTTCATTTTTGCTATAGGACAGGTCTTTTGTAATGCCTAAAAAATTTTTTTTATCATTGTTAACGTTGCATGTCACTTACTTTGTTATCATTGTTTCCTTTTTCAAACTAACATTGCATTTATTTTTCCATCGCATTTTTTCCTACGATTAAGTTTTGCAACTTGGCTTTTTTTTTACATTTCTCCTTACTTTGCCTCTTTTATCTTTAAGGGTCTAATTTACCGCTTTTTTGCCCTATCGCACTATGGGTTTGCGCACCTTTTCCCGAATAAAATTTAACCCATTTAACAAAACATCGACCCCTCTCTCTCCTATATTCCAGCTTGCCCGCTACTACTAATTTAGGAAAATTGGTAAGGGAACATTTTCAATGTTTTTTTAAAAAATGGAATAACTGCATCTATTTTCTATTATACTCTATAATTGATTACTTCTTGTTTAGTAACTTATATTAGGGCGCGGGCAAAGTGAATTTATATTTTCGTGAAAATTTTAAAATTTTGAAAAAAATAATTTTTGTAATAAAACGCAAATTTCTAAAAACTTGCCAAATTTAGTTTATGCACATATAATGCCATTTCTGAAATAAAAAAATAAAAAAAAAATTTTCAGAATTTTTAAAATTTTACGAAAATAAAAACTCACTTTGCACGTGCCTTATAAGCAACTATATTTCGATCAAACAATTTTGAATGTTTTACTTGGTGTTTAACATTGTGTGTGTATTATGGAAAAACAAAATAAAAAATAATTTTGAATTTATATTGTTATATGACTTAATATTATTTTATGTAATTTATAAATGTAAATTATTAGCACTTATTTGTATTCATTATATATATATACAAATTTTATGTACAAATGTAACTCAAATATTTATAAATAGGATTCGTTACCTTTTTATATTATATTTTTCTGGCTATTAATAAATTTAAAGCTAAGTCTTTACGCGAAATATTCTTTATTATTTGAATGCTGCAAAAGCTTGATAAACCAAAAAAATTTATTTCTCATTTTTTGAGATGATATATCAAGGTTACAAGAAAATTTTTAATTTTTTCTTTAGAATATTCTCAAGGTCATAAAAATTGGCCAATTTGGTCAAAAAGGCCGTTTTTGGCATGGACGAATCTAAAGAGCCGAAGGCAAATGAAATTAAGAATATCGGAAAACATATATAGAAAATAAGGGCCTCATGGGGATGTATGCTTTTACGTTTTTATAAACTTCTTTTTTTCTGACATCAATATTAGTTGATTTGTGTAACAAGACTATTTCATAAATTTCACGTCTCTGACGTTGATACAGTTGACCTGTGTCTTATAAGATTTATATAAAGACTGCTAAATCAAACATAACTAAAAAAATCTGTTTAGAATGAGTGTAAAATCGTAGATTAATAAAAACGGATCCTAATTGGAGGCCTAACCGCGACACTCAACACCGACGTGGCCTGGGGGTTGTGAAATAAGGCACTAGCAATATGACTATAAAATTCCCCATAAAATTTGGCGTCGAACGATATATCACACGTTTAGTTTGGTCAATAAATATTAAAGCAGTGCCACGTTTTTAGAAATACTACCATATATGGTCATAAAGTGTAAATAGTTTCTCACGTTGCAAAGCATATTTGATTTACAAATAATCCACCAACTAAATCAATATTTAATCAAAATTAGTTTAAATACCAAATATAAATATTTTTAACAAAAAAAACACCTGTTATTTTTTTAGGTATTAAAAATATGACATTAAGATTCTCCATAAAATTTGCCGTCGAACCATGTATTAAAAGTTGGTTTGGTCAATAAATGTTAAAGCAGTGCCACGTTTTTAGAAATACTACCATATATGGTCATAAAGTGTAAATAGTTTCTCACGTTGCAAAGCATATTTGATTTACATATAATACACCTACTAAATCAATATTTAATCAAAATTAGTTTAAAAACCAAATATAAATATTTTAAACAAAAAAAACACCTGTAATTTTTTTAGGCATTAAAAATATGACATTAAGATTCTCCATAAAATTTGCCGTCGAACGATGTATTAAAAGTTGGTTTGGTCAATAAATGTAAAAGCAGTGCCAAGATTTAAAAAATAATACCATATATGGTCATAAAGTATTAATAGTCTTGAACGTTACACCTGTGTTGTTTTATATATGATAAGACTACTAACTATAAATAACAAAAAAAATAGTTTTCAAAAACAAAAAATAAAGATTTTAAGCAACAAACCACCTGTTATATTTTTTCACCTTGAAAATATGACCATTAGATTTTCCGTAAAATTTGGCGTCGAACGATATATTACATGACCATATTTCTTTAAATTTGTAAAATTGAAAGAAAAATAAAAATTTGACTAAAAAAATGTTTCGTGTTTTTGTAATCTTTAAAACACGAAACATTTTGGCAAAAATATTTTTAATCTTTAAAACACGAAAAAAATATTTCGTGTTCTAAAAAAACAAAAACACGAAACATTAAAAAATGTTTCGTGTTTTCTCCAGGACAAAAACACGAAACATTTATAAATGTTTCGTGTTTTTGTCCTACCCGTTCTTAAATAATATTATATAAAAATCTAAACTTTAAAAACTGTTATATTTATTAATGCGTGGGGACAGCTGAGCATATTTAAAAGGGTTAAACTGAGCTGCAATTTAAAATATTCAATTTTAAACTTGGCCCAGTCAGATCTGAATCTTTAATGCAGTCCAACCCACCTATTCCTTATCTACTATACAATTTTCAAACTCGATTTTTCTTTGCTACGCTAGATCTCGGAGATGGTTTGTAGTTGAGCGACGTGTGAGGTGTGGTTTTGTAGGGTAGGTTGAGAAGGTGTGCGGAAAGATAGTTAGGAAGCGATCGAGACTTCCGGTGGGTGTGAAAAACCTAACTTTAAAAAGTTTTTTCGAGCAGTAGCGATAAAAAAAAATCGTTTGTCGAAAAGGTGCCTAGGAATGTCGAGTTTGTATTTTTATCCACTAGGAAGTTTTATTTTTTGTTTAAACGACGAAATTCTCTCAGGGCTTTAAATGGTAAGGTTTTATTTTAAAATTTTTTTAGGTTAATTATTATAATATTGCCCACGTTTTTGGAAAGTTTCAAGATTTTATCAGCTTCCGTTACCGAGATATTTAAGGTTAAACAGGGGATTAAAATTTGAACTTTACACTCGGGATCGGTTTGACAAAAATTCTGACTACAGATTTTTCTTAAATTTATATCGAATCATAATAGTATAGTCCTTTACCTTTTCTCAAAATTTCAGACTCTTTTAGCCCATAGGAGCCGAGTTAGCGGCCCGGTACCGAAAGGTACATAAATGTACCTTTTGGGATTTCGGTCTTAATGAGTAGTTAAAAAATATTTTTTAAACGTCCTTATCCACAATATATGTAAGCAAGTTAGGTCCTTAAAATTTATGCAAATTGAAGCTCTTCAGCTATAGCGGTGTGAAAGACCTAGGGCGCCAAACCCTGGAAATCATGTTGCTCTGTACGAATTAAATTAACACACAAGAAGGTCGCCAAAACGATCAAAATTTGTCTTATCCTATTCCTTAATGATAGTTTTATCGTGGTATAAAGTGATTGACATAGCTACTTTATTTGTTTTGCTAGCCATATATTTTCAGGTACAAAAATACACCTTTAAGCAGGCAATACGTAAAAGTTAAATTTTATTTATAATACATATATATTCTATTTGAAATGTTTATATTAATTTATTATATTAACCAAAGTGGTCCGGGCCCGGACCCCCTTTGTTTAGTAAAATAATATTATAATGAATAATTGTACCTTAAGACAACTCCGGCCCGGCCCGGGTTGGTTAAATATATTAATATATATATAAAATTATTTATTAAATTATTTTTTATTTAACTTCATTACAGCATAACTTCTCTGTAAATAAGTTTTTCTTTTAATATAGATTAAATGGCCTATTTTTTTCTCACTATAATTTTCATTCATTGATAAAATTAATTTTCCCGCAATATGGACCTAAAACAAAAAATTGAAGATAAGATTGTTGATGAAAGATCAAATACGCACGGCAAATCTATTGTCTGGACCAATTTCAACCTCCTTTTTGAGGACAACAAAAAATTAGGTATATTGAACCAATTTTATTATAGAGTTTGCATCATATATAAGTACAAAATTTAATTTATATAAATTGAACAAAATTTAAGATAAATATTGAAAGTTACCTTTGTAGAAATATGGCAGAATTAAGATGGTTACAAACATTAAATAATAATGCATTGCCTCAGATTATATGTAAGCATTATTAAATTAATTTATAATTATGAGATAAATTATATATGATTTACATATTTAGTGTCAAAAATAGATGAATATCATGGTATCCGTTATAATCTTAATCATTTGCATCCTCGCATTATACGTATATATATTTTTTATACGTAATATCTACTTTATACACAAATATATACTTATTTTTTAATTTTATATTTATGATGGATAAATAATAGTTTCACCAATCGAAAATCGCAGAAGTAACAGGTTGTAGGTAACAACAAGGATTAGGTATTAATTAAATATTGCTTTATTCTTTTGATATGATGAAACTGCCCCCTCAGTTTATGATTTATTTTATACAATGTGATAATTTAATTTAAAATTAAAAAGAACAAATAGAATCACTAAATGCAAAGGTATTATATGTCTAAAATTTTTATTTAATATACTAATATATCTTTCTATTATGAGTTTACTGTTGATATACTTGCAATGGGAATAATTTCCATCACGTTAAATTATTAATTATATGGTATTATTTTTAAATTTTATCTATATTATGTTATACCTTTTGAAAGCTGAATAAATCTTTGCTCTCAATGAGCAATTTGCTGTAATACGATAGAAAATATAAATATCATGAATATATACAATATTATACATTTTATATTTTGCTATGTTTTTTATATTTTAATCAAAAATAAATATTTCAATATATCAACTAATTGTATTTTTCCTCTCAATGGCAGCGTCCGCAGATATTTTGAATTCTATATATTTAGATACAAATGTCCGTGACAAAATTTTATTAAGAAATTACCTAACAGCCGTTTTTGCCTTTTAACCTAGCTTAAGATACATATTTACCGCGGACGATTTTTACATTATGAATATTACAAAAATTTTTTTGAATTTTAATATATCCACTAATTGTATTTTTGCTCTCAGTGAGCAAAATTTGCTATGAGAAAGATTTGCCTAACATTTTTTAAGTTAATAATTTGGTAATTACGAACTTCGATAACAAGTTACAAATTATAAATATATGTTTTTTATAATCAAATTAAATATTTAAATATATCGACTGATCGTGTACGGCCAATCAGTTTACTTAAAATGTCGTGTACACAGCCAATCAGTTTAATTAAAATGTCAAGTTGCCCGGGCGGAGCCGGGCCACATGGGCTAGTTTTTTTTAAATTTTTAGATTCAGCTAATCTAGCTATATTTATTTAGATTTAATTGCTTACAAGGCACGACACTTATTAAACCTCCTTTGTTGTATCAAAAACATTTTTTGTAAGCGTTTTAAACACAATATTATGGTGCAAAGTTAAGTTTGGCCTGGACTTAAATTTGTTTAAATTGATTGTTGATGTGATAACGCGGCAAACAGCGTCATTTATAATTTGCGCGATAAACTATCAAACTCATAATTTTCATTTGTTAATTTTCTTAAAAAATTGTAAATGTATTTTTTATCCTCAAATTTTATTCATGGAATTCCATATATTCGATAAAAATATAATTTTTTAATATGACCACTTTATATTTTTTTGTTTCATAGCTATATAATTTACTGGCTTAAGATTTAGCAATTTAATTTTGTAATGGAATGCATTTTTTGATCATTTTTAATATTACTTTTATAGATGTAATCGTATCCACATTTTAATTTTAATTCAGCTCCAAAATTTTTTAGGCATTAACATTCAACATCAGCGTCAACAACAACTCTATGAAGAACCACCACATACTCACCTTGCTTCACCCTGATAATTATATTGATATATGTTATTTATAAAAAAAAGAAAACGAAAGAAAAAAAGGAAAGAAAAAATAATAAAAAAACAAAAGAAAATAATGAAAAAAAAAGAAAAAAAATAGAAACAAAAAAATAAAATAAAAAAGAAAAAACCAAAAAAAGAAATAATTTTATATAATATGTTCATTAATAATTCTATATAGTCAATTCAAACATATTTAATAATAACTATTAACCAAAAAATAAACAGATAGCATAGTGCGTCTTATTTGGGTAAAATCCTTATAATAGCCTATCTGCCTATTCATTTTTGAGTTTTATTTTTATTTAAACATAATTGTTAATCATATTTATACTTACATGTATCTTTGTGTGTATTATTTAATTATAAAAAAAAAGAAAAAAAAAGAAAAAAAAACGAGAAAAATACAAGAAAAAAAAAGATCAAAAGAATGAACTCTATATATTATGCATACGTTCATTTTAATATATTTTATCGTATCTCTATATTGCCCTTTTTCATTTAAGATGTTTTAAAAGCCTTTACAAAAAAAATAATAAGAATTAATTATAGAAATTGTTTAAGAATGTAGATAACCGGTATAAACATGAGATTATCATAATAATGACTGTTATCCAGACCTTAGTCTTGTTTTCCATGAAATTTTTCAAAGGTCGGGCCCGAAAAGAAGACTTAAACGCACTCGTGATAGTTACCTCCCCGTGGTGAGTGCGGAAACAAATAATTGATATCCAAGGGGGTGCGTTCAAAGTCAAATTAATTTTTTTAAATATCAAAAATTTTAAAAATATTTTTTTTCTAATGCTGTTATATTAAAAAAGTACAATATGTGCCTTTATTTGCAAAAAGGGGGTATATTAATAGAGAGAAAATTAAAATCCGTGAAATTTAAACGCCCGCCTCCACTTAATTATTTGGCTAAAACTATCATCTCAAGTTATTGTAAGACTCATGGCAAAATCAAATACCCATGTAAAAGATACAACAATCATTCTATGTAATTTTATAAAACTTTTAGATATAATTTTATTCACTCATAAAAACGTATGTAGGGCTGCGGCTAATATATAAAAGTTTTGAAGAAAAAACCTAGCGCGTTTCATTAACATAGAGCTGGCTAGTGTGAAAAAAAAAAATTAACAATATTTGTTTGGCATATCCTAAATCGACCAGAAAACATTAAATCTTTTTTTAAATTTGGCCGTTGAGACTTTTTTTTACAATTTTAAAATTTGTATTTAGCCGCAGCCTACAGTTTCATCACCCAGGGTCCTTAAAGGGCCTCTGTTTGTCCTGCTCTTTTCCCCATTTTATTAAAATAATTTTGATATAAGGTTGTGGGATGATACAAGCAGCATATTGTTTTTGTTTTGGTAATGCCTTATCAACCCTGTTAGATTGTATGTGATTTTTCAACAACTTTCAGGTTCAACCTGGGCCTGTGTTTTACAATAATTACCTCTTTTTAGCGTCCCTGGGGCTACTTTGTCTGGATAATCCTTGCGGGATGGGAGTTTATTGGGTTAAATAACTAGTTAAATCTTGGAATGGATTTTACTAAGCGGTTTAAATTATGAACAAATAGAATAAATGCAATGCGAATAGTATGGTACTTTTTTTTCAATTTCTCTGAATCATAGGTTCCTATAGTTGAAGTAGCAGGTTTAATTAGATAACTTATATTATCAATTTTTTCGAAATTCTATAATGATCCGCCTATGTTTTACTAAAAGAGGCCTTTCTCTCTTAAGCTCTATTTATACTAAAAACGTAAGTTTTCATATTATTTTTGTATAAAATTTATAGACCTCATGAATTTATTAGTTGGGAGTAGAGGGAAATTGTTATGCTGCGGCGTTCATAACCCCTCGGGTCAATTCAATGCGTCTCTCGACCAACACTTTAAAAATTTATTTAAATGAAGCCGCATTTTCCGGAATATTACAGGGATGAAAACTGAAAGGTCAGACGACCTTGCGGCAAAAGCTGGAAGGTCAGAGTCACTGCCCTTCCGACAAAAGCTGGAAGGTAAGATCACTGACCTGCTAAAACACTCTTCCAATCCCTCGATTTCATGTTGATGAATAACACCCTATAAAATTACAATCGTTGAATTGTTAAACTTTGCACATAAAAAACAAAATTATAAAATAAGAATTACAAATAAATTAATAAAATCGATTATCTAATCATTAAAGCTGTTTGTTTAAAATCCTTCTAAGAGATATCAAATAGGTGACGTTACTTAAACTGGAATTTCGAATAGCCGGTATATTTGAATAAGTAAAAATAAAAAATAATTTTTTTAAAATTAAAGATTATGATAATATTTATATTTTTATATAACATCGTTTAATATTGTAATAATTTTTTTAAAAATTTGGAAAATATAACCTAAACCAGACATTGGCCTATGAGTCTGAATTTGCTAATAATTTCATTTTAAAAAACCGGTTAAAATCAATTTATGCAGTGCACAAAAAAACTTGATTTTGATTTGGGCCATGTTTATATTAAATGTGTTTTCACGTTTTTAAAAAATTTTATTTTGTAAAAACGCAAAAAGGCTGCCAATTTAAATTATTGACTTTCAGAATTTCTGCAAATTAGTAAACTAGGTAAAATATTAGAGTTATTTAACTGAATTATCAAAAAATGCTTTCAAACGTGTGACAGCTTACAAAGGCACTTAACAACCAGCCGTGCCATTTAAAACTAAGACAAAAATATGATCATATTTATGTAGTAATTTAATAGTCTAAATGTTTTTATTTTAATTAATTCAAAATTGTTTTAAAATATTAAATATGTATAAAGAGATAAGGGTTAAATAAGCGTTAGAAAATAAAGTTATGGATAACATCTAAAGTTTCTAATTAAATGAATTATTAAGGATTGAAATGCCACAATTTAGGTAATTAAAGTTAAAAATAGGCTAAATTAAATAAAATTGCAGAAATAAAAAAATTTAAAAATAAAACAAAAAACATAAAAAAAACTATCCGCTTTTATTTAGGATTTATAATTAATTTTAAGAAAAAGCTAAAGGCATATGGCTTTAAATTTAAAAACTAAAATTGATTAAAAAGAATAAGTTGTAAATATTATAATGATTCACATTCATGAAAAATTTTGGAAATTTGTAAATTAAATTAATAATAAACAAAAAGATTAGAATTTTAAACAAAAAGATTAGAATTTTAAATAAAAAATATTCACGCCACTAATTTCAAATTTTATAAAAACACATTTTAAAAATACGGTGATAGTTTTAATAATTAAAAAAAAACATAATGTAAAAATCAAAATAAAAAATGATTGAAACATATATAAAAAACATTCATAGAAAAAATGTGATCGTAGAAGGTTATTTTGTATAATATTTTATTTAAATGTTTTTTTCTTAAAATTTGATGTTTAAAAACTAAAAAGAAAGGAAAAATTAAAAAGTTTTAAAATGATTAAAAATTTATGATTGTCGTCGTAAATGAGTGCATTTATTCGAGGTCTTCAATAACTCGCCTGGGTGATTTTGGGATGGGACTTGGACGCTATTGAATTAAAAAAAAATATTTAAAAAAAAATAAAATATATATCGATGGAAAAAATATAAAAAGATTTTCAAAAAATAATTCGAAAAATTTTGATATTTACAAAAACTTGTCTTAATTTATAAAAAAAAAAAAACAAGTGTAAAATTAACCAAATACAATTAGTAATATCCTCTTTTAAATACAAACTAAGGGTTTCCTAATTCAAAATGAGACCTAATACTTAAATTTCTATTTATTAAAATTAAGGTCAATTATATATAGAGTAATTTAAACATACAATTTTTAACTATAATAATATTAATATTGAGGAAAATAATTCATTTTAGACAAAAAAGTAAATTTAAATTAAATAACTTCTGTTTTAAGTGAATTTTTTAAAATTCAAGACGAAAGAATATTATTTGGTTAATCCACAAATACAAAATTATTACATTCAACAATTAACAATGTCAGAAACGTGGATTTTATGAAAACATAAAATAATATAACCCCATGATGGCCTTATCTCATATATATATCTTAATTTCTTCAACCTTTAGCTCCTTACATCCGTCCATATCAAAAAAATGGCCTTTTTAACAGATTTTGCGACCTTGAGAATAGGTTTTTTTCATATCAAATTCCCTTGCAAGTTAAATTTATCATCTCAAATACTAAGAAAATTAATTTTTTAGTTTATCAAGCTCTTCCATCCCCTTTTAGAAGATACAGAAAATTAAATTTCGCCAGAATTTCGTTAAAACTTTAATAAATCACAATATCAATTTTTTATAAATGTATTATTTGTTAATTTATTGTTGTAAATATACAAAAAAAATTCCAATTTATTTTTGTTTTTAATACTTTTTTGTTTTTTGGCATTTTTTATAAAATTCAATGTTTATAGCCGACTAATTAAGTTTGATTACGGTTAACAGAGAAACTCCTTAAGATGGCAGGTTTAATCTCTCTAGTTAGCTCATAACTATTAAAATTTGTTGACCTGTGTTATAACATATGTTTTCGAAAATAAAATTAGGCGAAATAAATTTTTTTTTAATGACCACATGAGCCTAAGTGATCTTTCCATTATTTAAAAATAAATAATAGTAAATAATAAATAATTATTTATTAACAGCTGATCCGATGGGGATGCCTCCGGCCATCCTGGTGGGTGGTGGGCCCACAGAGGCCGAACTTCTATTCTTGGCCCGCATCTTAGTGAGTGCCTGCTCCGAATTCTCGGCCCGTTCTTCAGCCTCTTCCAATTCGTGCTGCAATTTCCTGTATTTGGCAAGATTCATGCTCGCAACCTCTTCCTACAAATATTCGGAAAATATAAAAAAACATAATACCAATTAAAAAAAAGTAAAAGTAAAGAAAAAACTATTCGAAATTAAAATAAAACTTATATTTTGTTTCGCAATAAATAAGAAAATTTTTTTTGACAAAACTTATATATAGTGAATATAATTTCTCACTAAAAGCGTTGTTAAAAAACATTTTTAGAGTTTTCCCTGTTAATAAATAGTTACAAATATTTATAAATCTCCCCAAATAGCTAAAAAATTAACAATCTTACTCGCAATCATATTTTTGCGAAATATTCTATTTTATAAATTCTATTTATTATATGCACCTTCAAAGTGGTATATTTTCTGAAACTCTGCTAAATTTATCAACTCTTTGAAATAAGGCGTGTTTACTTGCATATTAGAATTTTTTATAACTCCAAAAAAAGTTCATTTAGAACGTGGCTTAAAATCAACCAAAAACAAAACAAAACTTACAGCCTCCTCGACTTGTCGCTTGTAAATCTTGATTTTCTGTTGCATTTTGTCCACTAAATCCTGGAAATGGGCTTGGCTCTTCTTAGCCTCGTCAATTTCGAATTGCATTTCACGGACGCGACGTTCCTTGGCCTTGGCTGATTTATCGGCTTCGGCAAAGCGTCGGTTGGCGGCTTCAGCTTCGTTTGTTAATTCGCGTATCTAAAAACATTCGATAAAAAAAAATTCAGACTTATAAAGGAGTAATTAAAAACATTTGGGAAAAAAATGGAAATTAAATATTTGGTCTAATTTTATTTCTCATTAGTTTAAAATGTAATAGAAAACTCTTTGACACCATCTCTATACATATAAACTGCTCAATTTGGCCTTTTAAATAAATTAAATTAACAAACAAGCTTTTTTGAGTTATTTTTTCAAATTGCTAGATAATTCAATAAAAGATTTTTATTTCTAGAATGCTTGATCTAATTATGGTCTACTAACTTAAAAACGAAAAAATTGTTCAATATAGCTCTAAAAATAATTACATTTTCAATTGTACATAATTTTATTTTCCTACTTGATTCAAGATTTAGTATGGACGCGTCCAAATTTTTAAGGGTTAAATACAAATTATTATAAATTAAAACCTTAATTTCGAGCTTAGCGATGAGTTTTTTGCCACCCTTAAGCACATTCCCTTCAGCTTCGTCCAGTCGGGCTTGCATTTCCTTGATCTGAATTTCCATCTGTTTACGGTTCTTTTCCACTTGCAAGCTATGGTCTTGTTCCTGTTTCAACTCTTCAGCCAACCTTTGAACATCCATCAAACTCTTTTTGAATTTGTCTTCCAAGTCCTTTTGCGTGTTTATGCCTATAAATCATATTACAAAGTGAGTTGAGCGAATATTATTAAAAAAACTATAAGGTGCACGTTCAGGGTTCATTAGTTTTTGAAAAATACATTTAAAATCAAAGGTTCAATTTTTATATGTTAATGATTTAGGGATCAATATTAGCTAGGTTTATTTAAAATCAGGCAGAATTTAATAAAATTTTTAATACATAAGGGACGCGTTCAATCTTTGTTAATAAACATTGAAATTTTTCTAAATAAAATATTGGTCCAATTCTGAAAATTTTTAGATAAGAATCTTGATTATTAGCTATGTTAATGAGATTTAAATATTGTTTACAACTGTTTCGAGTGTTAAAAAATATCGCAAAAATAATGGTTAATAATTTTTGTAAACACTCAAATTTTAAAATGTTAGATTTTCCAATATTTTGCAAAATAAAAAAATTATGAAGGCGCTCTAATGAAATTGCTCCGGATGTAAGAAAAAAGGTAGAATTTTTTGCCATTTAAATAACAAACAGCCTAGGCAAACTAATCCCATTTTTTTGCATGAAAAATACATTCAATTTAAACGCGCAAAGGTTAGATTTCTTTTTGCATATAAGTTATATAGCAAATGCGCCTGTACTTTCGTCCAAGTCTGTCTTGAGTGATGCAATTTCACTTTCCATCTTTCGCTTGTGTCCGTTAAGGGCGGTAAGCGTAGTCGAGGCGTCATTGGCCCGCTCATTGGCGTCTTGGAGTTCGACTTCGAGACTTCTCCGGACGCGTTCCGAATTTTCGAGTGCAGACCTGATTTCTTCAATTTCACCCTAGTGGATTAAATATATATTTATTGAGTGAATAAATGAATGAATGAAATTAAACTGAAAGAAAGTATTTAAAAAATCACAGACATTTTATTTTGCATAAGTTCTACCTCTTTGTAAATTAATTATTCATTCATTTAAGCATGGCAAAATCACTCAAACTACAAATGCAATTCCCATCGCTTTGTGTCTTATAACAGCACCCTTAAACTAATAAAATTTTATTTACAATAGGACGCCTTTCAAAGTTAATTCAATTTTGAAAAAAAAAATTATATTTTTTCTCAAAAAAAATTTGTTTGCAAAAATTATTTACAAAAAATATGATATCTTTTTTCACACTAAATTTATATATATAAATTCATTAAAAAAAATTAACTTTGAACGCGTCCATTTTTAATATGTTTTATATATATGTTTGTTTTGTAAACCTGTAAAATGTTGCATCTCCTTTCGGACATATTGTACTGCTCACGTGCTTCGTCACGTGACCTCTGTTCCTCTTCGACTTGTGCTTCGAGTTGTTTGATTTGATCCTGGTACTTTTTGATATTTTTTTGGGCCTCAGCTGATGCTCGATTAGCCTGATCGACTGCGATTTCGAGTTCGTTTATGTCACTTTCAAGCTTCTTTTTCATCTTTAGGGCTTCGGCTTTGCCCCGGACCTCGCCTTCCAAGCTAGCTTGCATGCTTTCCACTATACGGGCATGATTTTTCCTGAATAATTATTATTTTAAAATTTTGGATTAATTATTAATATTGTAAATAAGTGCGTGTTAAGATTTCCTTTAAATTTAAAAAAATGTTAAAAATTTATAAAACTTTCCAAAAAAATATATTGGTACAATGTTAATAATATTTTTTATGGAGAATTTTCTTAACCATTAGCTATGTTTTGTATAAATTTAAGTATAAATATATCAAAATTTTTAAAAATCCTTTGAACAAACTTCGAGTATTGGAAAACGTAAAATCAATTGTCAATATTTTCCGATGTAAAAATTAAAATTAAAAAAAATTTTTCAGAAATTTAATTTATTGTAACGATTGAAGTCTAAACGCACCCTAATAAAGAATCGATTGATAAGAGTAAACTTAATTTTTGCAGTTTTTCGCTCAATGCCATAGAACATATATATAAATAGAGAGAGGTCTATTTTGCACTAATAAAAATTTAAAAAACGCTAAAAAATTATTTGTTACTAGTGTATAATCGATAATCTTAGGCTCGCCATCTAATCCTAGAAGGACCTGAAGCATCAAATTGAATGCAATATTTATTGCTTTTTTTATAAATCACACTTATAAAACTTTTTTGTGGTTATGTTTAACTGTTTCAAATAAACATATATACTATTATTATTTTTATTTGGATTTATTAAAAAAAATTATCGGAAATCAAAACCCCTGGTTTTCGTCCGATCCTATCCTTCTGTCCACTCAAGACTGTGTAAATGGTTGTTGAACTAAATTATTGGGCCAGACCTTGGTGAATGTAAATGTATATTTTTCTAAATTTTTCGACACCTATCTAAAACTTTTTTTTTGCATTTTATTTGAAATTTAGATTTGTAGTATTATAATCTCATTTTAATAATTTAACAATCCGATCAAGCTTTCGTTGACACATATATAGGATCACATATAGAGGATGATAGCAAGGAAAATAATAAGCTTTGTATCTTGCCTAAGGCATGTCAAAACTCCGGGAGAGGAGTCTATCACTCCGGAGTTCCGGAGTTTTATTTTTTTGGAACTTGTTAGTTAACATTAGTTTATTAGAAATATTGGATTTTGTATTTTTATAGTAAAAACCTATTTTTGTATAATGAAAGTTTTAAATAAATGAAAGAGCGGCTAATTATGTAATAATTACATATATTAACTAAAAATTTAATAAGAAACTCCGGAGTTTATTTCTTCAGGATTCCGGATTTTGACATGCTCTATTCTTTCCTAATTCAGACTTATTTGAACCCCAAAGGGCCAGCTCTGATATTATGACTTTTATTACATACCTGGTATTATCGAATTCTTCATCTTTTTCCTGGAGTCTACGATCAATTTCTTGCCTGACCTGTGCCAACTCTAGTTGCGCCCGCATCAGTTTGCCTTCTTCCTGTTCCAGGGCTGCTTCCGCTTCTTCCAACGCTGATTGCAACTCTTCCTTTTCAACTTCGAGTCGTTTCCGGTTTTTATCGAGTTCGTGGACGGATTTCCCTTCCTCCGACATCGTATCAACTAGGTCCTTAATTTCATCTAAGCGATGGCGTAATATAAATCAAGGTTGATCATTAATAAATTTTAGTTTAGTTTTTTTCGGTTGAAAATAAACATTTAACAAGGGCAATTTCATGTTTTGACATCAATGGAAATTTCCTTCCAGTTGCTGTATATAACCCCTTAATACTATTAAGATAGAGAACCTTGCAAAGTCATAGTGACGGTCGTGCCGATATAAACCAAAGGCTCATATCTCATATTTTGTGACTAATAATTTATAAATTTATTAAACTATACGAAAAACAAGTGTCCCTCTTCTTAATTTTAACTGACATAAACCTCCCTAACTGTCCAATGTCCGGTAGCTGTTAAATTATTACGTGTATATCTTAATTCAAAACAAAATCTAAAAGTTTTATATCCCCTTACCTTGGAGATTTTTATTTTCACGTTTTAGGGCATCGATTTGATCATCGAATTCCTCCTGTTGGGATTTGAATTTGAAGATTTCGGTGGAGAGGTTCCGATTTTCTTTTTGTGAGTTATCCAATTCGTTCTTCAGATCGTTAACTTTTTGCTTCCACTCGGAAATGGTTTTGTCAAAGGCTTTTTGTTTCTTCTCAAACGACGAGGCGGCGTTATTGGCCTAACGATTACGAAGAGATAAATAACGTTTTAACAATAACCACAAACAGTACACAAAACAAAAGGTATAAAATTAAAAAAATTTAAAACCATAAATTCTTTTTTCGGATTTGTGACAATAAATTTATATAATCAATATTTCATCAATATTCCACAAACGAAAGGTATTTTGGGCTAAATTTATAGGGCGTGGACACGCTCAAAATAAAAAAAAGTAAAAATTTTGAAATTATTATTTATCAAATTAGTAAACATAACATATTGGATCTGAATGTACTCATAAAGGCTTCAAATCAGGCAATATCAAATATAAAGCACATGCTAAAACAGATTTGAGACTTGCAAAATTTTTTTTAAATTTTTTTTTGCAAAATTTGTTTTTGTGAGTTTAACTTCGACTATAAAATTTTATTTTAGTAATAATATAAACCCGTTCGACATCAACTTGGGCATCATCTAATTCACCCGTGAGTCTTTGTTTCGTCTTTTCGAGCGATGAAATCTTAACTTGGGCAGCTTCCAAAGCTTCTTCGGCTTGTTGCAAACGTTGTTGCAATTTTTTCCTATAAATTCCAGGACAAATTAAAAGTTATTTAGCATAACAAAGTAAAAAATACAAAAATAAGATGCGTCAGACTTTATGAAATAAATTTCACAAAATCAAAAAATATTGTCTCTATGATCTATATTATATTTTAATTTAGGAGCGCGGGCGCTTTCACAATTTATTTAGTTATTGGATTCATTAAAAAGTTTTTACTTTTAAAACGATTCTCACAAAATTTGCCAATCGTGAGCATTAACAATACTTTTTCCGAAATAAATTATTTTTAAATAATTATAAAAAACTATGATTTATCAATATTTTAAATTTTTTTTTTAAAAATGAATGAAATATAAACGCGCCGCCGCGCCATATACATTTATTTTTATTCGATCAAAAAATATTTCATTTTTATAATAACCATCAATATAATATATATAAAACCAAGTTTATTTAGCAAAAAAAGTTCTGTAAAAAAAATGAGATGCAAGTACGCCCGCGGCATATATCATTATTAATCACCTGGAATCCTCCAAATCTTCGGCCCGAGTAACGGCCTCACCGTCAAACTTGGCCCGGAGGGAAGCGTGTTCCGAATTTAGTTTAGCGAATTGTCGTTGGATCTCGGCTTTACTTTCAGATTCTTCGTCCAGCTGATCGCGCAGCTGATCTAGGTCGTGTTGGGCATTACGTAGGCTAGAGGCCAATTGTTGTTTTTCCTATAGATTAATAAAATCAATGCGTACAATGTAGAAAAATTATTTAAAAAAAAATAGATTGAAAATTTTTGAAGGTCTATTAAAATGACTAATAAGCTGTTTTTAGAGAGGATTTAAATATAAACTTTGAGATGCTTAAATACACTTAAAAGAAAATTACGAGTATTAAAAAAATTGTAAATAAAATGATAGTTAATAATTTTGCAATATTGAAATTCAAATTATTGATATTAAATTTTTAAATGATTTTTTGCAATGACGAAAAACTTTCACCACGCCCTAGAGTTATTTCATTATTTAAATTCAATATAACTAAAAATTATATATTTTAAAAAGTATGGGGGGGGGGGGAGGGATTTTTTTATAATCGTATCCACGAGTTATAATTGCATTTAAACTATTGTTAAAAACAGGAAAAAACAAATTTTTCAAACAAAATAATATAAACACCTTGTATATAATAATATAAAAGATTTAAAAATAAAAGAATTTAATTATGTTACAATTAATGTAGTCTTAATAATGCCCTTCAATATAATGCAGGCGTTTAAAACTGATTTATTATTTGCAAAAAACTAAAATTTCATAATTTGTAAAACAGCGCCATTTTTTACATTAATATGCCAATATCTTAATTAATGTTTGCACTAAAAATATTTTATTTTTAAAAAAAAACCCTTTTTAATGGATTAAAAAACCCATGAACGCGGCCTCCGAAAATAGTATATATATACCCTGGATTCCTCTTCAAGCGCGTTCCTCAATTCGTTGACCTGAGTGGTCAGCTGAGTCTTCACTTTGGTCAGCTGATTGACCTGACTTTCAGCCTCTTCCACTTGCCGTTGCAATTCGGCATTCTCGTTTTGAAGTCTGTTCTTGCTACTAGCGAGTTCATTCACGTTACGGCTACTTTCATCAAGTTTCATTTGACTTTCAGCAAGCTGGACCTCGATAGCTTTGATGGCTTTTTCGGCTTGGGCCTGAAATTTATAATATAACATACATATCTCGTTTCATTAGGGTATTGCGTTCAAACTCGTATTAAAATTTGCTGAAAAAAAAGAACAAATTTTGCAAAATTTATGGGAATAATGTGTTTAAATAGCACTATAATATTTTGGCTAGCGTTTTTTTAATGTTTAAAAGTAAAAAATATTATGTATTTTACTCTTGCTTTGGTAACGTGTTCTCCACCTGTTGACAACTCATCGAGTTCAGATTTCATTTGGGCCTTTTCTTTTTCAAGTCTGAACAGTTAAATTATAAATTTTATATGACTTATAAATGGAAAAATTAGCGATTTAAAACAAATATCACTAAAATGAGTTAGTTGTGTATTACAAAATATTTAAAAACGAACAAAAATGACAAAAATATTCTAATCTTACCTGGCCGTCGTCTATTTTACATAAATAGGGCAATAATTTGTGAATTATCAAAAAATATAAAAATTATATTTATTACCCATTAAAAAATGATATTTTTACAGTTTGAATTTAGACACAACCCCAACTTTTCATTTAAATCTTTAATACACGTGTTTTTAATTAATTTTTTTTAACTTTAAATCAAGACCCGTACATAAATATATATAAAATACTTGGCTTTAATTTTTTGTAATTGATCAATTTGTTCTCCCATTTGGGCTACGGCATCATTATGTTTTTTCCGGAGGGCATTGGTAGTTGCTTCGTTTTGCATGTGCCCTTCCTCCAAATCTCTCCGGAGTTTTTGGATTTCAGCTTCCCGCTTCTTGTTAAGCTCCATCTGTGCTGCGCTGGCTCCGCCCTGTTCCTCTAGCCTTTCGGTCAAGTCATCAAGTTCTCGAGCGAGTTCGGCCCGGGCTTTATCAACCTTTAAAAATGTTATTTGGAGGCCGTTAAATATTAGTTTTATCTGTAAAAATGAGGGCTTAAGTTAAATAATTTATTTATTTATTAAATTAAATTTTAAACATTAATAAAGTTAATTTTAATTTCATCAAACAATGATGGGAATTATGATAGCCTAAAAATTCAACTAGACTAAAAAAGCGCTTTAAGAGGGTGAAATATATCAATTACACATCAATAATTTTTTAATGTATATTTTTAAGAAATAGAAAGCATGTTTTGTTCATTAAATAAATTAATTTGTTATCATTTTAAAATAACCTTGGATCTTGCTTGACGTTCGGCTTCTAACTCCTCTTCGAGTTCTTCGATTCGGCTCTAAAAAATCACAATAAATGATTAAAGATTTGTAATTTTCTCCAGACTTGCGAAAAAAATGAAATGAGTTTTTATTAAACAATTTTTTGAGTTTTTTTTTGCTAAATGTCCCCGAGTTTGGGGCAAGGCATAAAAAAAATTTTTTTTTTGTTTCAAAAGAGCCTTTTTTTAAAAAAAAACTACATAGAGCTTTTTAGAAAAAAATTCCAGCATCCATTTTAAGGTTTATGATCTAATTTGCTTATATAATATGGGGGCTCTGCAGGTTATGTATCCTCAACCAGGCCTGGGTGAAAAAATGCCAGCCCTTAAAAGGGATTTTTAAGGACTTTTCTATTAATAAAGCTAGCATAAAGGGTCTTATTACTAGTATTAGAGCTATTTATCTAAAGCGATTTGCTTTTAAATAATAGTAATAAATCTTGTTCTGGACCTTTCCCCCATTATTTTTAAGGCTAAATTTAAAATTACCATGAGCTATTTTGACCTTTTTTTAGCCCGCGAAAAAAGGTAATTTTTTGCCCTATGGCCCACAATAGTTTCGACACCCAGCCCGGTGACAGCTCGCATAAACGAGTCGAGCTTACCTGGTCGAAATTTCAAACGGGTCGGGCTTTTTATTATTTTATATTACCTAACATTTTAACGATTTTTTATAAAAATAAAAACATATTCCTTATTTTAGTAATAGATTTAAAGAAATTTTATGGTCTGCAATATAAAATTGCTGAGCCGTTTTATATTTTAGCCAGGCCAGGCCTAAGAAAACAACTCGAGTTGAAATATATGTTAAGTAGGCCAGGCTGTAAATACGGCCCAGTTTTCTAGAGAGGCTTGTCAAACAACTTAAAAAGCACTCCTAAGTTAATGAACTAGACCCTCGAGCGTTGCCAATAAAATTCTTTAAGGCCTTGTTTGGTCAGACTTTTCAGCTGATATTAATACAACCCGACCCAATTTACTAAATAGGATGGGCCGTCCTAACGCATAAAAATTATAGCGGATCGGTAAATGAGTTTCCCAACATATTATTTGCATTCAATAAATTTGGAGTTAAGATATTCACGGTCAATAAATTTTTTATAATGTTAAAAATATTCGAAAAATTAATTTAATTCCAGCAAGGTGCTAGAATAAAAAACAAATCATTTACTTGTAGCGAATTATTAGAATTAAGGAAAGAAAAAGAGATTTTTTAATTATCCTTACAACCTGTTATTTGTAGCTTTTTTCTTTTAACTAGGTTTGGAGGAAATATATGAGCCAATGTCTTATGGCACACTGTATTTCCAGCACTTTTTTTCCGCAAATTGCTATTTCACCCCACCGCGTTTTTTTAACGCTACCTAACATGTAGAAATAAATACCATTTAAAAAAAAAGAAAAGCATAAAGGACAAATACAAGGGCGTATGCAACTTTTCTAAAGGGGGGAAAAATTTTTTTTGGAGGAAAGAAACTACGATAATGTTGATTTAAGAAAATTATTTTATAAGGTTGTGTATTTTTCAAAAAAAAGCAATTTTATTGATTTCCATTCACTTTTATATGTTCGTTATATTAATTCAACCGCTGGTAACATCATAAAATTTAATAAATTTACATGGGGGGCTGCCCCCTTCCTCAATACGGCTCTGGGTAAACATTATATAAAAACTCTTAAAGTAACTCAACTTACTAAAAACGCCAATGTGTCTTATTTGCCAAAACATTTAAAGAGAAACAATAGAATTTGAAAAAAATGATAAATAAAAAACTATAATCAAAAAAATGTCATTATATATTCGGAAGTCCCATACAGATTTTACAATTATGTCAATATCCCAAACATAGTATAAATCTAAGAAAATGCTCCTTTTATTTCATCTGATTTAAAAATATTGTTGTAAACCAAAAAGCTAATAATCCAATTTGCCTATGTATTATATATTTTCTCAAGTCAAAAAATACAGCTTTTGCTAAAGGAGCTTTCAATAACAGCTTCCAGCATGTATACATCTCTATACTTCAAGCATTGATCTTTCAGTCCGTGTAAGTATCTGACCGTACTCGACCTCGGCACTCTCCCGAATAATCCTTCGACTCCGGGTGGAGAGCCGAGGCGATGGAGAGGAAAACATGTAATCCCGCCCAGGTATCCGGAGGTGATCCAACCTGGGATGGTATTCGTGATGACTGAAAAAACTGCTGGTCGGATAGGGCGAATACCTATCCCCCAACGTAGGGATGTAAGTGTATTCACTCCGGGTAGCGGGGTAATGCCTCAATCCAGTTCCAATCGAACTACCACTAATTGTTGTTGTGGTCGTTTTGGTGGATGTTTCTGATGTGACTGTTTTTTTACCTCCGTTACCATTACTTTTCTTATCGCCATTACTAGTTAGTTTGGTAGTAGCCGACGAACTAGCCTGTTCTTGATTCACTGTTGCATCGTCACCCAAATCAACTTTATGAGATATTTTATGGACTTGCCCACCGGTTGTTTTTCCAGATCCGCCCGTTTTAAAATCGATAGAAGATGCACTTATGGTCGAGGTATCAGGCGGAGAAGTTTTTCCGCTACTGTCACCCGACCCTCTACGGGGTTTGCTACTAGTATCGACGGATGTTTTAGTAGATAAACTTTGATCTTGGTCCATTTCTTAATGAGATACAGTGGTTTTTTGTGGGCAGAAAACGTTTTGTCAAATAGACGGATCAAAGAATAATATTCAAGATGTGATGTATGACAATGTTATGAAATTAATTAAAGCGGCGAGACGAAGAAGATTAAAAAATTTGGAATATTTCAGGAAAGATATGTCTAAATTAGATAGAAGTAGGGCAGTGAGTGGCTGAGAATATATGGTCACCGATATATGTTAAATATTAATTTGGGCCTTTGAAATTAAAACCGCTCTTGTGGGGTGAAAAAAAAGAGAAAGTTTGGTAGACTTAATTCAATATGTTTTGGCAGTGGTAGGATGCTTAAAAGAATACCGGAAATTTAAAAAGAAAAAACAAAACAAAAAAATATCAAAATATTTGTGACACACCGGTAGTTATTAGATAATTGAATTATCAATTATAAAATGTCCTTAGAACATTTTTTATCTAAAAAGATTGTAATTAAAATAATTGGTTCCGAAAAAAAAATAATCTAAAAAAATTCAGCCAGTCCAATATCTATAACGCATGGAATATGTCTGATTGACAACCAAGGTAAAAGCTTTTTAGGATCGTAAAAAATGGTTTTAACTAAATTGAACAAAAAAACTTAGTTTTAACAAAACAGAAATGATGCAAAAAAAAATGCAAATAATATTGGTTTGAAAGAATTGGAAAATTGAAATTAATATCTGAATCAGAGGAAAGGCCACGCAAAGCCTTCTTCTCCCATTCCATTAGCTGCACGCTCGCAAGATTGATTCATTTGGAACATTTGCTGAGGGAAAGCCTTGGTTGGAATATAAGTTTAGGATTTTTTTTTGGCTAAATACATCATCGGAAAAACATAAAATTCAGATCGGAGATGGAATTGAGAGCTTTTTTGCGCCAAAAAAAGCCTTAGATTAAAATATTTATTACGGAATGAAAGCGAGATAATGCTTCAAATTGTTATAAAAGATCAGGAAATTCAAAATTGGATGTTAAAACGGGAGGAGCCGAATTTTTAAAAAAAACTTTCGGGTATTGGACAGATTAATTTTATTTTTATCTTGATAAAAGACCTAAAACATTTTAACTGAAGCTGGGTGAGTAGCGGGGACGCTGATGTTAAAAATGCCATATTAATAAAATATTACCAGTGAGTTGGACTTATTTTGCCAATGGGCACGCCATATATTCTCTGCCCAACTCTGGCTCTAACAATAAATCAAAAACGAGCCTAAATAAAAGAGATATTTTCATGTAGTTTTCCCAAATATAAATGTTACCTGCAAATAAAAGTTACCTTTAAAAGTTAGTGTTTAGAAGAATACAGTGTATTTATATTTTAAAAGGTCTTAGAAACAAAAAAAAATAGAAACACCGTATCTTAAAACAGTTGAGATTAGACTTTAAACAAAATTTAAATCAAACAATTGTTTTTAATGTGAATGTTAATGGAAGGTAGTGCCGTAAACAATCTCCTAAATTACCCAGCTTGAGATCTCATGTTAAATGAACTTGGACGACTGGTAGAAATTCTAATTAACGACATCCACAGCTATAAACTGCCGGTTGATATTCAAAAAACATTCAGTTTGTCCGGCGCATATTTCTTAAACTACTGATAAATTTCAGCCTCTATATAATCCGATTTAATAGGCCAATGCCATTTCGAAGCTTTTAGCAGGAATAACTTGCTAAAACTTTTATAATCAGATATATCTAAAATCAAAACCACATCTATTCGATATCAAAAACCGTTGCACATAATAAAACAAATATTCGAATATTGGTCGAAAAATAAAATTTCAAGTCTAAGCCTACAAGAAAAAAAAATTTAAAAATTCGGCGAATAATGTTTTACACGCGCGCCATTATTTGAAGAAAAAGGTCAGTTAATGGGATAAAAAAACCGGCAGGCACCCCAACTTTATTTGGTAAATTGAACAGCTGCTAAAATTACACATGATCAACATTCCAATCAAATATTTTTTTTGCAAGGTTTTCAAAGGAAATAGAGGTGGAGCCAATTAATGTCCATACTAAAAAAAAATTATAATATTTAAAAACCCCTTAGTGTTTGGGGAGACGTTTAAAGTAAGTTTTTAATTATTATTATTAATTTTTAATTTTGTAATTCATTAAAAAAGTATTTTCTGGGATCATTTAATTTAATTTGTTTTTGTAGAAACGCATTCATTAACATAATAAAATTATCCAAAAAATTTTGAAAATTGCAAAAAACAAAGTATATTTTGAAGGTGGCTTCCTCCGCACACAATATTCATATTGAATGCCCCAAAATTAAAAAATATGATAACTGTCTATCAAAACCAAGAATGATTGAAAGGTTCAAATATAGTCAAAAAAATGAGTGACACCAAATAAACCGACCCGCTTTATGATTTATATTTGGGCACGTGCAAAAGGAGTTTTTAATTTAATAAAATTTTAAAATTTTTATAAATTTAATTTTAATTTTTAAAAAAAAATTTTTTATTTCACAAAAGCATTTTAGGGGCATAAACTAAATTTAGCAATTTCAAAATAAAAATTCTTAAAATTTTGAAATTTTCACAAAAATAAAAACTCACTTTGCACGTGACCTAAAATAAGAATGTTTACCTTAAAAATATAGGAAGAACACACGACGCTATAATAAAGCCAACATATCAAATCGTATAAAATACAAAAAATATTTTTTATTAAACCAAAAAACAAACAATTATTTGTCATAATTCAAAATGTATAATCTATTTTTGCCGGCCAAATAATCGATATGTAAAATATTTTTTATGTTTAGAAGCCAATAAGTAATATATCGACGCAAAAGTTGGAAAATTAAAAAATTTCGAGATTAATAATAATTTTTAATATATCTTCTTTCGCAAAATAAAACAAGCTTCATAAATTAGTAATTATAATAATATTTTAAAAATTTCTCAACTCAAAAAAATTAATCTTGGGAAGGGTAGACGCATCTAAACACTCAAGTCCCGATGGGGGACAAAATGGGAAATCCGTCAAATGTTATAGGCGAGAGCCATTAAAACGCCGGAAATTCTGTTGGCACTTACGCTGATTTATTGATGATATAATCGGCTCAGATAGCTCAAAACCTTCTGCCATAGACGCCAGAGGTTGCGAGCAGGGCTGGTAAAACAATGAGCCAAAAAACTTTGGCTCATTTTTTACCCTAAAACATAAAAAAAGAAAGGGGGCCACAAACAAAGGGCCAAAATAAGAGTTCAAAAAAGCCCTTACTATGAAAAGGGAAAAACCCACAAAAAGTGGCTCTTAAAAAAAGCCCCCAAAATCCCGTTTTATGTTTTATAAAAATTTCAAAAAATTTTGATTTTTTCTTTATAAAAATGATTGGTGGGTTATTTTTTCTTAAAGCTCCTAGGAGTTTTTTTTTTTGAAGAAAAGGGGCTTTTTTTTAACCTGCCCCCTTTCTTTAAGCAAAAAAGGGGCTTTTCTTTTGCCATGCCCACGAGTTTGTGGGCATTTGGAAAAAAAACTCAAAAACTTGTTTAAAAAAAGCCCATTTAGTTTTTTTTTCCAGCCCTGGTTGCAATGCGCAGAAGCTTTTTTTTCGAAAAAATTGCATACATGTGCAACCACTTTAAAGCTTCTGAGTTGCCTGCTTAGGTAATAGGTCTTAAACGTTGTGTCTTAGCCTGGGATAAAAACTTATCGCCGGCGTGCGTTCAAATCTTACTATTTAAGCCGTCGGCTTGCTTTGCTCGGATTAAAGAGTCAAAGCCCTAACGGGTATGGCACCCCTAAATGGGAAAAGGTTTGGAAGAAACCTTATACCAATTGTTTGTATGTTTTTTGTATTGATGATACATAGAATATATGGTTTGATCGGATTTGGGACTACCCTCCTACCTTTTCCCGTTATAAGGTTGCCGACTTTTTAATTTAAAGCATATCCAAAACTAAGCAGGTCGACAATTGTAATATAACTTGACAGTTTTTTCAAAACGTTTCAAGCATTTAAACGTTGCCATTTTTAACGTAAATTTTTTCTCACTTGCACTATTTTGAAAACATGTAAACTTGGTTTTGTTCTATAGCAGCGTTGAGCCTGGTTAGTGGATAAATTGAGTGGTCGCCAACTGATTTTTAAGCCATTTATTTTTATGAGAGCTTAGCTCTAATAACTTAGGTCATCGGAGTCTATGATTAAAAGCTGTGGGACCTGTTGCATAATACGGCCGTCCATAAAATTATAATGACCGAGTCTACCTTAATCAAAAATAGACTAAACCCAATTAATTAAGTTTTGGGGCTAGGTGGGCTGGCCTAACAAGTCCATCTTGATAAATGATCGTTTGAAGGACAATACCCAATATTAGCTCTTCTGGTTGTTATACACTAAGAACTGGCTCAATTCAAAAAACGGGTACAAATTATTTTAAGTGCGTTTAAAAAAGATCTGTTATTATCACAGGTCAACAAATATTTATGTCAAAAACGTGATTATTATGAAAACTTAAAAGAATGCACCCCCTGATGGCCTAATCACATATATGTTTTTTGTTTTTCTTAGTTTCTTCCGTCTTTGGCTCCTTAGATCCGCCTATAACGAAATATGGCCCTTTTTGACCAAATTGACAGATCTAAATATACCCTAAAAAGAAAAAATTTAAAAATCTTTTTTGCATATTGAAATCCCTTGTAACTTATATTTTTATTCATGTGTAAATAGGACATAATTAATTTTTTTTAATTGAATCATTTTGGACAAATCATCCATCTTTACACATATACATACATATGGTTTTATATCAACTTATCCTGCAAGCAGCCTTCAAATAATCTCCATTACGAACCACCCACACCCATCAATACAAATGGGAATAAATATCTTAATTACATTGAATATAAATATAAAATATAAATTGTACAATTCACAAATAATTGAAAATTTTTTTTATTAACATATATCAAACTCTTACACCGGCATTTAGATAATAAATAATATTTCGCGTCCAAACTTAAATACAACCCGATATATTATCGGTTTTTAATGAAAATATTATTTGAAGTTTGTATTTAACAGTTTAACTATTATGAATATGCAAAAATAAAATTTCAATTTATTTTTGTTTTCGAATCTTTTATGGTGTTTTAACTTTTTTTCCTAAAATTTCCAATGTTTATAACTGACTAACTAAATTTGATTAGGTAAAACGGTAAACGGATTTGATATTCCTTAAAAAGGTAGGTTTAATTTCTGTAGTTAACTCATAACTCTCAAAAAATTGTTGACCTGTGAGCCCAAGCATATATATAGATTTATAATTTAATACGTTTCCTGCTAATTTCAGATTACGTCGTGGATTATTAAGGCCTCTTTTTCAATAAATATTATTCGGGCCATGTCCAGATTCAATTACCAAATGCAAAAAATATTTACCATAATTTGTCTTTATTGGATGGAACTCTGAAACGAATAATTTTTTATGTCTTAACTTAATTAACTTATGCAATAAAAAATGCCAAATAAATTAAATTAATGAAACAAAATACACACCAAATATATATCGACACATATTATGCTCCAAATTAAAAAAATTTGTTGAATAATTAGATTTTTAAGTATAAGAATATATCGGACTATTTTAAATGAAAGGTAGTAAACCTGTAATTCCTTAATCTTCCTCTGGAGCTGAGCCACCATGTTTTGTTCGTCTTCAAGACGGGATTGGAAATTGGCTATATCCTTGTCCTTCCTCTTGATATTTTCTTCAAGTTCGCGTTTAGCAACATCAAGATCACCAGAATTTTCCTAAATTTTAAATTAGGTAAGATTCAGCGCAAACAGTATTGGAGGTACCACCGTTAGTTAACAACCCAATTTTTTTGCAAAACATTTGTTTTGAAATAATATAATAAGAAAAAATATGTTTTACATTTTTATTTCGTTATATTTTGTAAAATTTAAATAAAAGAATTGCAAACTTACATTAAAATAAAATTTATATTAACATATCAAAAAGTAGTGCTGTAAAAAAAATTGTAGTTTTTGTAAAAATTACGCCATTATCCTTATTCTTCTATAAATTTGATATGCCATCACTATTTCAACTATATCGGATATTAAAACTTTATTTTACAATAAAAACTACAATCATTTTTACTATGCGAACCATATTGAATCCAAAAAATAATAATTGTAATTTATTTAAAAAACCACAATACCTGGGCAATCTTGAGTTCTTGTTCGAGTTTCTTTTTAGTTTTTTCCAGGTCCCCACGGATCTTTTTCTCATGCTCCAAGCTGTCCTCAAGCTCATCCAACGTTTGTTCAAGCTTGGCCTTTACCTTGTTCAAGTGATTCACTTTATCCTCCGTGGCATTCAGGTCATCTTGCGTTTTCTTGAGCGTTTCATCCAAATTCTTTTTTTCCTTATTCGTTTTGGCAATGAGGTCGTCCTGTTTGGCCATCTCATCTTGCATTTGACGGATTTGATTCTCCCGGGCTTGCTTCTCCTGCTCCGTCTTTTGGAGCGATAATTCGAGGTCTTGGATGTCCTATGGACATTATAAAACAGAAAATACAGTTTTAATATGCGATTCAATTAAAAAAATTTGAGAGTTTGTTCCATTTGCTAATGTATCAAACAAACAACTAGGGCATGTCAAAACTCCAGAGATTGAGGACTCCTTTCCGACTCCGGAGTTTTGAAATGCCCTAATAACAACTCATAGGAAAGAATAAGGAATATTAGTTATTAAGGTGTCATTATAAATATTGAATTTTAGGACGAGGTCATATCAAATAAAATCGGCCAGTTAATTCTCAAAACTTTAATTGGAAAAGCTGCGTAAAAATTTTAATTTTGGCGCTCCAAATGTATTTTTTATGTAAAATTTAAGAAAAATTAAAAAAATCAAGGATTTAGATTGCACAGCCAGGGCTAGTCAAAACTCCGTAATCGGGAAGTCCACAAACACCGGAGGTTTTATTTGAAAATTTGTTTGTAATAATTAGCTGCGCTTACAATTTTTTAAATTCATTAAACAAAAAAGAATTTGGACATCAAAAATATAAATTTTTATATTTCCAGGGTACTAATATTAACTAACAAAATCCAAAAAAATAAAATTCCAAAATTCCGGAGTTGATAAACTCCTTCTCGATTCCGGAGTTTTGACATGCCCTAAACACAGCCAATAAAATAGTGATTGTCAAAATTTTTTTCGATTCCAGATCGTACGAAATTAATTTTTTCAATATAATTAATTTTAAGAGTTTAAACGCATATAAACTATTCATAAAAAAAAAGAACCTTTTTGAGTTCGACCATTTCCCCTTCCAATTTCCTACGTTGGCTAGACATTTGGGCATTGTTTTCTTCCTCTTCAGCCAGCCGGTCATTCAAGTCCGTCAACTGACTCTCGAGTTCGGCCTTTTGTTTGATCAAATTTTCCGCTTTCTCCTCCAGGTCTGAAGTTGCTTCGCGTTCTGATTCGAGCTGCAACATAATATCGTTCTTTTCTTGCGTCAAATGAGTTGTCTTGTTTTCCAATTCCTTGCGAAGGTTAGCTGGAAAAAGGGAAAGTAAATTTTTTTATATATCTCAAACTAAATCCACACACGTACAAATCAAATTTTTTTATTTGCTCAAATTTAAAAATTTTATTTTGAAAAACGCATTTTTTTACAACCAGTTGTGTCAAAAAAAAAATAAAATAATTTTAACCGAAATTAAAAAAAAACTTAACACGTTAATTTTATAATTTTCAAAATTATCTCATGATCTTCAATAACTTATCTTGTGGCCAAAGACGGTCAAAAAGAATTTTAAAAAATTATTTTACCGTATTAAATTTAATTTAAAATAATTTTTATAATTTTGATGGTTCTAAATTTAGTTAGTAATTCTTTTGGCAATATAATAGTGGAAACTAAGCGAGGTGCTCAGTTTTTGTAAACTTAAACGGGCACGGGGACATAAAACATTTATGGGACATTTTAAAAATTATTTTGTTTTTTTTTCTATTTTTTTTTTCAGATAAAAAAACTATAATTTGGACAAGATATACGATATAAAAATTAGATTTAAGAGGTTCTTTAAAATGGGAGAAAAAAATTATTAATTTTAGAAAAAACTTTTTACACAATTTTAGAGATGAGGGCCAATTTTATTATTTCGGGAAGGGCAGCAAATACTTTAATATCTAAAAACAGAATATAATTTCTAACAGCTCAGATTTTACAAATCTAGTCGATTCGTAAAAGAGAGCTTGAGCTTGGTCTTACTTTCTTTATCAAAATCATCTTTTAATTTGTCGAATTCCTCTTGTAATTTTTTCATGTCGTCTTCTTGGCGAGCCACACTCAACATCGGTTTCACCTGTATATCGAAAAATCAACATGGAATTTAAAGTTATCCGTTAGGATTTTATCTAAAGGATAACAATAACAACTCTTTTAGAAAAAATATCTACTTAAGATGATTTTTTATCCAGATTGGCCTAACCCCAAATTTATTTAAATAATTAAAATTTATACAACGGTTAAAGCAATGCCTTTTGTTTAAATTAGGATAATTTATTATTGACCAAATCATTTTATACATAGAAACAACTTTTATAATAATGATTACCTTAACTAGTTAAAAACGCATAAGGCAATATTTAAGGACAAAATAAAGCAAACAGTGTCTTATTTTGGTATTTTGTAAAGATTATTTTAGTAATTTTGTAACATAAAAGTAAACTTCTCGAATAAATTAATAAAATTTTTACGACTTTTTCAAGAAATTTTGTATTACAAATCATTTTTAAAAATAGTTACAAAAACTTATATTATTACTAACCTTGGTGTACAACTTCCACCATAACCAATTCCTCATGAGTAACCATTTTCGGATATTCCTTTGAATTATGACGAGCGCGGTGCGTTGTTCCTTAAGCTTTTTGAACCGTTTCTTCATTATGTTGGCTCGGATCCAAGCCTGTAAGCGAATGGAATATTTACATTGTAACAAATATATTAAAATAATATCCTAAACAATGCAAAATGCATTTTTGATAGAAGTTTTTATAAATATTTTCGACAGCTGGAAAAAGCGCGGGCCAATGGTACAAAAATGGAATTTTTTAATCAGGCTTATTAAGGCAAAAAATAAAAGGAACTTCCCAAATAATGAGATTGACACTCTTTCTAAAGCAGGGGGGGGGGGGGGCATTTTTTAAATACGTTTGCTAAAAAATCGTAGTTCTCCTCTCTTAAACCTCCCATTAAAAACTCCCTAAAGGTCTGACTCATTTTTTTACCAGGCTTAATTTATATTACAATAAAAACTATTTGTCCATGGTTCGTAATTATATGACGCTTTTAAGTATGAAATTGAAATATATCGTAGCACAAAACCATCAGACAGAACCTGGCTCTTTTATAACATTTCGCACGTTTGAAATAAATTAAAAACCTTGTTGAGATATAAACTTACAATATTGATATATTTTTAAAAAAA
This sequence comes from Acutogordius australiensis, assembly GCA_030555515.1. NCBI lineage: Eukaryota > Metazoa > Nematomorpha > Gordioida > Gordea > Gordiidae > Acutogordius > Acutogordius australiensis. The sequence goes on along the minus strand of CM060244.1, from coordinate 452,234 downwards.
TTTGAAAAATCCAAAAATAAATATAATTATTTTAAAAAAAAATTTGCACTGTTTTTTGTGCCTTATAAATGAAATCAATGTCAATAGAATGCGTTTTTGCAAAACAATAGGGTCATGCGCATTAATTTTTTAGATATCTTTTATAATTTTTTAATCTATAACTTTAATTTTTATAGATATTTTAATAAAGATATTATAATTTGCAAAATCTTTATAATACTTAAAGGGAAAATGATGTATAATAAATTTTAAAAAATTGAAAAAAGAAAGAGTTTATTTTAAACGCGACCCTTATATTGTTTTATTGCACACTACCTGTAAGAAAGTGATAATCTTTCCAATTCTCTCGTCTCTCATGTCTTCGAGTTGCCCGAGAATGCCAGCCTTAAAGAAAATCTTGGTATGGCCGAGCTTGTATTCGTTTGATTCCAATTGGCATTCATTCACAATCTTTTGCGTAATTTCTTTGTTATCGGCAAAACCTTCTTTGGGTACGGCTTGTGGTGCCAAGATAGTGTACCTTTATTAAATCAAATTTTTACATATGACTTGCGACTTTTCGAAGCTGGGCATATCTCTGGTATTGCTTTCCTTTAATAACGTTTACCAGGGGTGTAAAATCACCCCAGCTGATTGATTACATTTTTAAATTAACGAAAAAATGAGAAATCTTACCCCCTGGCTGTTTTCCAATTCCCCTGAAAGTTTTAATATGGTATTTAATTAGAAATAAAATTAGGGCTCTTTTTTTACCCAATTTCTTAGTGTAACAATTTTTTTATACGTTCACAAATAAATTATACCTAAAAGCTTTTTAGTGCTACGAAAAATTTTTTCAATTCCTACACCCCATAAAAACAACACAGCCATCCATGTTAACATATAATGGCATTCATTATTCTCGCAAAATCTAACCGCATAAGGCCTTTTTAATTGATACATCTACTTGGTGGAACAAAAAAAATTATTTATCCCACCCCTCCGCGGTCAAACATACAAAAAAAGACATCAAAACAATACCTTTGCTTGAAATCGGCATACATGAGTCGATTGGGGAACCCCTTTCGGCAAATACGAATGCCCTCGAGGACACCATTACAGGTCAGCTGATTCATGACCAGGTCGTTATCCAACTCCCCAGCTCCTTTATGTTCGTTGGGGATAATGCAACGCACGAAATGTGGGTGAGTGTTTTTTAGCGTAGTCATCAGTTTGTTCAATTGTTCCTTAAAAATTTTTTTACAATTATTTCATCTTATTTTTGATTTAAGTTTTAGCGCTAAAAATACGTAATAATGATTTACAAAAATAATATTAAATTTATATAATAGAAAAAACAAATCTAGTTACAATACATCTGGATATTTTTAAATTCACCTGTAATATGGTTAACTTATATTACACCAAAACAACGATAAAGGTTAATGTTTAAATCGCTTAATGCAATACCTCATAAGTTCAATTTACAATAGCCCAAACCGTGGGCCACCTATCTCCCCCATAGATCTTTGGCTCAATCCAGCCCTTGCGGCACTCAAGCTCAACTTTACATCCAAATTCTCACGTCCAAAGAACCGGGGCTAACAACAACAACAACAACAACTATTTGGTGGTAGTTATAAAAATAAATGAGCCTACCCAAATATTAAACAAAAAATTTAAAAAATTAAATTTTAAACATTCTAAAACTGACTATGATATATGGCCTTTCTCACACAATTTGTTATAATCTATAATCAAATATTCTTTTTTTCCTGTTTTCTTAAATAAACAAGCCATTTGGGGCTTTTTTAAATTTCTATTGATTCATAAAAAACGCGAAAGATTCAAAATTGTTTTAATTTTTGTACATATTATTTATTATGATAAAAATGTGAAAATAATTTCATTACCTTGTATAATACTGAAATAGTTTGAAAACTGGATCCTTTGCCCTTTTTACCTGACGACTTCTCATCTAAATTATTCAAGGAATATATAAAAAGATGTCAAAAATTGAAATATAATTCTGAGTTCTGTACCACCAGCATGTAATTTAGGAATTATTTTTTTTTAATTTTGCAAGACAAAATTTTTGCAATAAAAGCCCAAAATTTCCCATTTTTTTAGTTGCAGCCAAATAAATTGTTACTTAAACGCAAATTAAAGCATGATCGGGTACTCTTAAAAAGAGAGAAGAGAATTCTGTCAAATTAAACCAATTATATATTATAATGTATTACAACCTTGTGCTATTGCTCTAATTAAATTAAAATATAGCTAATAAAAGCTTCCTATAAAATAATCCTGCCAATTTTATATATTTTAAATTTGAAATGAAAAATATATGAAATTGAACGCAACCTTTCATGAACTGAAATCTCGACCGGGTATATTATTCATTTTAAGGAACCCAGGTCAAGAAATATAAGGCAATACTATTAGGTGATTTTAATAATGGAGGCAATTATTACCTTCAACGACGGCCCTATCTTTCCATAAATCAGCCAGGAGATGATTTTGTGATTTGGCAAACACTTGTAAAACGGATTCATTCAATGGATCCTTATTCTTGTCGAGCCAATTGTCTACGTTGTAAGGCACCTGTGGTATCAATATGAGGGGCAAGTTTTAAGTAAATTTCATATTTTTGAAAAAAACATTTAAAAAAATATTCAAAATTACAAAAATCACTTAAGGAAAGTATAAGGGCACATTTAACGTCAATTTAATATTTTCAAAAATGAATTTTAATAATTTTTCAATTTTAAATTATTTTGTAACGAAAAAACTGTTTATACGCTTGTAATTGAATTTGACAAAATTTTGTCAAAAAAAACGCCTTTTACGAAAATTTTTTTTTGAAACGATCAGACCAAAAATAAGAATCAAACCGTTCCGGCGTAATGTTTGATCTCCATATGGACTTCGTGAGGGCCGCGTTGTTGGACTTTAGGCTTGCCCAGGCAAGGAGATTTGCCCAAATGCGTATCCATAACCTTTTGCAGGAACGTCTTGTCCGTTGCTTTAGGCACGATGCATTCCTCCTCCAAAATGGATAAGACACCAAGTGGCTGAGCGAATAGAAATTTAAAGTTGTATTCAAACTAGTGTTTTTTAGAATTGTAAATATCCAGTAATTTAATTTTTTTAAAGTCGAGACTCTAAGTCTAGCCCGGCCTAAACCGGAAAAAAAAATTTTAAAGGTCTAATTCGGTCCCATGGGTTACATAGCGATTAAAAATAGATTTAGTAATTTGGATAGAAAGTAATTTCATAAAATTCGCTTTTAAATTTCAAAAGTCTTGAAGAAAAAAAAAATACAGGGGCGTAGAAAAGCCAGACCGTCTATAGCAATTAGAGGAGCGCTTGGCCGCCCAATTATTAGTAATTAGTTTCTTTCTAAGCCTACGCCATTTTTTAAAGCCCTAATATACCCAAAAAGATAGGTCTTAAATATGTCGCTTACTTTCTCGATCAAATCAATACACGCTTGCAAATCTAGCCCAAAATCAATGAACTCCCATTCAATGCCCTCGCGTTTATACTCCTCTTGTTCCAGGATAAACATGTGATGGTTGAAGAACTGTTGAAGTTTTTCGTTCGTGAAATTAATGCAAAGTTGTTCAAAGCTGTTGAACTGTTTCAGGAATAAAATAATTTATTTAGAAATGATATATATACATACAAGGGTCCAAACGGACTAACGGGCAGGCCCACCCGACACTATTATATTTGGGCCAGCCTCGGCAATTTAATAGGCCGGGGTTGATTTAAGCCCAGTTCCTTGTTTGGGCCGATGCCGACTTTGATCTTTCTTACATAAATATGGCAAAAGAAAAACTTTTAAAATTTAATTTTTACCGGACTTAGGCCACTCTTTCAAATTGGGTGCGCCAGAGTGAGTATATGTTTTTTGGAATAAAAAAAATTAAAGAAAAAATAAAATTTAAATATTTTACCAATATTTTTTAAAAATTTTTGCAACAAATTATGTCTTTGGACGTAGCTTTAACTGACAGGATTCAGATTTTATGCGAGGCGAGGTGATCGAGGAATAAGCCAGCCCCTTAAATGTTTGACAAAAGGGCGTTAGATAACAGCAGATCATTTAAATGATAGTTTTTTGGTTGTAAGAAGCAACTTTCTTTGCTGTGCCTCCCATGACCTCTAAGTTCAACTAAATTAGGGTATGTTTGCCCAATTGCCATAATATTTATGACGCCGCATTTTCCGGAATATTACTAGATGAAGGTTTTCCAACTCTGGCAAAAGACAAAGGTCAATTTATTCACCTGCTAAAAAACTATTCTCCTTGCACTCAACTGATCAAGGAGACCCGCCAGGTCATAATCAATCCAGTGAGTATATCAGGTATACAAATAGGATGCAGATACGTGAATATGAAAATTACTTCAAAAATTTCGAATCCGGCAATATCCAAGACCCCAATGAAGAATTGCCTCTTGTTTTTGGTGTCGAGCGTCTTATTAACACGGGCCACGAGCCATTTGAACATACGGTCGTACGTTGCTTTACCCAATGAACCAATAGAGTAGGTGACCTATGATATTCATTCAATCAACAAATTCATTCATTCATTCATAAAAATTCAATATCAATTATTCGGTTGAAACACATTCAAAAATAAATTCCAAAATCTCATATTTCGGCAGGTCTGTTTGGTTTAAAATAAATTTGTTCATAGGTTACCCTCTAAACAAATTAAATTTACCAAATCGCCCTTCAAATTTTTGCGGATAATGTATTTTATCTATTCCCAGCAAAAACTAATTTTTGATCTAAAAAGCCAAAATTTGTAATGCAAAAACGTTAAAATTTTTCAAAATCAGCAGGACTAAAAACTAAAAAAATTCTTATAAATTAATTTCTTATATAAAAAGCCATACCCAGAAATATTGTAAAAAGGGAAAAATAAACCTGTTGCAAGTTTTGACCCTTAGCAACGTACTCGCTACCAACTTTTATCCTCGGTTTCAAGATATTCTTGAAAAATTCGGCATCGTTTATACCCATAAGCTTAGCCGCTTTTTCTCCGGCTATAAATTTTATGAAAAAAAAATTATCAAAATAGCAATCAAACTTAATATTAATAAGACGTTAAATCATAAGGTCATTTAGGTGCTGCTATGATCAGATGTTTTAACAAAATATTGCCACTCGCCCTCTTATAGATACTTTTTAGCAGACATCAAATTTTGTTTAGCGCGTTTAAATTCTAAAAAAATTTAATTCAAAAAAAAATGGGCAAAAATAAATGATTTACGGTCCGTTCCATCAGTTTCGGCCTGTTCCTCGCGCGGTCTTTGCTTGAATTTCATGTTACCCAAGTGCATGATAGCACCTGTAAGCTTGTATATGTTCAATTTCTCTTGAGGCTCGAACCCGAGAATGTTGAAGGCTTCCTAATACATATTCAAGGAAGACATGGGACACAAATTAAAACATATGTTTTGTAATTCACTGTGTAGGAATTTTAATTATTGTCTTAGCACATATGTCTTCTCAAATCCTCATAATCTTTGTTTTTTGTGAATATACCCAAAAAATTGAATGTTGACTTGGAACCAAACTGACTTTACTTTATATTTATGGACACTTAAACTGAAATTCATTTTATTTTTTTCTGAATGTTTTGTTAATTATATTTTATATACCATTGGCCTTTAACATACAAATACTTGTTTTGGTTTTTTCTTTTTATTCGAAAATAAATGAGCTATTCTATCTTCTAAGCTTATATATAACAAAAATTTAAACCCTCAAACTCCCCCCCCCCCCCACCTCCTCAATTATAAATTAATATTAAGGTGCAATCAGACTTCATTCATTTTAAGGAGCAGTTTCAATATGAGAACTCTAAAATTTTTAAAAATTTTATTATTTTTTTTTAACTTATTAAAAACTTTTGTTTAAGAAGGGCAATTGAGTTTTTATTTTCGTGAAATTTTCAAAATTTTAAAAATATTATTTTGTAATAAAGCGCAAATTTTTACAAAATTGCTAAATTTGTTTGTGCAAATATTATTCTTAAATAAAATATATTTTTTTTAAATTTTACGAAATTAAAAATTCACTTTGCATCGTGGCCTTAACAAAAATATTTTTAATGCCTAATAATAAAAAAATGACCACTTTTTGTAAAATGTTTAATTCAAAAATTTACAAAAATTTTTCAAAAAAAAACTGAATAATGTCTGAACGCACCCTTATGTTGAAAATAAAATGTATACATCAGTGAGCCTCATTTCTTCAGCGTCGTCGACTCCTTCGATAGATGTTTTGCCCTGCGAAACAAAATGATAATCCTTGATATCCTTCGAAAGGAAACATTGATCTAAGGTCAAAATATATATAAATTCACATCAAAAAATATAAATTCACGACAAAATACTAAATAAACAAAAAAAATTTTAACAACTTTTAACTAATTTTTTATTAAAAATATTTAATTTTGAAACTATACATATCCATTGGTTAATAATCATATTAATCCTACTAGCTATATTTTTCATCTGGTTAAATTTTATGACCAGAGAATGAGTCAATTGTAAGATTCAACCCATACAGGTGAATTTAAATTTTTTTTATAAGATTAGTAAAAGTGAAAAATCGTCCAAAGAATCAATTATAAAAAGCATAAAACGAATTTAAGTATTTTTTAATTTAATCAAATTAAAAGACTTAATTATTTATTTTTTTTTGTTATTAATTTGGACCGGCCCTTTCCATTATTATAGGGCCCTTTAAAAACATATTCTATTGGGTATACTGGTAACAATATGATAAGTTATTTTTTTTAAATCGTTTTTCCTTCTAGGGTGAAGAAGTTTAAAATAAACAAAGAAAAATACCCTTGATATTGGGCACGCCGCCCGACATCAACTGGTAAAAAATGTGATAAGACCGTTCCGCCGGTTGCTGGAAAATGACACGGGATTTTTCCAATAAATCTGAAATTTGAATCAAAATTTAAATATATAGGAAAAAAAATATTTGTGGGGTGCATGCATTCAGATTTAACACTCTCACAAAAAATTTGAAAAAAAAATTAGAGATAAGGATTTTATTTAATTTTGCAAGGAAAAATGATACTTATATAATTTCAAATAATTCACAAATCCTCATATAAGGGCGCGTTCAAAATATCAATTTGCGATAAAAAAAAAATTTAAAAAATTTGAAAGTTAATTTTATATTAATTATCAGAATTATTAACATTGTATATTTATTGTTTTTTTCCTACACATGTTACAGTTTCTTCTTTAATTATATTTAAGTTTAATATATATATCTGCATCTAAACGTAGTTGATATTTCAAAGTAGCTAAATTTAAGATTCCATTTCATAAAAATTCAAATATTGGGCCAATACTTTATTAACAAACACAAACATTTTTAAATCGCCAAAAAATGAATGATTTAAAAGCGCCCTAATAATGAACAAAATAAATAAAGCACGAAAAAATTAAAAGCCAATCTTAAAAAAAATAGATAAATAGTAATTACATGATTCGATATCCGCACCAGCCAATTTCCCCGATGCACCAAAGTGGATCCTAATGAATTTACCCTAACAAAATTGAAATATATAATAATAATTCCAAACCTTTTATTTTTTATGTTTATTTTTATATTTTATGTTTTTTTTGTATTTTATATTTTATTATAATTTATGTTTTTATTATATTTTATATGATTTCATTGGTTATTAATTTTTTTAACAATAAAAATAGTAGATTTTAATAAACATTCTTAATTTTTTCTAATAACCACACCGGCTAATTAATTTTCTCAGCAAACGTTTAAAGTTCTTAAATTTCAAAAAAAAACAGATTTTTTTGAAAAAAAATTTCAAATTTTTTTTTTTATTAAATACATTATAACCAAACAACGGCAATCATTACCGTTAAAAATAAAATTTAAAGTTTAGAATAAAATAATTTTATTTTTACCAATTTTGTTAAAATATTGAGATGGTCAAACGCAATCTTTTCTTTTTTATTTTATCAATATTTTTATCTCATAATCTCCTCGTTCTTTTTATTTATTTTAAGTTTTTGGCTATACCGTCAAAGTGTTTTTTTTTTTAAATTTTTTAGTAAGTATGCCATTAAATTTTAAATATTCGGTTATTAGGATATAAAAAGGTTGATGTTTAATCGATTTATAGAAATATTATTATTGTTGCTTAAAGATATGAATTTTAAAAATGAATTTAAAGTTTTGTAAATTCGTGGTTTGAGGTTTTAGTTAGTTGACTTACGAAACGAGATGAGTTGTCGTTACGGATGGTTTTAGCATTCCCGAATGCTTCCAGAACGGGATTGGCCTGGATAATCTGATCCTCCAGAGAAGCTTTTTTCTGAGGCACACAAAATATTTTTAGGGCTCAAAAAAATGGTTTTTTAAGGAAAGTTCTGAGCAAACTATTGTATTCGTATTCTATGGAGGTCAATCACAACCAGAAAAGGGTTGATTTATAGCAGAAAAACCAGATATGCTTTTTATTTTCCATAAAAAATTAAATTAATAGAGACTACACCCTATTATAATAAATTTAGTTTTTTAAAAATGGCAAATGATATAGGGAGATCAAATTAAAACATAAAAATAAAGAAAAAATTATTTTTATCGCAAATTAAATTTTTATAACTTTTTAATATCAGTTTTTCTTTATTTATGTGTGGATCAAATGAAAATTATTATAAAATTTTGTCATATATTATAGTTTTTAATCAAAATTTTTGCTTGATTTTTTTTTCCGATTGTAAAGGGAGTAAGGTAAAAACTTTTACGAAAAAGAGTGGAGAAACAATATTATGGAAATGCGAAAATGTTGGGGATAAAATGCAAATGGAATTTGAACATTTCTAAAAACACACATATATCAGTTTAAATATATGCGTTGTAGATATCAAGGGCCGATATCTTTGACGATTAGTGAGACGACAAATATCGGAAATTTAACATATATTTTTCATAGACGCCATATAATGACGATAAAGACAAATTGGACATTTATTTTGCAGAGTGAACGCAAACTAGATGTTGAATCTTGAGACAATATTTATCAATATATATATGAGACGATTAATTTCCATGAAATTTGAGCAATTGCAATTTTTATTTCCATTTTTTTTATTTTAGACATTTTAATTTTTCGTGTAAAGATGACACAAGTTGACAAATAACATTTTAGTAATTTTATATTTATTTTGCTTTGTTTACTTTTATTTAAATTTCTTTTATATTTAACATTGTAAATAATGAAATATTAATAAAAACATTTAGGCTGCGGACAAACTGACTTTTTATTTTAGACAAATTGGCTGTAATCTAAAAAACGTAATATAATTTTTTTTAATAATTAAATATAAAATCTAAAAAATTATTGAAATATATTAAACTATTATATGTATTTTTGATATTTTTTCTTTAAATTAAATAATGAGCATGTCCGCGCTTTATTGAAACCGTGGGTGCGTTCAAAGTCGAGTTATTAAAATAAAAAATTACAATTTTAACATAAAATTTATTTATAAAAATGCATTTTCAACTAAAAATAGCCATTATTTTAAAATCTAACAATTACTTGCTGAAAACAAATAATATTGTAAAAAATATGGCAATGTCATTTTTTAAAAAAAAATATTTAAAACCTTAAACGCACCCTCGGAAAATATGTAGAAACACTTACAAAACGAGATGAATTATCATTCCTAATGGTTTTAGCATTTCCAAAAGCCTCCAAAACTGGATTGGCTTGGATCACTTGATCCTCTAGGGTACCCTAAGATTTACACACACAAAAAAATAGAATGACATATTCACATTTAATAGACGATATTATTGAACATATACACATATAACAAGGCTCATATCCATAAGAGTGGGCTGGAGGTGGCAATTAAATTTTTTTTTTGATTAAGAAATTTAATTATATGATATCGTGTTAATTAATACCATTTTTAATCTTTTTTTGTGAAAAATTTTTGCTACTGAATTTAATAAAAAAAAAAGAAAACTGAATTTGAAAAAAAATGTTTTTTATTATCAATTTATACATATTTTTCAGTTTAAACTAAAAAATCAAAATAAAAAAATATTTCTAATTCATATATACCGATAAAAAATTTCAGTCATTTTTACCATTTAAAATTATGGATACAAGTCTACATATTTTTTAAATTTTGTAACAAGACGACATGAATATATTTAGACGCAACCATTATTTTAATTCCATGCAAACATTGTTTGTATAAAGCAAAAGACATGCATTTCATGCAATTCTGTTTTAGGGTATCAATTAAGATATCAAAAATATATTATGTAATGCCAAAAAAGATTAAATACTGTTAAAATTAAATTTAAATACATACGCCAATAATAGTATATTTAAAAAAAGCATAGACAAAAATTGGCGTTTAAAAAAATAAAAATATAAATATCTAAAATTAAAATGAGTTTTAAAAAATTGAAAAAAAAACATATATATAGGACATCATATAAAAATAATGTAGTTGTTCAACCAGGGGCGTATACAAAAATTTTTATAAGAGGGGGGGGGGCAAGAAAATTTTTTGGAGGAAAAACTACAAATTTTATTTTGATATTGGTATTTCAATTGCAAAATTTTATAAAAAAGGTTGTATATTTTCCAAAAAATATCAATTTTATTGATATATATTCACTTTTATATTTTTGATTTTTAAATTCAACCAATGGCACCATCAAATAAATTTTAAAAAAATCTAAAGGGGGGCAATTACCCCTTTTGACAACCCCTAAATACGCCCCTTTCATCAACTGATTTCAAGATTATATGTATAAAAATATATAATGGCAATCACATAAAATCAATATACAATAATTCCCTAATATATGTGAATCAATATGTTATAATCACAATAAAAATAACTATTATATATAACGACTTGAAATATTTGAATAATTTCACACAAGATGCATTTTTAAGGTTTTTACAAATATTCTAAATAAAATATTGAGAAGTAAAAAATAATTTAATTTGAAGACTTATATAGAAGTGACCGTGATTAATATAAATATGAAAGGCTTTAAAGATTTTTAAGAGTAAATAGGTGTAAATTGCAATTAATTATGGATATATGTCATTTGACTATGGGAATTATATTTTTTTGTAATTTTTTAATAAAATATTAGATATTTTTAATCTAAATACATGTGACCTCCAAAGAACACGAATTAAGATATTATTGATATTGCTCTAACATACAAATAAAAACATTTTTTAAATTATATAAGATGAAAACAATTATTACTAAAAATTTATAGAAATAAATCAATAATTATTGATTGCCAATCAAAAAAAATGTAAATTTCAAGATAAAAAAAAAGAAAGAAAAAATGTCATGCGCATTTAAACTTAAAACAATCTATCACCAATTTATCTTAAAATGAATCAAATTAATCATATTAAATTGCAAAGAAAAAAACAAAAATTAAATTTTTTATGTTTATTTTCGATATATGCTAATTTTAATTTCAAGCATGAACGCGCAACAAAAATAAATAGAATGTAAAAAATAAAAATAAAATTGTTTTCATACAACTTCTCCTTCCTTTTTGACCTCGTTCTGGGCTATGGTTGCAAAGTAGGCAATGACTTTTTTCGTGTTTTCCGTTTTCCCAGCTCCCGATTCCCCGCTAAACAATAACAAGAAAGCGGGAATTTTTTACAATTTCCAATTTCAATTTCAGCAAAATAGAATATATTAATAACTCAGTAATTTTTCTTGATAACTTCTTTTAATAGGTCAAAGGTCCGTGAAGGCTTGATTCTTAAATCCTTAAACTTTTAAAATTCATATTGAGAAGGTTAAAAGTTGAGTGAAGATTAGGATATCTATACTTGGGCAGAGGCAAAATTTGGCAGGTATTTTCAAATTATAACTTTTTGATTTTTTTGCAACCCACATCAGTTTAATGCGCGTTTATACAAGTATCTCCGATCATTATTCAGCGAGACAATATTTAAACATGTATTACATGAAATAAATACATTTTAATTTATTACGTTATATTGAGACAAATTACAGACATTTGACATATAAAGACATTTATTTATGTAAGGGTGCCCGCGTCCAAAGTTAATTTTTTACCAATTTGCAAATCATAAATTCTAGTTTGAAATTTTAGTTTTTGCATCTAAATTTGTACATATAGGTTTCAACAATTATTTCGTACACTAGGAGAAATTAAACTAAATATATAAAAGTTTCATTTAATTTATATGTAAAGGGCTGAAAGATCATTATTAAGTCAAAAAATGTTAAAAAATGCAATAATTATCAGGCCTATATGACAATATACCCCATCCCATTATTCTCCATATAAAATTATGCCGAGTTTATCCCCTTCCTATTTTTCTGCAGTAGATTCATTTCAATACAATTCCATTTACAATTTTTAGCGAAGTTTTTTAACAATGAACAAATATTTAATTTTTATTAAAAAATAAAATTTTAAGTTATTTTGCAAATAAAAAAAATGAACCTTAAACGCGGCACCCCTAAAAAATTAGGCGTAAAGAAAATATTGAGCCATAAACATACATATACATAGATCACAAAATTTAGCATATAAGACATATTGTTATAGCATGTTATAAGACAAAATAAATTCATAGCAATTGTAAGCTCGAAGCTACGATAATTAATATTTGGTTTCTTACAGCTCCAAACTTTAGGGCCTGACTATCCCCAGAAGGACCGGATGTGGTACCGGAAGTGGATTTTGAAGCAGCGGCGATAGTGGCAAAGTATTGAATGACTTTTTTGGTGTTTTCAGTTTTACCTGCCCCTGATTCACCTCTAATAAATTGAGATTGCAGGTGTGTTTAAGGATCATATAAAAAACAAATGATGGATTAAAAGTTTTAACAATTTCATGTTATTCTTATTGTAATAGTTACAAAAAATATTTGATCAAAAATTTTTAAAAATATAAATTACATCTACCATTGTATTTGTTTGTGCTTGAATGGAATAAAAAAATTCCATAAAATCAACTTTTAAACGCAAATGTTTTTAGCATTAAAAAAACTACTCTCAAAAGAAAAATTAAGATGTTCTTCATTTTATTGAAATCCATTTTTCCTAAATATTTTTAGATTATATTATTTTTCCTTATTACACAATCAAAAATATGTGATTCACCGTAAAGTTATATTCTTTTATTTCTAGTAATAAGCATCGTAATTTATCGAAATTCATTAAATAGAGGAGACGACATTAATAATGTATAGAGACGAACATGCTAGTAACAAGTTTTACATTTAAAAGTATATTGTTTCTATACATTCACATTGGTAGACATAAAGCACATTTTCATATTAGCAGCAAGAAGACACACGTACAAATCACTGAGAAGATTTGAGCCGTAAGAAAAAAGTCATTTTCAGAAAAAGAGAAAAATTCGTTAGCCGGCGGACCTTTATACTTTCATAAATCTTTTCTCTACCGAAATATTTGATATCGCGTGAAGATTTCAAAAATTGTGAAAAATGAAAAATATTATTTTTCTAAACAAAAATTTTACTCCAATATTGGAAATTTTTTTTTGATTTTTCTAATAATTTAATAAAATTGTTATTAGCTATGTTTAGATAAAATTAGATATTTTTCAAAAAATCTAAAAAATACATGAAGCAACTATTCCGAGTTTTAGAATATAGTAAACAACAATAATTTTTTATTTAACTCAAATTTTTAATTTTTTTTGTAAAAACAAATGAAGTCTGAACGCGCTCTAACAAAAAAAACAAAAAATATCAAGAATATTTTCAAAATTTATAGCTTTTTAAGCAGTTTTTCCCCAATTAGTGGGTTGCAAAAATTTATTAAATTTTTATATTTCATAAAAATAATTTTCCGCCTAATCTAACTTTGATCTTGTTTTTGGATTTATCATTTTATCAAACAACAAATTCATATACAATTTAAATGAATGTTAGTCCGTTTGCATAATTTATGATTTTGAACGTGACCTTAGGTTGATGTCAATGATTGTAATATATATTTTGAAAAAGAATTTTTCAGTACCTAACCAAATGATCCAAAATAGACCTTAAAAATTAAAAATTTTACATATAATTGTATAATTTTTCTTTATATTAATTATTTATTATTATTATTAATATAATTATTATTATCATTACAAATTTTATAGGCTATTTGATGCTTTTAATTTGTTAAACCAAAATTTTTTCTAAAGGTCCACCACGAGTGGAAGGAAGAGATAGAGGAAAAATATTTTGGATCAAAGTTAAATAAACCAAAATTGAGATGCAATTTAGAAAGACGGGGCTATCTGTATACTACTTACAGCACTGAAATGACTCTCAGCGTTGGGCTGGGTGAGATGCCTATTTGCCGCTATAATGGCGAAGTATTGGATAACTTTTTTAGTGTTTTCCGTTTTACCTGCCCCGCTTTCACCACTAACAAAAAACAAATATATGTATTTTTGTATCATAAAAATAAAATTTATTTTTATATATTTTATTTTATTTCAAAAATTTTTTAGATATTTTATATATACTTAATCGCTACATTTTTTGTTAACTTCTAATAATACAATTTTTTATTTTTTAAACCTAGTTTATAATAAAACTCTTTTTGTTATTATTTAAATCCGTCTTTTCTCACAAAAATTCAACGCACAACCATAGCGTTTAAACATGGGTTATGTGAAAAAAACATTTTTTTTCTAAACTCTATAAGAAATCAAACAGGGTTGTGTAATACACTTCAGAAGAATATATTAGGAGAATAGGATAAAATTTTTGTTTTAAACGCTATACGCAACTTTTGAAAATTTTTTTTGGCGGCGAAATAATCATTTTGTACGCTAACATAACCATAAAAAACTACTCGGATGTGAGGTAATGGTTTTATTCACATATAGCTGCTGATATTAATGGGTGTTAAAAAGGAAAAATTGGGCTATTACTATCTCTCATTAGATTAATACATAAAATAAACTTTTGATCAAATATATTAAAAGAAACTCATATGATCTTACGTAATGAGGATGGATTGATTTTCTCGGTCTATTAAATGGATAAAAATATTTAAAAAAATATTACAATAAACTCTAACCATTTTGATAAACATAAAATAATTCAGGTAATTTATACTATAATAATGAGGTTTAATTTTATAATCTAGAAAATTCAATTGCACTAAGTAACTAATGCATATATTTCATTTCCCCTATACTATTTTTTCGATGCGACGCTAAATCACACTATAGTAACAGACAAATTGGAAGCAAAAATCATATTATACGTGGGTTATTTTTATTAAACGGGTGTTAAGTTTACAATATATTGGATAATTTTTGGGTTAAATTCAAATCAATATGCGCCAAAGGAAAATTAAAATATTAATTTTATAGGGTAAAATTCTAAAAACTTTTGCAGCACATAAATAAAATACATTAGATTCTGAGCTGGAATAAGTCCATGTTTTTGGCTAAACTCGTTTTTACCGATTTTATTTAAACTTTTGAATTATATAGAAAATTTTCTCATGAATAGGAAAACATAACAAACAATTTGACAAAAAACTGGGTTTAATTTTACTTTAGGTTCACCATGTTAATTTCAATTGTTTGTTACAATATATAAATGGCCGGGTTAACATCTATTCCTAGTGGCCTATTGACACATATTTAGATATCCAATAATGGACATGATATTACTTGTCAACATGTTAGAGTATGCATCATCTGAGATGGAAAATACATGGGGCGGGACTTCAGATTTCCTTTTTCCACGGAACATCTCAACCACTTCGGGCGTATATATGGGCAACCGTTTGTATGGGTTAATGGCCACGCAAAATAGACCCGAATAAGTCTAAAATATAAGCAAAACAAAAAAGAATTGTTAATATTCGAAAAAATGTTATTAAAATGAATAAAAAGCAAATTAATATATTCATGTAAATACAAAAAATAATTCTATAGCGAACAAGGTTTTGAAAACAACTATAACAATTATATTTTTTGCAAAATTCCAAGAGTTGCGATCTGAGTGGCATTTAAAAAAAACATTGTGCCATTCAGCTTTAAATTTATAAATTTTAGAAACAAGTATAAGAAAAGAGATAAGGTCTAAAACTATGGGACGTTAGAGGTATTTAAATGTTATTGCAAATTTCATGTATCAGTCTCTTATACCTATTTTATAATTCATAGCCAGAAAAACACAAGAATGATGGGCAATGCAAACCAATGCTGAAATAAGGGTGCGCCGAAGGAATGCTATTTTTCTCGTGCCAGCAAAAAAATTAAAAAGACTCATTGTAATTTAAAAAAAAATCTAACGCAAAGGCCCCCCAAAAATAGGGAGCCATTTCAACGGCCCTTTATTCTAATGGAAAAGGATTTAAGCCCCAAAGAGCCCTAAATAGCTCCTTATATTAAAAAAATGGGGCTTCTTTGAGCTCGAGGTTTTGTTATTGTACTAGCTATTTAAATAAACCCCTAAAAAATGCCTTCTAAAGATTGGCTCTTTTTTATTTCCCAAAAACTGTTGCAAACAATTTTAGATTTAATCACGTACAGCAATCTTATTATTTTTTTTTGTCAAGGCTGAGGTCAGTCCATAAGAAAAATCCTAGAAATGTTTGAGCTGAAGGGTCATGCAAGTTAATTTGGTGCTTTTTCAAGCTGATTACACCTTAATTAAAAAAGCACAATCACATTTTAATTAAGGGCGTCAAAATTTCACAAACCATTTTTTTTACTTACCCAAAATATAACGTATAGGTTCGATGGTAACCCTTTTCTTGCTTATTTTCGAAAAACAATCGAACTTTCATTCGTTTTAAACTATAAATATAAATTTTGACAATACCCGACCCTGATTAAAACAAAATTTTGTTAAAATTTTACGTAAATGATCCAGATGAAATAACGTTGTTGAAGATTGTGCAAGACACTGGCATCGTTCAAGAAGGTCAACGAGGACATGTCGTCACATTTCTCGTATTTTCCGGGATTCACCTGAGTTGCCAATTCTTTATTTATCGTCATTTCCTAGATTAATTTCAGTAAAGTAAAATGTACTCAGAACAATGGTTTACCGAGAGGAGGGGTATAAGTTGCACCCAGAGCTGGGAAAATGCCCATTTTTGGGTCAAACTCATTTTTTTATTTTTCGAAATTTAGAAAAAATAAAGGGGTTTAGCCTGAAATAAGAAAATATTTATAAAATTTAAGATTTTCTGTTTATATTCTGTTTTTATTAATAATTTATTTTTTTAATCTGTCATAAAATTTTTGAAAAACAAAAATTTGAGTTTAGCCGAAAAATGAGTTTTTTCCCAGCTCTGGTTGCACCCCCTTTGCTAAATGATCATTTTTGTGAAACGTTTTAAAAATGCTATAAAAATTAGGCCTATAATATACCGCCCTTGATAATTTGCCCAAATACTGCCCATGGATACTTTCTTCCCAACTCCGTCCTCCCACCCTTTGAAAAAAAAATCATGGGTAGCTACTCAGAAAATGAAATCAATTTGAAACATATGCACAAAATAAAATTATGTATAATTTATTAATAGCTTTGTAGATAAAATAAAAATATTAATTGCAAATATCAACTAAGGACAAATTAATGATTTTATAAGAGAAATTAGAATACTTGTACGAAATATTTTAATTTATTATTTATTTTTTATATTTTGTAACAATTTTTATTAACGAGTTTATGAAATAAATTTAAATATTTTAATCCTTCTATTAAATAAAGTTATTAACAATGTTTAGATGTATGTGTGGTATAAATAGATTCGTTGAAATTTTGCCTGGCTTAAAATTTGTTACAGAGGGGCAGAAATCAAATATTGTATTTGTGGGCCCGTTTTAACAAGCGAATTCCTATCAATTTTCACTTTCCCAATAAACATTTTCATACTTAATTTAAAAATGAGGAATGAGAATTTTTTAATAGCTTAATAGTAAATTACATATAAGATTTTATACAAAAATGAATGATTGCTCCCATAAGAGGTGAGTGGGTGGAATGTGTTAAATGTAAAAACTGGAGCCATTTAGGATGTTGTGGAAAAAACTTTTCTAGATATATATGTATAATATGTAAATAAAGATCTGATTATTTTTTAATGTTTTAAATTTAAATGTTAATAATGTTAAAATCAATAAAATTTATTTAAACAATATTTTCTATCATTTATAACCATATATTCATATATACATCGATTTATTATAGTGTTATGTATAATTTTAACATAGGATCACCTCGCCCCATTGAAAGACCATCTCACCCCGTACATGGGGCGAGATGGTCTAAAAAAAGTTTTTTTTCGAATATAGATAACTTTTTTTGTATTTAATTTTTATATTTGTAGCATATATATCAATTAGATAAAACTGTTGGCTACAGAATGAGCCATTGTTTGTAAAATTTGGAATTGTGAAAAAAAAGTTATAGCCAAAATACAAAATAGAGGCCATTTCGCCCCGGTTTCCCCTATAAGATTTTACACAAAAATGAATGATATAAAACTTTATACTAATAAAAAAGATTATGTTATACACCCCTGTTTGGCGTTTTTTTTTCTTGGGCAAAGATCAGAATCAGAACCCAAAAACCAGCCCTTTACTGGCCCGCTTTAAACACAGACCGGAGGGCCGAGGGGTTGGCCGGGGTTAAATTAGACAAAGGGATTACAAACCGGGCCGGACCGATTATCCCAATTTTTATTGTTTTTTACCTATACAAATAAATAAAATATTAAAAATAATAATTATTATTATAATAATGTGATAATGAATATTCTTTTATACTTCTTTGTAATATAATATTGATAATTTTAAGAAAAAATTTATAGAAAATATAAAATTCCAGGCACTACAATCGGGTAGGCCTATAATAAATATCAATCTGGAGGAACGGGGCAGGCCGGGCATAAAATTATGTCGGGAGGGCCGGGCTAAAATATTAGGCCCGATTTTAGTGTTGATCCATTTTGTTGACGCTACACAATTTGCGAAGGAGGCGAAAGAAATATTTAATGACCAACAAAATGGATTTTTTTTGCCATTTTTGAGTTTAAATTCAAACGCTTCCAAAAATAAAAAAAAATTAATAGATATTGTGTACGGATTGGTGAAATTATTTATTTTAAACTTACAAATGTGAGTCCAAAACTATTTTAAATAAAGGTAATTATAATTACTAAACTTGAAAAGCGGATTTTGCATCTAACTAACATGAAATTTAATTATCTGCCGCAACTAAAGGTTTTTAATATTTTTGAAAAAATAGAATTTAATAAAACTTTGGTTCACTTTTCCTTATTTTTTTTTTATAAACCACTAGATGAGAAAAAGAAACATGGCTTTTGCAAAAAAATTTTTTTGCCATAATCTATTTTGCGATATATGAAATGAATGCCCATTGGCTAAACCCAATTTTATAATTTAAAGTTTATAGGGAAATAGGAAAATTAATCATGTATTGTATAGGTACAAAATTTAAGCAAAAATTTGTTCTTTTTTAATATTTTCTCGATCAAAGCTAAAAATAAAGTAAATTAATACAAAAATTTTTCATTAAAAAAATAATGATTTCCCCCATAATACATTAACCGCGCGCCTAAAACATTAAAATTTTATGTGTATGTGACATATCATACTTCGCCATCGGCCTTCACCGTAAGTTGATCGCCCTTGGTGGACATGATATCGGCACACACGTAGGCCTTTCCCTTCTTCGGGACCCAACAGATCTTCTTGTTGTCCAACACGAGTGAGCTGTGATGCAGCTTCCATTCGTTGCTCACGATTAAATATTTGATCGGGTCATCTTTCATAGGATTAGCCGGTAACGTGAGAGCACATTTCAACCAACCGTGCTCGTCTAATGGCCAACCATATTTGTTTTCCATGGTAACAGCTGTAGCGACTTCTTAAAATTTCTTGAGTACTTATTTAAACGCTTATGACTTTGTTAATAATCCTTGAGTTCCTGTAATATATATTTAAAGTCGAATAAATCAAAGTTAGTAGTAATGCCTTATTAAGGGGCAGTTGGCAGTGTTAAGTGTGGTAAAGATGTGGGATTCTATAATCTAAAAGATCAGTTAATACGATGAGACAAAAGATATAATAGTTAAATTAAATAATTGAAATTTTAGTACCAATCAATTCAGCCCGACCCCTAATAATTTTGGTATGGAATCTTACGATTCTTCACAATTATGAAAAAAGCGTTAAAGGCACATCTTGTTTCGGAATATTGCCTGGACGGCATTAAAACGAATTTAAAGTAAAACTACTTAAAAAGCAATATAGGCGGTGGCCAAGGATTAATTGCAATTACAAAATCCAGCGTCAATTTCGCCCAAATTGTTAGATATAGGGCTCGTAAAAAATTTCTTATCTGGGAGTGCTCAAATAGTGCCGGCCTCTTTTAGATTTGCCCAAAAAATCAAACGCCTATTACCTAATACCTATGTTTTTACCTATCTAAAGGCTCTAATTAAGTGGTCATTTTTAGTGTTTTATATATTTAATAAAATCAATGTAAAGGTATTCGATATATGCAAACCTAGTAATATCAGTCGAATAAATGGAGAGATTGGGAGGATAATGTAATCTTATAAAAACAAATCAAAAATAAAAATGGGGAAAATGTAAAATATGGAAAAAACTTTAACCAAAAAATTTTAAAATCGTTGACACAATAAGAATCTACGGATAGAACTTTAAAATTTAAATCAATCAAAAATTATGCGAAAAATAATTTGTCCAAGGCTTTTAAATTCAAAATCATTAATCTTAACTGAGGAAATTTAAAGACGTCAGTCTAAACGGCGCCATCTGTCGAAAGGTTATGGACACGATTGTCAACTAATATTTTTCTCAGTTCGGCAACGCATTATTTAACCATTCAATTCAAAATTCTTTTCCAAAATTCATCCCTGAAAAACTCAGGGGACACATTTGTTGCATTGGTATATTGATAACATTGACCAACAATATTTTATTCATCTCAAAAAAAATTTGAAGAAGAAAAAGGTCAATCAGATAAAACTTTGCAAATAATAAAATTTTTGATATAAGACAAAGACCACTAAACGTTCGAATGTGGTACAAGTACGAGGTTAAATAAGAAAATTTAATAATTAAAAATCTGTATTTTGTGATTTTTATTAATATAATATCCGCAATTATAGAAAACAACATGGGTTTAAAATTTTCTTCCCTAAGTTTTTTCATATTAAGCAACCATGGGATTCTAGTAGAACTCTTTTAACCCGACCAAAGCAGAGCTGGGAAAAAACCCATTTTTCGACTAAACTCAAATTTTTGTTTTTTAAAAATTTTATGACAGATTAAAAAATTAAATAACTAATATATACAGAATATAAGCAGAAAATCTTAAATTTTATAAATATTTTCTTAATTAAAGCTAAAACCCTTTATTTTTTCTAAATTTCGAAAAATAAAAAAATGAGTTTGACCCAAAAATGGGCATTTTCCCAGCTCTGGGCCAAAGTATCTAATATTGCAGACGGTTTAATGGTAGAACTTGCTCGCACGCCAAATTTTTTGTTTTTTACATAGGCCCTCCCATTGGAGCATATCGTTTAGGGCCTACTTCCTAGCCATTCAGCAGCTTTAATGGATTATCCGCAGAAAAAAAGTCGGTTGCGCACGTATTCGAACCTAAAACCTCCAGAATGCAT
The DNA here is from genome assembly GCA_030555515.1 of Acutogordius australiensis. Taxonomy (NCBI): domain Eukaryota; kingdom Metazoa; phylum Nematomorpha; class Gordioida; order Gordea; family Gordiidae; genus Acutogordius; species Acutogordius australiensis. Next base: position 430,467 of record CM060244.1, on the reverse strand, counting down.
AACAAGGCTGTTTGCCAATGAGCTATATGAGCTGCCAAAGAAATACCGGGTAGAGTTGATATCACCCTAACTACGTCCAGCCAAGGGCCTAATCTTCAACAATGGGCCTGAGGAAAGGGGGGCTCATATATGAAATGGATTCATTTTTAAGTTATCAAACAAAATCACTCAGATTTTTTTCTTGAAATGCCGTGATATATTGACAAAAGATCGGCTAAGCTTGAAAATGGATGGAAATTTTACCAAGCTCTATCAGCGACCTTCTGAAAGTTATAGGCGTATACATCTAAAACATACTTTAAATCAATCAAATTAAATTTGAATAGACATGATTATATTCCCATTTAAGCCCTTCAAATTAATTTACATTCTTGATGGGGAAAGGGGGGGGGGGGTGCGTATCAATAAACCTCATTTTAAGTTTGGGGCAAAGAAAAAAGTCTAGGTATAAATGGTCCTCGTATTCTAGCTATTGCAACAGCTCTAAATTTGGCAATCAGATGGGCTTAACTCCTTTTTATTAATCGGTCTAAAAACCTTTTATGACTCTCACTTAGATATAGAGACTTTGAATATTGCGGTACAAAAACAATTTTGGGCAGTTTAATATATGCTAGTTGGCTGAGGTGGCCTAATGACAAACAACATCCTTCTATATTAAACGCACGAGATTGGACCAAATCCAGCAGGATCCATTTTTATTCAAAAAATAGCATGTGGAACGAGTTTAAAGCTGCAGGGTGGCCTGCTGAGGCATTAGACCCTAAGCAATATGCCTATGTAAGGAGAGCCCAAAAAACTTAGGTCCCCAGCGTACGAGCAAATCATACTTCTATAAACCGTAGGCAATTAGTTGATTTGTTCGAAATTAAAGAGACAACGCCTTTAACGCGGATGGCGCTACTATAGGGAAATAGAACCAATCGTTTTTTCTAATGATGCCAAAAAATAGATCAAGCGTAAACTAACCTAATGATCGCTTAAATATGTCATTGTATATGCCCGGTACTTTATAACATACCATACTTCTAATGAATCAGTAAACGGGAAAAATTTCATTAGCAGCTCGCACCAACATAATTAATCTTTTAAAGATTAGTTTGGACCCAAAAGCTTGCTCAATTCTGTATGCTCGCCCACCCAAAAAAACGGTGGGCCGATGCTGAAAATCATTACAAGTGAACCGGCTGGTAATATTACGGCTTTGAACTCTAATCTGCACATCGAGCGCTACTAACGTTCAATATGTTAATAAAAAGATGGCGCTTTTTTCAAAATATGATATATCTCTGAAATTTTATTTAGCTTAATTTTTTTTTGTATAATTATTATACTTATTATGGCTAAAAATATGTAATAGTAAAATAGAATTAGCTAAACATATCAATCGCTCAATGTTTCAGGGTTTTATTCTTAACTGGAAGATTAAACAAATAATACAATACAAATCTGCACTGCATTTTGCGTTACTTAAATATGTTAGCGTCCAAAACAAATATTCCGCCGGCGGGGTTTTCATTGAACCAAAGCCCTTTTAAATGGCGAAAAAAAATTTTTTTTCTAAAATAATTCAAAAATTGACAATAAATAAATGATATATGCTAAGCCACCAAAAAATTTGTTTTTTTGGTTGTAATAAAACACCGCCTGTTATCATTAAAAAAAACAACCTGAAATTTCAAAATAGCCTTTAGATATATTTAAACATAATTCCTCCAAAAAATAGCGCAGGAATATCAAGAAAAGATTTGATAACTCAACTCACATACATCAAGGAAATTTCTCAAAAACTAACCTTTATAAACGGACCTTTTAATACTGCTACGCAATACAACACATGAACAACCCAACTTACTATACGGAATGGAGAAACTAAAAAGGTCGTGTCCTTGTGCAAAGATTACAGCAAACATTAAAAGCTGCGACTTAAATGGCCTCCTGAACTCAAAGACAAACGGAAAAATTTTGAAAGAGATAATAGTTTTAATTGGGCACAAAATACTAAAAAAATTGTTAGAATAATCATATGCCAATCTTATTAGAATTAAAAAAATAATCCTGCCCGACAAGTCGATTAAAATCCGACCCAGCCCGGTGACAAATACGGCTGGAAAATTTTCGAGCTAATGAAAAATTATTATAAATTAAATCAATAAACAACCGAGTTTAGAATTAACTTTTGACAGATAAAAAGCATATTAATTTCTCGTTTTTAATATTTAAAATAAAATAGGGAAAAATGAAATTTGAAAAGTCAGTCTTGCCCGTAATTTGTATCCAACTAAGGCCTGGCCATTTTAAATTCGATCAAGCTCAGCCCGTTTTTACCCTGGACTCTAATGTCTATCTATTTCTTCGCCTTGTGATAAATTTTTCATTTAAATAGTAATTGAGGTGCCTAGAAAACTGTGGCGTTTTGTATCTGCGGCCATGCTCAGGGCCGTATTAGTTTGGATATAAAAGTTTAAAATTTGTCAAATTCATTTTGATTTATGGATGTCGGCTCAGATTGATCAGTGGCAAAATTTCCTGTCTTACACGCAGGAGTTGCTAGTTCGAATCCGTGCACAGGAGGCTTTTTTCTTCGAAAAAATAGTACACATGTGTAGCCACTTTGAAGCTGCTGAGTGGCCTGCTAAGTCAGTAGGTCTTAAACGATATGTCTAAATAGGTCGTCAGCGTGAGCAAATCTTACTATTTAACCCGTGGGCAATATTAATTGCTTTTCTCGGGTTAAAAGAGTCAAAGCCCTAACGGGTATGGCGCCTAAATAGGAAAAGGAATACAAGAAAACCTCAAAACCATCTGTTTTTAAAGGTTTTAGACACAATATAAAGGCCATTCAAAAGTGCATTTAAAATTACTATTGTACAAGCTAATAATGAATTACTATAATTTTAATCAGTCGGACATATACTTAAATAGCTTCAAAAAGCTGATCATTCATTATACATGGGGAATTGACAACAACAGTCCCCAATTGTTACATAGATAAGACATTGTAAAAAATTTATAATCGTTTCTATGCTTGTCCCAACGGGCCCATTATCCCGGCCCGCGATAAAAACTTTTGATCCAGTTGATCAGCTGTTTTTTTTAACTCTAATCCAATTGCAATTATTTAATTATATACAAGTATGGATGCTGGAGGCGATTTACTTATGTAAAAATGGAAACTTACAGAATCAAACACTGAATAAACTAAGTTAAAGCCATAAAAGAGTGTAAAAAAATATATTTAAATGTAACTTAAGTTAAAAAATATGACCCAAGCTGGGATAACATATTTAAGCTCACGAAAAAATTCACTTTGGGGCATATACCTACCAAATCCATCTGAATTATTTGTCAGGGAACGTAAAAAACTTTCAAAACTCCGAGTTCAATCAGGGCTAATTTGAGAATTTTGAAAGCTTAGGTGAGCCTGGAGAATCTTACTAAATGTTTGACCCGAACAAAATCGCTGGAGTCCTCCAGGATCTGCTTAGAATTTTAGTATACGTCGTGAAATTTAGTAACAAGGAATTTTTTACATTAGAAATAAAAAAAATTAAGTTAAAAACCAATTGAAGTGCTTTTAAAAGGTTAAAATTCAACACATGTTCGATAATATATAACTGGACTAAACATCTTTGTAAAATCTCGACCCGCCCGGCCAATTAATTTTATAGGTTCGGTCAGATCAGTTCAGGTGTGCCCAGGGTTTTTAAAGGCCCGATAAAAATTTTAATCAATATCTTTTTTAAAAATATTTTATAAAAATATAAATTGAAAAATTCAAAAAATTTAAAATAAAAACAGTTGCTCAATGATTTCAAGGTGATAGTAATGGACATTGAGAAGGGTCATAAAATATTTTCATAAAAATTTATATACAAATTATATAAATCAAACAAATAATAACTAATTTTAAAAAAATTACTTTTTAAATGTTAACAATCCAAACGAATTTATTATATGAATATATATATAATGCTAGAATGATTTTGTCCAAACACAAAAAGCGAAATTAGTAAAAAAAAATTTTTAATTTTTTTCTTAATTCAATTTACCAAGGAATATGTTCGTTCAATCGATTATAATGTATACAATAAAGCAGTTGAGACTTTTGAAATGAAATTTGGCTTTAAGCTCTACTCGAGGCAAACTAATAATATTAAATAAATTTATTGAAAAACGATAAGAAAAAAATTACTTTTGATCCTTTGATTTTTATAGTGAAATTCGATTAAGTTATAGGAACGAGCGGCGGCTGTGGAAAGTTTAGCTTAGCTCATAGCTGTATCTTAAAAGTCAAATAAAATTCCTTTATTTTTCGATTGATTTTACACTGTGTATAAAATGATACATAATACATAACGTAATAACTACAGCAATTTTACATACTTTTTCAGATGGAAGACGAAAAATTAAGTATTAATATTAACATTTTGTATGCCAGAAATCGTTGGAATTATGGAAATTTTTTATTACCGAAAATTCAAAATTTTTGTTTGACTTGCGTATGTGTTGAAAATTTGAAAAAATTATAAATTTAGGTCGAATGGGATAGGCGTTATATACTGATACATTTGTTAGGACGATCGATTGATGCATAAATCCATTTTATTCAAAAGCTAATGGGTGGAGGTTTATTACTACATCCATTCCCATTTGGGCTTGGCTTAAACCAGCCCGCTAATTCCCAAATTTTGCGGCCCACTTAACTTAAGCTTTGGGCAGAGGTCTTAAAATTTAAAGAAACAAAAAACACTATTAAAGTTTTGAAACGGTTTGCCCAAAACTTACATATTTATATTTGAAAATTAAGATATTTTCTACACCAGACTGGGAAAACAATGAGCCTAAAAACCCTTACTCATGCCTTATATATTTAAGATATATTAGGTCCATAAAGCCCCTTAAAAAGTGGTCTACAAGCCCAGCCCATTTTGGTTTCTTTAAATAATTTTCTCAAGAACTTGAAAGGGCTTTTCAGAACTCTGGGAACAGGTTTTTTGCCATGCCTACAAGTTTGTGGGCATTTGGACAACAAAAACATTGTTAAAAACAATATATTTTTGAAAACCTCAGGCCGCCCAAAATTTTCACACAAACTGAATGGGCCTTTGGCCATTTTGGTATGTAACTAAAACATTGTAAAAATTTAAAAAATGCTTATCATAGATGCTATTTTCTACATACGGTGTGCAAAGTGAGTTTTTATTTTCGGAAAATTTTTAAAATTTAAATTTTAATTTGTAAAAAAACGCAATTTTTTAAAAAGTTGTTAAATTTGGGGTATCCACATAAATTGCTTTCAAACAAATTTTTTTTTTACAAAATGTTGGCAAGAATGAAAATATTAAAAGATTTCAAAATTTTACGAAAATAAAAAGTGACTTTGCACGTGGCCTATTAAAGTTAAATTATTGGTCTACGTGCGCCTTTGAAAATTAACGCAAAAACAGAGGAAAAGGTTTAAGACAGGTCCCTGAGATTAAATGGGCAAATTTGTTTTTAGGAAATAACTATTAGAACCGCTAGCCTCCCTAAAAAAATTTTTTAATATGCTAATTTTTATGTTAGCAATGTTCTTAAGGCTACGTGCAAAATAAGTTTTAATTATCGTAAAATTCTGAAGATTTTAATAATTTTAAAACTTTTTATGATTGTAAAAGTATATGCATAAACTAAATTTTACAATTTATTAAAAACTTATGTTCATTTACAATATAAAAGTGTTGGATATTTTAAAAAATTGGACGAAAATAAAAATTCACGGCCCCAATCAAAATATTTTAAACAATCAGGTTTTCGAGATTTTCATATTAGCTCGCCGGAAAAAAGGGAATAGGGTTTAAGTTTTCATGCCTGCCCCGTATCGGGCACCCGTGCATTAATTCCTTTAACGCGAGCAAAGCAATTAACATTTTCGACGAGTTAAATAGTGGAATTTGTTTATTCGCCGGCGACCTATGTTAATAACCCTATCAAGGCTTATTGTTTCAGGGCCTACTGCCTAAGCCAGCAACTCAGCAGCAAGGTTATTTGTGCTCATTTCCGAAGCAAAAAAAAAGTTGCCCAGGCGTCGAATCGAACGCCCGACCACCCTTTCGTGAGCTGCTGTGTGGCTACCCCTGAGTGCTAGTTAAGGCCGGGAATTAAAGTCGCAGTCGGGAGAGCGATTCCAATGTATGACCCCAAAACAATATTATTTGCTAATGGTTTTCGGTAGAGTTCTATTGGGAAGCGCACGTTTCTTGTAAATTTATATAATTATTTGATCTTTAAGATTACCTTGGCACATATTAAATTTTTTTCAAATATTACCTCTTAGCCCAAAAAAAAATATTGGAAAGAAATCTAATAACATTTATAATAATTAAAAAGTATAGCGCGTTGTCAACAAAATTAAAGCAATTATTTGTATATTTTTCATCACTTATTTATATATTTTTTTAATTAAATGTAAAGTGGATCGGAAGTAGGCCGGCGCCTTAAAAAATTTTATGTAAAATTTAATTTAAAAGTTAAAATTTAGATTTTTAACATTGATTTTTTAGTGTATACGGAAACCAATGGTAAGACAATCTTAATTATTATGTGACATTTTCGCAAGGTCACAATCCCTTGTTAACATTTTTATTTATCAATATTTTGACAAAAAAATTTAAAAAAAACAATGATGTCAATATTTTGATGGTAATCGAATTTTTTTATTAGTGTTCGCACTCAGATTTGAAAAAAATGAATTATTAAAAAAATAAAATTTAAGACAAATAAAAGTTAAATGCATAGAACTTGTCTTATTAGCAATTAATTACTGTAAACTTTTCAGGTTTGTCAAATAACATTATAGGCTTAATAATAATTATGATTTTATCGGGTTTTGAATTTTTTGGGCACAATACTTGTCGAAAAATTTTTGTGATAAATTTAAAATTTTTAAACCAGTTTTTACCCGAATATTGATTTCATAATTGCTATACTTTACTTGTAATTTGATAATTAAACTTCTTAGGGCATAGCGGAGGGGCAACAAGCCAGTCCCACCGCAAGAAAATTTGGAGTTCGATTCGCGTACGGCCGGTTTTTTTTTTTGAAAAAATTGATAACTTCTACTTTTTAGCTGCTGAGCGGCCTGATTAGACTGTAGGTCTTACGTTAAGACTAAAGGCAGCGCCCTTATCTAAAAGCCTAAGTGTCAAAACACCGGAAGCGGGAAGGAGTTAACTCCGGAGTTTTGGAATTTTATTTTTTTGGATTTTGCTAGTTCTGGAAATAATAAAATTCATATTTTTGTTGCCCAAATTCATTTTTGTTTAATGAATTTAAAAAATTGTAAAAGATACTAACTATGTAAAAATTACACTAACAAATTTTCAAAAAAAAACTCCGGAGTTAGTGGACACCTTCCGGATTCCGGAGTTTTGACATGCCCGACTAGGCGAGCAAATCTTTAACTATTTAACCCGTCGTCGGCATCGTTGCTGGCTATGCTCGGTTTAAAAAAGTCGTGGAAGCGCCCTAATGGGGTAAGGAAAATTCTAAATATATAATACTTTTGCAAATATTCAAAACTTTTGTTTGACTCATTATATAAAAAAAAAGTTAATAAATTTTTTGAAATGAGGATATAATTGTTAAGAAAAATAAAAATAAAACGATATTTTTTTGTTTGCTGCCTCATACCATCATCAACTACGTTTACGCCAATAGAAATGCAGCTATCACACCGAAAAAGTTCCGGTTAAGCAACCAAAATAAAAAAAATCATTTTTACGTTACAAAAATTAAAAAATTAATAAAATATAGGGGAAAAATAATTATAAGCTGATTATTACTATTATTTTTTTTTATTATTAATCTTCGTAAAATATATAAAAATGTTAAAATTTTAAAAATGATAAAAAAAAATTGATTTTGAAAAAAAAAATTACTCTATGGTTTAAAGCACAAGATACAATGTTAAAACTAATAAAATGAAATAACATATTTCGTTCAATAAAATATTAATCGATAATTTTTTATTCTCCCATTCGGTTTTTGGAACACATTAAGTCGAATAAGAAAGATGAAATCAAATGCAATTCCATGGGATTAGCTTTAAGCTCGAAGCCGAGCCTGCCTTTCAGTTGTGCTATGTGTGGTGGTGGCAAAGGAACTTTTTGAATAAAATATTTGCGGATTAACTTGGGAAGGAAGGATCATTATTTTTACTGAAAAATTATAAAATAAAAAAATGTTTTATTAACTGATGCGCGCAGAAGGTCTAAATCCTTTTTAGGGAACACCAATTGGTTTTTTTTTCTCGAGGAAAATTTTCATTTTTTGCCGAGTAAATATAAATGTAAGATTATTGAATTTTTAATTTTTATTGGTTTTATCATGGTAGAAATGTCGACAATAAAATTATGAATTTTATGTTTTATTTGTCACGTCTTTAATGCATATATATAACAATTAATAATTTAATAAATGTTTTTCTCGGTAGAATTTTATGTGTTTAAAGCCCTAATCGTTCGAGTTAAGTTATTTGTGTCGCTGGGTCGGATAAAGGGCATGTCAAAACTCGGGAGTCGGGACGTAGTTTATCAACTCCGGAGTTTTGGATTTTTATTGGATTTTGCTAGTGAATATTAGCTTACTGGAAATATTAAAATTTATATTTTTGCTGTCCAAATTTGTTTTTGTTTAAGGAATGTTACAAATTGTAAAAGCAGCTGATTATGTAAAAATTATAACTAATTTTCAAAAAAAAAACTCCGGAGTTTGTGGACTCCTTTCCGACTCTCCGGAGTTTTGACATGTACTAATCGGATATATCGATGTGACTAAAGGTGAAAATTTATCAAATATAGAAACATCAACCAACATATAATAAAAATTAATTCAAATATTTATAAAAAATTCTGCAACTTTAGTAGCCATCAAGCTGTGGAGGGGTAAAACACAAAATTTGTAAATCTATGATAAACCGATACATTTGAACTAAATGTTAAACACAACAACAAATGGGTACGAGGTTCTCTACCTATAAAGGGGCGCCATACCCGATTGCAGATTTGGATTTAACTTGTCGACGGGAAAAAACGGAAAGTTTTTTTTCTGGCCGGAGATTTAAGGATTTAGCTTATGCTCTCACTCCAGGTAAGTTTTTTAGGCCATTTATATCAAAAAAGCCTCCTAAAAAAAGTATTGCCCCTACCTCTTTCGTATAATGGATGATTTCCGATGGAACAATGAGCCAAAAAACTTTGGCCCTTTTTTTCCTAAAACATAAAAAAAGAAAGGGGGATGAAGGGTCAAAGTAAGAATTCAAAAAAAGCCAGTATTAAAAAAAGGGGCAAAAAAACCCACAAAAAGTGGCTTTTAAGAAAAGCCCCAAAAAACCCATTTTACGTTTTCTTTATAATAATTTCGAAAAATTTTGATTTTTTTTTATAATAATGATGGGTGGGTTATTTTTTCTTAAAGCTCCTAAGTGTTTTATTTTGAAGAAAAGGGGCTTTTTTTAAACATGGCCCTTTTTTTTAAGCAAGAAAAGGGGCTTTTCTATTGCCATGCCCACGATTTTGTGGGCATTTGGAAAAAAAAACTCAAAATCTTGTTTGAAAAAAGCCCATTTAGTTTTTTTCCCAGCTCTGACGCCAATAGATTTCTTTTAGTAAATAGTAAAAGAAATTTGTAAATTTATTTCTGAACTTTGGACGCGGTTTAAAAAAAATTATTTATCTTTGAATGCTAACAATTCTAGTACATATTAGCCAGAAGCTTCCAGCCAAGGGGCGTAGGGGGGGGGGGGGGGGGTCAATGGACGTTTGCTCCACTTTAAATTTTTTTTAATTATTAAGATGTAACCAGCGGTTGAATTTATCAAACATATTAAAGGGAATAGAAATCAATAAAATTGCCATTTTTTGGATAATACAGAGCCTTATGAAATAATTTAGCAAATCATTATTAAAATTTAATTTGTAGTTCCTTTCCTCCAAAAAAATTCTCGTCCCCCTCTGTATACGCCCTTGTATCAGCCTAGCCAGTGGTCAAAGCAATTCTACTGCCTTCTGTTTATACATAATATGATTTATTAGACTCACTTGCAATATTTTGTGTATTGTACAGGTCAACAAGTATCATTGTCAGAAAAAACAAGTTTATGAAAACATAAATACATTTTCACCATCTTATCTTATAAATTTTCATCACCCCCCCCCCCCCCCCCCAAAAAAAAAAATATTTATCATCTCAAATGAGATTAAATTTTTTAGTACATCAAGCTCTTAATCAGCACGCATCCAAAAGACATTCTTTAATTCTTAATGTTTATAGCTGTACTAAATTTTAGAAAAACGGTAAAAGGATTTAAGTATTAATAATATAGCAGCTATGATATCTGTAGTTAGCTCATAACTCTTAAAATTTATTTTCAAATAATAAAAATTTAACTCTATAAAAATTCAACAAATATCACTGACACAACCGTGAATTTTATGAAAACACAAAAGAATTTATCCACATGATGGACTTATCGCATATATATTCGTTTTTCTTAGTTCCTTCCAGCCTTGGCTTCCTACATCCGAGCATATCAAAAAAATGGCCTTTTACCAAATTGACCAATTAAGAATACGCATAAAAGGAAAAATTTAAGAATCCTTTTTTCATATAAAAATCCCTTGTAACTTATATTTATCATATCAAATAATGAGAAATAAATTTTTTTAAAATATCCAGTTTTTACATCAGCATTTACAAAATACAAAATATTTCGCGTCCAAACTTAAATACAACACGATATACTATCAGTTTTTAATAAAAGTTTTATTTGAAATTTGAATTAAAAGTTTAACTGTTGTAATATGCATAAAAAAATTTCAATTTATTTTTGTTTTTAAATCTTTTTTGTATTTTTGACATTTTTTCTAAAATAATCCATGTTGATATAACTGACTAAGCTTGATTAGATATAACGGTAAACCGATTTGAAAATCCCTGAAATGGCAGGTTTTATCTCCGTAGTTAGCTCATAACTCTCGAAATTTTTATTGACTCGTGTAATCAGAGCCTAACATTTCCCTAACTCTAATTTATATGCAAACTAACACATTTTAAACTCAAACCAAATAGGAAAGGTGCAATATTAATAAAAATATATTGTATGTGCAATTTGCTTGGTTCAAAAATTTTCCTTTTTTAAGAAAAATATAAAGAAGTAGCATCTATTAATTATTGGATATAAATTAAACATATCCCACTTTATGATACGGTGTAATTTTATAACCATAAATTAAATGGCAACCTTAATTACATGGTATAATCTATAGCTTGGATTTTATATTTTTAGCAAAATTTGAAAAACGCTACAATATTACACTAGACAACAAAATTTGGACGACCCTAAACATCATTTATGGCAACTATAGTTTTTGGCGCTCGAATATGAAAACAGAATCTAATGCCTCAGACTATTAGTTTATTCGGTGTGAAAGTTGAGATTTTTCAATTTTTAGGGTAGTCTATGGGTAACAAAAGTTTGAAAATATATTAAAATAACGGAAACATTCATCATTACCGTAAAGGGTTCAAATTTTTATTTATAAATTTGGTTGTTGCCGTCATAAAATCCGTTTTTTGATCCTAAATAACTTAAAAGTAAATTGCTAGTAATTAATAAGCCTATTATTGATATGTTTTTTTATAAGGAATTTGCAATGCCAATAAATTTTTGGAAAAATTAACAGTTAAAAAGATTTTATAAATTATTTTCTGTATGTTGGACGTAGTTTAAAAAAATGGGCTTTGGAACCCGGAATCGTTATCGAAAACATTCTCTAAAAAACCGCCAAAAAATCGTTTGTTTTTTTTGTTGTTCGGGGTTATTAATTTAATTTGATTATCAAATTTTTATTTATATATATGGTAGATTTTAGGTATGATAGCAAACCAACACCTATTTTCTAAAAATTTCCCTCGTAACAAACCTCAATATTTAATCTTTGCATTTAATTATTTAATGATCGAGATATAAAATACAAATAACTTTCTTTAATACTTTTTTAGACATTTATTAAATGTAAGGTTAAATACAATAGCTACAAATAAGCCCATTCTTTATAAATGAAGGTGATATGGAAAAATGAAAGAACGTGTTGTGTTGTATATCTTAAAACAGAATATGAATGGAAAGATGATACATAAATGAAAATGTAAAAGTTATTAAATGAAGATACAATTTAAACAAGATAAAAATTAGGTATATGTATAGCAAAATAATTTTATAATGGTATCAGAACGATAGGTAAACATGGAAATTATATAAGAGAAAATATACGAATAAAAATACCTGTTTACAAAATTATATGTTTATAGAAAGTATTTCATATTTAAAAAGACAATACATATAGCCAGAGAGCTCAATAGATCATATTCATGTTAAAAAATACAAAAATAAATAAATAGATAAAAAAAAAGCTTATTAAGGCCCAATCGATACAAATGAAGCTGTAAAAAGCCCAACTTTTGGCTAAATTTATTTTGTTACAAGTATTATTAATGAAAGAAAAGGGAAATTAATTATTATGAAAAATATGAAAATATTTTTTCATATATAAATAAATCTTTAATTTTTAAAAGCAAAACAAAAAAGAAAGTAGCCCAAAAAATATTCGTTCATAGCTCGGATATATATGTGTCTAATGCGCGCCATATCCATAGTAAGCCGCGTAGGGATTGTAAGCAGTCGCAGAGGCACCGGTAGTAGCGCCCGTGGCCCCAGCACCGACCTGATTAGTTTGCGCCGTGGCACCGGGCGTTTGATGCGACGCGGCCGCTTGCATCGACGAAAGCATGTAATTGTACATGGCAACCGTTTGATCGTGTTGAAGTTGTTGAGACTGTTGCTGCAATTGTTGAGTCTGGTGAGCCTGCTGGACCGCTTGGGTCGGCATACTTTGGTGCGCTTGCTGTTGTTGTTGCTGTGCTTGTTGTTGAGCACCAACACCACCACCAGTGTTAGTAGATCCATAAGCCGCGGCCATATTGTAAGCCTGCGCGTAATTCCCGGTCGCGTACGCATTGGCATAATTGGCGTAAGCGGCATTGTAAGCCGCTGCCGCATTGTTTCCCGATTGACCAGACCCGGCAGCTGCCGTCATGGAAGCCGAGTTTGTGGGAGCAACATTACCAACTAAGTGGTAACACATAAATATATATAAGATCTTGTTCATAATGAGAAGCTTAAAGAAAAATAGGGACAAAAATGTCAAAACCTACGGGTTTCAAAGATTTCTTACCTACTAATATGCTAATTCCCAAAAATAGTCCACACATCCATATATATCTATAACGACCTTTAAATTTAATATTCCAAAAAATCGAAGCAAACCCTTTGAATTATTATTACAAAGATGTAATATGTATTTATTACCATTCGTTTTGTTCGTGTGCAAAAGGCTCCCAAATCGGAAAGAATTCCCGTACCCAGCTAGATAGTTTGAAGGCGCCGAGGCCCTTGGGGCTTGTGCAGACGCCGTAGCAGAATAAGAAGCGCCGGGGGCCTTGTGAGTAGGTCCTATAGGGTTTGGTCTCGGGGCAGAAACATTCCCTACTGGATTACTAGATACAAATCGTGACTTGTAAGCGTCAAGCGTTCCAATGGCACTCCCGCCCATATTAGCCCCAGGTTTATTCTTACCTCCTCCCAAGTTGCTGTACGATGACAAGTTATTAAGTTTATTTCCGGCAAGTCCAGCCGCAACCCCTGTAGCACCACCAGCAGTTTGACTAAAGAACCGACGGTTGCTATTCATGTTTCTACCTAAAGTCCCGATAGGTTTGCCAGCTAAATTATATAGGTAAATGTAAAAAATAAAATTAATATGTAAATTCATGAAATTAAATGTAATACTTTTTTAGTCTGTAAATGAATTTTAAACAAACCTTAAATATTATAAAAAGAACAAAATAAAAAATAATCTTTAATAAAAGGTGTCAACCAAATAAAAAAATAAAATTACCCTTTATATCGCTGATTCGTTTATTGTTGTTATAACGGTCACGTTTATACTTTTTCCGGGCCCTCTTAACCAGCTCCTGGACTTCAGGCGCCAGGTTATCGATGCGCAATCCCTTAATTTCTTCCCCACTAACTCGCCCGCTCTTGAGGGCCTGGATATCCGGCACCTTGAGAGGTGCAGCAATCTCAGCGGGTTTCGAAGCAGCTGTTGACGAGGATGGTGTGGTACTAGTAGGGCCAGACCCCGAAACTGAAGAATTTTTCTTACGTTTGTTGTTTTTTCCACCGCGCCTTTCCTTGTTACTTCGACCATCACTACCGCCCCGGAAAGACGAGTTTGAAGCAGAAACATTTGACGACAGTCTTCCTTCCGAAAAACCACCAGATGGAATGGGTCTGGCTCGTGGAACCGTTCCGACCCACCCACCCCCTCGGGGTACTACCCCAGGCCGAACCATACGCTGCTGCTGTTGGAGGAATGAAGCGCGAAGGCGTCCAGCTATTGCATAGGGTATCCGAGAGGCGCCCCGAAGTGCCGCGACGGCTGCCATGCGTTGCGCCATGAAAGGGTTAAGGAGCATTCGGCCCGGCATCAGAGGTTGAGGAGCAAAAGGGCGAATTCCGCCTTTGGCGGCAACAGCTGGTGGTATGTTGGGGTGCGATGGATGATGCATCATCGAGAGGTCAATATGGTCGTGGGTATAGGTATTGGCATCATAAGTGTCCGGATCGATGTAAGCGTCGTCGACGGTCTCATCAGCTGCCAAGTTTTGGGCAATGTCGCCAATCTTGGTGGGTAGGAAGGTGCATTCGCGCCCGGGCCGGAATTCGACGCTAGAGTGATCGAGTTGAACGGCATCCTTGAAACTGTGGGCGAAAAGCATAAATATAATACAATTTAAGTGTAATAAAAAGACGTACGCGAAAGATCTATTACATGAACAATAAAGGAATCAATTTTTTTGATTAAGTGGCTAAATTTAAAAGATATCAAATTTTCATTAGATTGTAAAGAATGATGCTAGAACTTGATGTAATTTACTATTATAAGATTTAAGATATACAAGTTAAAAGTAATCATTATGATAAAATTTTTGATTTTGTTTGTTTAGGGTATCTTAGAGATCAATATATCTGACGATTTGGTCAAATTTGGCAATTATATTAGTATATAGACCAAAGCCTAAAAAACTTCAGAAAACAAAAAATATACAAGAGACAAGACCATCATCGCTATAATTTCCCCCTGATATTATTTTTTTTTTCACTGATAAACATTATTTAACCTGTGTTATTTAAACATCTAATTTGCAAAATTCACAGGTCTTAAAAACATTATGCTAATAATAAATGTTTGCTAAATTTTAACGAACCAATCAACTTTATGCCCATACCGCTAACATTTTATTCAATTATTAAAATATAATTATGGCCTGACCCTAAAAATCAGGATTATGAGAGATGGCCAAATTTGGCAAAATTGACTGATTATGCGACCTCGAAATGGATTTATTAATAAATTGATAGTTAAGTATTGCCAACAACTAAGTAAATAATGTTCAAAAATATATGTCGTTCCCTGAACCCGAGTTTTTGAGTAAAATAAAAATATTATTTAAATATAAAATATAACTGGTTGTTATAAATATTTTAAGGTTTTTATAAAGTCTTATGTGCTTTTTTGAAGTTTTTTTTTAATAAATATTGATATATGGCTGGTATAAAGCATGAAATGAAGATTTAACGAATTCTTAAGATGATTTTAATATCACAAATTATCCAATATTTCAAAAATTTGTCAAACTATTTTTTATATATAAAAAATCAAAAACATAAGAGTCCTATGTTACATGATTCAAAATACTGATTTTTACATATTTTGGGATATAAAAAATTATTAAAAAAATCATACATAACGAGTTTTGATAGGGGAATGTGACAAGTGTCGGTAGATTTATAAGACAGTACACTTTCAATATCATCTGTTTCAGCGTTTTCGGCATAATTAACGTTCAAAGAATTTTCGTAGGCCGAAACGTCTTCTTTCATACCTTCTGGAACCTGAAATCGAAAAATTTAAAATGAAAGGTAGCAATTCAAACATAACAATTATATAAAATTAATATTATATAAATGATATGACATGAAATGAACACGAAAATAGAATAATCGAAACTATATATAACTTTAAAATAAGAAATTAGAAAAAACGATCGGTAATACCTCGCCATTTTGATCTTGATTCGAAAGAATTTCAACCTCAACTATAATGAGATATATGAATACAGAAAAATATATTGAAACAACAGCATGTAGCCGTTAATATTTTTATGTAAAAAGCTTACATTAAAATTAAGTGTTTAATAAGTGCGAAAAAAAACTTGCATTTTTAAATAAATAAACCAATTTCCTCTTAAAACTCCAACGATCTCACTTTAAACCATCAGTAAAAATAAGGTTAGAAAGCTTACAATTAGGGACTGGACCTTCACAAATGCTAGGCATGTCGCGCCGTGGCGCGTCAAAGTTACATAGGGCAGTTAGTTCATTAAACAAGAGGGCCGCTCTCAGAGCCGGATTCAGGTTTCTGACCCCACGGGTTTTACTCAGCTCGTTGCGGGCACGATAAAATTCGGGCGTATGAGCGTAGACTGACAGTTCGGAAAGAAGGGCCGGTCGGAGACAAATCTCACCCATGATTTGATCGGCCAGCTGACGACACGTTAAAAGTTCGGAAAAGACTTCAACATCCATGTCAAATTTCAACCTAGCAAAAAATAAACAAGGTGTTAGAAAAAGAGGTTTTAAAATAAAAAATTATATGGCAAAAAAATTGTTCACTAATTTAAAATAAAATTTGTGCAAAAAAGCGAATTTAGTTATCTTCAAAAATGCCCTAATAAAAGGTAAAATGGTTAAACTATGACAATTTATTCTATAATCTGATTTGTCCAACCAATTATCAAATTTTTTTCCAAAAATATAATTTAAGCTTGAATGCGCTGAAAAAAATATATTAAACATAGTTATTGCCTATTAAAATTCTGTTGTAATTACAACCTTCCATTATTTATTATATAATAAAAATGTGAAAAGTGTATTATGATAATCTATTAAATATTTTAGGATATCAAAGAGTCTTTTTCTAAATTAATTAAACTAAAGCAAATTTATTTATGCTTTTAAACTATTTTCCCAAATAAAAAATACTGTACAAGTTTTAATGCCCCCCCCCCCTTCAATAAAATTTACAGATTTCATTATAAAAAACGTTGATGTATATAGGTTAGAGACAATAAATTTTTTTTACCAATCAGAAACAATAATTTGTCCGTCGTGAGCACGGAATTTATACGTTCCAAAAAGTAGGAGATGCAGGGGCGAAATCATAGAGAGATCAGTGATGGTGGTTGATTTGGACTTTGTCTATATATATACAGATATGTAGAGGCATGCAAAGGAAGTGATTGGAACAAAATAGATGTATGATATAGCTTTTTAGCAAAAACGCTACTTTTATTGTGCTAATAATCTATTCAGATATTGCAATTATACAGAGTAAAACTTAAACTCAGGTATAATAGTTAAAATTAATTAACAATTTGTTATTTAACCTCAGATTGTTAATCGAGCACATTAAAAAATGATAAAAATTAATTCAAATAAATGGTGTGAAACAAAAGGAAGGAAAAACCGTGCTTAACAATATTTAGTGTAAAATTTACTATAATATTTAAACGCAATTCATATTACCGTATATTTCATTCACATCATTGTTAAAAAAAAGCAAAAATATTATTAATGTATTATGCGTAACATTACCTAATAACATATATTTAACAAAAAAATAATTTAAATTGTTTTTAATTCGACAAATGTTATATACGCAATATTATTTTAAAAATCAAAAAAAATGTTTAGCTTAAAAAAAACCACCAAAATTTAAAAATACATTTTTGTAAAAATAAAAACAAAGGCATGTAGGCGAAATTAAAGTTACCATATCAGCATAAACAAGTAAGGGACTTGGCAGGACTAGGTTTGAATAGCACAAAAGCGAACGCTTGCTAATAAGACACTCTTTATTCTTGTACGTATACACGGTCCGTTTGGAATCGTGGTAAGCGAAGTTGGGATTCAAGCCAACACAGAGCAAAGCAATAACCTAAATTGATTGCAAATGCATCAAAATATATATACCGCAATTTCAGCCTTAAATTAACAAATTGTATAATTTTTGTGATGTAAGTACCGTAATTTAAACAATATGGTAGGTGTATTATACTAAAATTAAGTTTTGGTGTACAATTTAAATACAACCCCTTATAATTATTAGCTCTAACGTAAGGGAATGGGCCAATTTAATATATTCTTAATAGCATCTAAATGCATAATAAAAAAAAATATTAAAATTTTTTTTTAACATTTAAATGAAAGTTAAGGGTAAATAAAATAAAATTATTTAGAAATATTTGCAAACCATATCGAGTTTAGGATCGGTGGATTTTATGTCAAATTTGTTGGGTTTCATGCAAGAATTGTCAAAGCCGAGGCTCAAGAGGCGAGCCTTAAGTTCATTCTTCGTCGCATTAACCTTAGCCAATACAGCTGGAGCAAGCTTCAATTCTTTGCAATAGTTATCGGCATCGGTAGAATTTCTATCGAGAGTAAAAGAAAATAAGAAAAAAAAACAATTGAGTAAAGGTCAAAAAAACATAACATAATTAATTATAGATTCTGGATGTATTATTTTAAAACCAAAATTATATCACATTTGCCTTTTATATAAATTGCACCTTGTACACAAGGTTTAGCCAGAAAAAAATTTAAAGAGAATTTAAATCAACTAAAAAAACGCAAAATTTTAAACTCGTTTCCTCTCGAACCTGTTGCAAATAACAAAAAATAAAAAAATAAACTAAAAATTTAAAAATGGATAATGTTTACTTGGAGGCTTCCTCCCACCCCTGGTAAGCAATAAGTTTAGCAATTTGGTCACTATATCGGTTCCCTAGAAGGACTCGATTAAACGGAGGAAGTCGCTTACGGGTCTGTTCACTAACGAAAATGTCAGCGTGGAGTTCCATGGCGGCGAGTATACACATAGTATCACCAACGCTAAATCAAATGTCAAGGTCGTAAGTACAAAATAACGAGAAAATATTTTTGAGCTTTAATGGGAGTTTTTAACAATTTTTCGCAAATGAGGAGTTGCTCATATATTCATTGGAAAAAAATACATTTTTTGTTTAATATTACTTAATCCTCAACTTCTATTTTTATAGCGTATAAGCTCAAAGAGTATGAGCTAATAATGTTCAAGTAAATGTAACTAAGCCTATTTGAAAAATGGATACATATTTATATAGTTTTGTAAGCTTTACACAAAAAATGGCATTTTTTGGTTATCATTTTAATACTATATGGTATGCAAAAAAACCATCTCCAATTTTAATTTATAAATCCACATATACAATATTTTGTCTTATTATAATTAATATATATTTTTTAATCATTACCCAAAAACAAGTCCTAAAAAGATCATTTTCCCAAGTTGGGGAGGAATTGAGAGTCGAGTCAACAAGCGCCCCAATTCAGTCATAGTGATTTCAACATACGATTTTGAATCCATGCTTGAATGTTCCAACTTTTCAGTTATTTCGTCTAATCATAAAAAGTAATTTGGTTTTTTCAATTAATGTTATACAATCCTAAAAATACGCAAGGACCAAGACAGCTGTCTATAGGTCAAAATAATTGTTTTAATGACTGAGGTTAAAATTAGCTCTTTATATTTACTATTTATAGGTAATCTGATTTGACAAAAAAATTTATACAGCTGTAAGAAAAACATATTGAAATCTCTTCCAATCATCTTTTATTGCACATTTCATTTCAACGTTTTATAAAGGTTAAAAGCCCTAAGCAAAATAATTTGTAACCATGTTATTCTGGTTCATCCCTGAAAATATTCCCATACAACATTTTATCCAAATACTTTAATTCTAAAAATGATTTTACTAACCTATTTAGCGAAAAATGAATGTGACATTATGCATTTATACCTTCGGATAAAATATTAAACAAATAAAAAAAAATTTACTCTGAAAAATAAAACAACTGAGCTTACATTAAAACACAACATACTCATTTCATACGAATCCTTAAAAAAATATAATAGTATACCAGATATATCCTCCACTCCGCCTTCTGCCGTGGAAGTCTCTTTCATCTCGGTACTTTCGTCGGCATCTTGATCACCTCCCTTAACTATATCATCACCATCCAAATTATCATTTTTCCCCTCGACGGTGGTTGCATGTCCGTTGACAAGTAGACTATCAGACGTAGGAGGTTTTTCGGTCGGTTTAAGCTGTAGGGCCCCGAGTCGGGCCAGGCTAATGAGAGCAGCTTTGACAAGTTCGAACGGCGGTGGTTCCAAAGCTTTAGCCATGTAATTCTCCAGCGGGACGTCTTTGGAAGTTGAGAGTCCCAAGTGTTTGGTCAGCAGTAGTAGATCATGCAAGGCTCCGGTATTAAGTTCACCCACGAGGTATTCGCCCATTCTACCGGAACAATTTAAAAAAGGTTTTAAAATTTTATTTGATATTTAATGGAAAATAGCAATAATATACAATACATTTAGATATTAAAAAGTTAACTATTCAAAAAGGTAATTTTTCATAATAATGCATAGTTATATAATTCATTTTAATAATTATATAAATTTCTCATTGATTAGGTTTTAGATTTGATAATAATGAATCGTAATTTTTAAATAAAAAAGGTAATTCTTATTTTCTATAAATACTATGATATGAACTGATCTAAACAACAGTTTTTAACAACTTTTTTTCTTATGTTTTTATTTCAAATGTAACGTTAGAGCCCATGTAGCTTAGTTCAATTTTTTCAGATGGTTAGTGATCTGTTAAAGATTGAATGAGATCGAGAGTCCAAGCAAGGCCGAATAACTTCAATTTTAGAAATGTCAATGTAATCAAAAACCTCACTTATACGCTTATGTTCATACCTAAAATTTATTACCAAAATGGCAATTTTTCAACGTACCCAGAATTATAAATTCCAAATTATTAAATAAACGTCAATAATCTTATAAGTAATCAAACTCATTTTTTTGTTTTTTTTTCAAATTTATATAATCACTGTAGAATGATAAAATAATTTATGAAAAAAAGAAAGTTCAAATCAAACAACTTTCACACCATTCGACGACCTATTTTTGGCTAATGCCCAATAATTATTTCTAAAAAAACCATTCAAATTCCTAAATGAATCGAGCACCCGACTAAAAACCCGATCATTAAAAAATCAACAAAAAATAAGTTAAACCTTTCAAACCGTGCCCTACTGCACAAGTGAAAACAAAATCCGGGCCGAATTCTGCCGGCCTTTTCAACTCGGAATTGCAAGTTCAACCGGGACGTAAATCGGGTCATAAGGGTAGAGCTATCACGGGTGGGATCATAAAAATCAAGGACGTATTTACAGGCGTCTATAACGTAAACGACGTCGTTAATGGTAACGCAATTTTCAGCGATGTCCGTTGCTAAGATAATCTAAAGTTGGTTTGATGTTATGAGGAAATATTAAAATAAAAAATTTATAAAAAAAGTAGTAGTCATAAATATGAAAATAGCGGTTTGCATTTTATAAAAATTCGCAGAAAAACTAGATTTGCTAAATTTAAAAATATGTGTAGATGAAGATAAGTTTTTTATATTCCTGTTACAGAAAAAACACGTGAAATTTGACATACGTAATAAAATTAAATTGAACTCCTTTTATTGTAAAGTTCCATTTAAACAATTATAAATATTGTTTAAAAATTCAAAATTTTTAGTACAATAAATATATATATATATATATAACCTTATTTATGCCAGCCGGTGCAATTTGAAATAGCTTGGTCTGAGCAGAAACAACGGAATCGGGATGCAATGGGATAATGCGATAGGTATCAGCTTCTAAATATTCAACAAAAAATTTTAGGTTGTGTTGTTTAGAAATCAAAAATGCAGATTAAATTGAAAATATAACATAGGTTTTAAGAGTGTTGTTTCAATTGTCACATGAACCTAATCATATTAAGGGTATCGGAAAAATAAAGGTTCTTCAAAAAAAAATCCAAAATTCCTTTAAATTTTTTTAAAATTTGTATGCAATTATACAAAAAAATTCATATATGGATTAAATATTGTATTTTGCATTTTTAAAAACCGGCAAGATAGTTTGCTGCGTAAAATAGTAGATATTTTTCAGATGTTTTAAGATTTGTAAAATTATCATTGGTTTTTACAAACAATTTGTTTTTTTCATTTTTAATAATTTTTTAATATTTATAAAGCTTTTAGTAGTTGAATTAAAAATAGACTGCAAAATTTGCCCTTTATCTAACTAGCTTAGGCATTTGTAAAATATTGATAGTGACAATTAAAAGTGCAGGTATCTAGATCAAAAATAATATGAAAAGGCTGAAAAATCTCAAATTAAATAAGCAAAAACAATTTTGTTACCTTGAAGCGCGTATTTAAATTTTATTGTTTTTTTGAACTTAACAATTTTGTAAAATTTTATAAATATTCGTGTAAATGTTTTTAAGATATATTAATTAAAAAAAAATATTTAAAGGATCACCAGCTTTGAACATGTAATTAAATAAAAGTTTTATAAATTTATAATAATCAAATAATTTGCTCGGCTGTAAAGGTTATAAAAATCAATAATTAATTATTAAAGTAAAAATCTTATTAATTATTAAATTTATACAAATCTCGTAAATATGTATGAACTTTAAACGCGCCACCATTAATAAATTATAAAATGATCATAAAACTTGTGAATATAAAAGGGGAAAAATATGAAAAAAAAAATAGTATTTAGTACGGTATTTAGGGATATCCATCAAATATTTGTTTAGAGCGTTGATGTCTTTAACAGTTGGCAAGAATATGAGAATGCACCCAGGATTTTGTAAATTTTCAATGTAGTCGATTAGAGCCTAAACAACAAAAATAAATGGGTAAGCACATTGTAAGCAAATAAATATTTTTGATAAATAATCCTACATGCTTACAAAAATATAACAAGAGGTTAACAAATTTTTGAAAGTTAGGAGCCAACTACGGAGATAAAACTTGCCATCTTAGGGATTTTCAAATCCGTTTACCGATGTTTTATGCCAAAAAAACTTTTCCACTAGTTTACATGGTGTATGAAAAATGTGAATGAAATAGAAAATCGTTGATACGCTAATCAGTTCGAAGCTTATGTCATTTTCAGCCAACTTTCCGCAAGCAACTCTGGTTTCGGGTTTATAAGCCTTAGCAACGCATATGTTCATGTTCATCCCGTAATCGGGTGGTTGATATTCCCATTGGTCATCGTCGCTCTCATCCTTGGCACCATCATTTTCTTCGAGGTCCGTATTTTTGGCATCGTCTTCTTCTTGCTCGGCTTGGACGTTTCCTTTATCTTTCGATTGCTAATATATGTGATTATAGTGCATTTAATAATTAAAGGTAAAAAAAACAGAAATAATATTTATTTATCAAAAGAAGGTTAAAGATTGCCTTTAAAATTAAATATTAAAACAACAACTATTAATTACACAGGTCAACAATTTTTTAAGAGTTACGTGTAAATTACAGATATCAAACCTGCCATCTTAAGGAACATCACATCCGTTTTCCGTTTTTCCTAACCAAACTTAGTTAGTCAATTATAAACATTGAAAATTTTTGAAAAAAAATGACCAAAAAAATACAAAAATAAAAATAAAAATTTTATTGCATATTCACAATAGTTAAACTATTAATTGTGAACTTCAAATATTGTTTTCATTAAAAACCGATAATATATCCTGTCGTATTTAAGTTTGGACACGAAATATATTGTATTATCTAAATGCCAATGTAAGAGCTCGATATAAAATTTTTTTATTTGTGATTAAAACTATAAGTTACAAGGGATTTTAATATGAAAAAAAAAGATTTTTAAATTGTTAAAGGAAGGGCATAATTAGATCTCTCAATATGGTGGGAAAAGGACATTTTTTGTTATAGAGGGATCTAAGGAGCCAAAGATGGAATAAGCTAACAAAAACGAAAAACATATATGAGATTAGGCCATCATGGGAATGCATACATACTTTTATGTTTTCATAAAATTTATTCTAACATAAATATTTGTTGACCTGTGCTATTATAAATAAAATAATACTAAATAGTATAAATGGAATAATTTATAAACCGAGTAATTGAAAATTAAAACCTCAGCAACCGCTTCCCGATTAGTAATGAGAGGGGCGTCTGTAGCTTCAGTGTTACTAGGGGCGTCTGAAGCTACTGTATTACTATCTTCACTCTTATCAATACCGTTTTCCATTTTTTCGTCGTTTTGTGAAACCGCAACATCATCATTGTTGGTGTTTTCATCTAAAAAAACAAAAGAATTTTTTTTAATATGTAAAATTGTTAATAACATTAAAGTACAGAAAATTAAGATAAAAATATATGAAAAGTCAAATGATAAAAAATACGGTGTATGATAAGTGAAAAAAACAAAACCTTTAGAAGCTAATTCTTTTTCCTGTTTGCTGGCTGTTTTGCGTTTCCGTTTTCTCCTAATTTTAGCAAGGGCAGAACTGATAGCACCATCACAGTCAAAATTAGTCATTTGTACGCAATCTTCAAGGAAATATCCTGCAAAAAACGAAAAATAATTCAGTTCAAAACAAAAAGGGATTTTAGCCGGTTCATATAGAACAAAAGCGGAAAACGAGAGCCAAATAATAATTTTATAAATAATTTATGTGCTCATAGGACAGGTTGTATAAAGAAACGCACTTTACGGCGTAAAAAATTATTACTTTCACAACTTTTTTGTAAAAATAGTTGGAAAAAACATTTAAAGGGGCAATTTTACTTTGCACGAGGAAAGTTTTAGTTTGGATATTGACAACTCCGCAGCCAGGAAAGTATTCCTGGAGGTATTCGGCATCATTGGCAGATATGAGGAGAATGACTTTAAGATCCGGATGAGTTCTTGACAAATCTCGAACAACTGGAAGGAGGAATTCGGACTAAAAAGGTTAAAAAGGATTAAACGCTCAATCATGAGAACAAAATTAATATATAAAGCAGAGCTTTGCATGCAAAAAAAATTATATTGAGATAAAAAAACGTTTCTTTTAAATCACACAATAATAAAATTATATAAAAAAGCTATTATGCAATAACTCAACTTACATATTTATTTCTCTCCTGAACTTCGTCCAATATAAGGTGAGATACACCATTCAACCCATATTCCAGTCTTTTAACAAGATATTCTAATATTTAAAAAAATTGGGCTTGTGAAAAATATAAAAAACAACGTGGGTCTGCATAAAGTAATTTAAAAATGATAACCAAGCAAAGTTATTTAAAAATTTACTTAAAAAAACGAGGCTAGGCCTAAACTTTTAATCACTTTAATTAAAAATCTAAGATTTTCGTCATTCTAAGGACACAAATTAAGGCTTTAATTTATTTATAGCCACTAAATCGGAATAGTGAAATTTAACCACACGGGAGCGAGAGAACAAAGTGATCTAGAGCATAAAATCTCGTTAAGTTAAATAAATTCATTACCCGAAGTACAAAAGAGAACTGAGGAATGAGACCGCGGAAACTTTTGCTCAAAGGGTGAAGCGAAGCCGGCCATGAGGTGTGTAGAGTTGAGATTGACAAGACGCTGTTCATTAACACGATTGGAGGCATTTTGGCAAGACCAAGCATATGGTTGGACCGAAAGAATGTTACATTCACAAGCTTTTGACTCCTCGAGGTATGAATCGAGCAAGAAATGTGGCACCTAAAAATTTCAAAATGAAATTTACTAAATGAATATTAAAATACATGTAATTTCGTAAGGACCAACATGTTTTAAACCATTTTATAATATATATTGTAATTTTATTAAAAATTTGTAATACTGTTATATTGGTTCAAATTTTGTAATTCTTGTGTTTAAAAAAATTAGCAGTAAAATAGATTGTGTTAAAACTTTGGTACAGCAATAAAAAAAATAAACTTGAGTAGTTTTTCCAGTGCCAGCGACTCCTTTAATTAGCGTAATGCTATGGCTGTTTATAGATTCCAAAATTTCCTTCTTAAAATTCACAATAGGTAACGTATCTCGGTCTTCTAAAACCTGTAAAAAAAATTTATTGACGAGCGTTAAAACTCAGAGCTAAATTAAATTTTAACAAAAATATTAAAAAAAATGTGTGCTAAAATTAATCTGACAACAAGTTATGTAAAATAATTCAGATAAAAGCAGATATTCTAGGAGAAAAATTTTAAACATTAATTTTTTATCAAGCCCCGGGAAGAAATAATACAAAAAATAGAAATTTGACGTCAAAATTATGTTCCATTTTATAAAGATAATTTAAGTTGAAACATTATTATTAAACATAGGTAAATGGTTCACATATGAAGTTGTACTTTTTTTAAAATAGGGTATGTCTCCAATTTATCGTTCCATTCTTTTAACATCGTTTCTGACTTTTGTTTTAAGGTCTAAATATATTAATGGAATATATATGTAATGAAATCGTAATAAAAGAAAAACAAACATTCTATCATAAGATTTTGCTACTACCAACAATTTTTTGGTCTTTTAATATAGGCCTTTAATTTTTAAAGTATTAAAAAAACACCTCTAAACATAGAATAAATAATAAATCACCAAACAAGTAGGGAAAAAATTTGTAATTTATCTAAAAAATTAAAAATATAGCAATATTATTTTTTTATTACCGAACATATTAAGACCGAATTTACCTAAAAATTCTTAATTTTAACAAAAAAATTGGCTTTGGAAATAATGATTATATTATACTTAAGAGCAGCAAAAAATTAATAACAAACAATAATAACATCACATAAACAAAAATAAATATTTTGTTGTCGAAAATAAAATTAATGGCAAACAAAAACAATAAAAAATTTTATAAAAAAATAATTATACATAAGCGCATCTTAATAAACCTGATCAGATGGAATTGCTTGTAGAGTCCAGGGATTAAAGTCAACCATTGGTGGCGACCATGAAACTATCATATCATTCAAACATAAAATTTATTTAAAAACAGAAATTTTTTTTATAAGAGCCGTTTCAAAGTATATTTTTATTTTTAACAATAATTATAATATTTATAAATTTCTGTAGGTTATCTCAAGAAACTATTTACTGTTATTTTGGGTAAAATTTTGCAATTATGTGTCCAAACATGAAAAATAAAATCCCAAAAGTTTATTTTACACGTGCCCTTCTATATTTATTTTACCTTTAATTAAAAGTGTAGAAGTGAAATAATTTAGTTATTAATATTAAAAAACATTATTCAAAGGTCAAATAACAGATGCCAAATAAACTTCAAAAAATTAACTTTCACGGGGATATAGAAATAGGCCCTAAACTTTCTTCAATTGGTTTATGCATAACAAACAAACATGGATTTTGTAATGTCAAAAGCATACTTGTATTAAAATGATTGCTAAAAAAATAATTTTGCTGTCGTATTTACACAGCCCATTTTCAATTATAAATCGTTTTTGAAAATATAAGGGAATGCACATTTTAAATGGCAGAATAAATAACTTGTACAGTAACTGAGGCTAAAAGGAGTCAGTAAAATCAGCACAGTATTTTAAGCGATAATACATGTAGGCGAAAAATTTAAGGCATATTTTGCCCTTGGTTTAATTTAGTTTGCAAAAGCTATGTACTTCCACTTGTTTATTAACTGGTAAGAAAAAAATAGTGGGTATAGTGCAGGGTAATTTGGATAAATGGCATACAAATTGCAACTTACATCAGATCTTGCTTGATATTATTTGAATTATATCGTACTGTAAATAGGGCATTTGTTTCATTCAAATATTCATATTCAAAACAGCCGAGGCCTGTAAATCACATGTTTTTCTGCTATTATTTCTTAAAATTTTAACTTATATATTTGATTAATTAAATTAAATAGCTTCTTACAATCCATTTTAATATGAAATTTAACAATATAACTTTTGCAAGTAATTTTTAACAAAATAAACAGCTCCAAATTTTGAATTATTTTAAAACCTAGTTTATTCTCCTAAAATAATGTAAAACTTGGCAAAGGCGTTTCGTTCTCCGGTTTGGAATCGGCTGTGTAAGCATCAGGATTAAAAAGGTCAGTGGGGTAATCACAGACGTTATTTATGGCTTTATCCATAGTTGAAGGCTATTCAAAAAATATATTTAATTTAAAGACCGCAAGTAAAGTTCTATTAAACAGAAAACAAATTCATATATTTAATAGATTGATACGGTGGATATAAAACTTTTAAAAAAATATTACCACTTGCGTAATGTCGGACTGCAATAGGATTAATGTGTCTTTGAGCCCTTTTTCAACTTGTGGTTGCAAGGATATAGGGTAGGGTTCAGACTATTTATATCAAACCATAATTATAGAAATATTTGCAAGTTAAATGATTTAATAAACAAACTTAGCATACTTTATTCTGTAAATGTTATAAAAACATCATTATTTTGTCCAAATACATATGCAAAAAAAAAAACAAAAAATTATAAGAATGTTATTGACTCTCAATAAAAAAAAATAATTACAGATAATTCTTAACAAAAAAACTAACCTTCCAGGCCTCTTTCTGCGGTTGTTCTTTATACTTTTCGACAAGTCCCATATCAAATAATTGCCAGAGTAACTTGAGCGCCGCCCCTTTTGAAGCTCCAACTTTAGTAGATGCAAATTCCTTGGCAGAAATAGCTATATCGAAATATTTAAAAAATTTGTAATATTATTTTTGTTATTATTTAAATTTATTAGAATAAAATAAAATTCAAATTAACTTTGCTTAGAATAAAAAATAATTGGATTAAGGATTCCCCCATACCTTTCCCCAATTTTCAGGGGCGCCATACCCCGTTGACTCTTTTAACAAGGGTAAAGCATATTGCCGGTAGGTTAAAAACAGTAAAATTTACTCGCACGCCGGCGACCTAGATTTTTTGTCTCACTTTAGGCACATGGTTTAGGACCTCTGCCTAAGCACACTCAAAAGCTTCAAAGTGGTTGCACATGTATACTAATTTTCCAAAGAAAAAAGCTAATACGGATTCGAACTCGCAACCTCCTACGCCTAAGGCAGAAGGTTTGCCACTGAGCATTCGACGACTTTGCTTGGAAATTTTATTATAAATATACATGAAAAAATATAGTTCTACAAATTTTTAACCGTCAACGCTCTTGATAAATAAAAATATATAATTAATAAATAACCGGATGAATAATTAATTTGTAAATAAAAACGCTTATTTACCAGAAGATTTAGATTTAACGTAAATTTCCATTTCAGCTGAGAAACGTCTAAATACAAAAAAAATTTTTTATCAAAATTTAACAGCATCCCAATTCAAGTAATATTTCTTTTTCATAAAAAGATTAGACGCAAATAAAGGCTTGAATAATTAATACATAATAACTATTGAAACAAATATATCATGTATTACCATTTACCCACAATTAATTTTGTTTTGCCAAAATACTAAATATTAACAGTTTTAATACAAAATAACAAATAGTTAAATGAACATATATTTTATAGTTTGATAGTCTCAAAATCAAATAAAAAAATAATACAACATGGATTATGCTACATAAGAGACAAAAATAAGTATTATAGATATAATCTCTAATCAAAATCACCTAGTTAATTTTATCATTTTATAGGCTATTGACTAAGAAAAATGTGGGCAATCAGCATGATTGTAATGATAAATAAGTCTAAGGTTAAATAATCATCAAATAAAATTACTATACCAATTGATCACTTAACATATTTTTAAGCCATTTGGCATTATAATAAAAGATAAAAAAAAATGTTAAATTTTATAACAGAAGAAAAAGAAACTCAATATTTTATTAAATGCTAACTTATAGACAGTACTACCCCTAAATTTAATTATATGTGCTCTAATTAGTAACACTTAGCACCTGTAAAATTCACCCAAGTGACATAAGTTTTTTCCTCTTTCCAATAATTAATTGGGACTATATTTTTGGAGGTGTTTTTTAACTAGATATAAGCATTAGTAAAATTTAATTAAATAAAAGTGTATTGAAAATCGTAAGTTACATAAGCAAGTTATTGCTTAAATATTAAAATGGTTTAACTATAAATACCATCAAATTAAAATGCATGATCTTGGCAAAAAGTATAGGCAGAAACTCTTATATAACAACCGTTATTATTTTCTAATACTCAAACTATTTAATAACATTTTCAACATTCAAACACTTATTGTAACAATTTAAAAAAAGCATACCAAGCATATATTTATTGTACAAAATTTCAAAATTATTTTTACTAACATTTAATTATGGTTTAATCTTCTGTAAAAGTATAAGACAAAACATAATTGAAGCATGTTTAGAGTTTCTCAATTTTTAAACAATTTTCATAATTTGTAATCCATTATTTTTGCAGAAAAATTTAAGTCATCTTACAAAAAGCTATTACAATGAACCAAAATACTGCAAAAAAAATATTTGTTATATGTAAATACCCAAACTTTAAAAAATACAGAATTTTTTAAAATTTTCTGTAAAAATGAATTGATTTGGTTTAATGTATAAAATCACCTATTATTTAGCATCAAAAGATTGAAATATAAAAACCTCCAAGGTATCTCTTCCCCATAGTAAGTGTATATGTATTGAGTGTGTATCTTGTTGGTCCCCAAAAATTGATGCAATCTTGATTTGGCTTTTTCATACATCCAATTTCCATGCGTAGGTGCAGCTGCATTATAGGACTCATGCAATTGCTAAAAACGTTTTTTTAATCATTATAAAAAAACCATAATAGCCTAAAACTAATATAGCAAAAAAAACATTAAAAATTGCAAATGTCAGCAATTTTATGGTAGAGCATAATTAAAGGCAAAGGGCAAAGTAAGTTTTAACAAAAGTAAAATAGCAAAATTTTTTAATAACAACAACAACCTTGGAAAATAATTTTTATA
Organism: Acutogordius australiensis; assembly: GCA_030555515.1. Lineage (NCBI taxonomy): Eukaryota > Metazoa > Nematomorpha > Gordioida > Gordea > Gordiidae > Acutogordius > Acutogordius australiensis. Next base: position 399,371 of record CM060244.1, on the reverse strand, counting down.
GCAGCTAGGTTTTTGCTAATAGCAAAATAATACATAATATAAATGAAAAAAAAAACATACTTCAAAGCAATAAAAATTGGAAGTTTTTATCAAGTGTTTAATGCAAGTTACTAAAAAATATGGGGTACTTAGAATTAAGGATTTGATTGCACAAAATGTTTGAAAAAAATAAAATGTGCAATAGGTAAAAATCAAAAACTTCTTCCAATTTTTGCTGCCTTAAAAGGTTGCTGGGTATTTGCCCATTGATCTGCCCTTTATCAGCATGTTCTGCTGTGGTAGGCCCCACAAGATTACTAATTTCATCAGTGTGGGCCAAAGCAACATCATTCATTATTGTATCAGCATCACCTATTGTTGTTAAGATATATAATTGTTTTACACAACAATAGTAGGGTAACTAAATAATATTCCATACTCATTTTATTTCAAATAATAAAAAAACATAGATAATTAAACAAAAAAATATTTGCATGTATTTAAAAATTTGTGATGTCCCATGAATAAAAACAATGTTAATAAATATATTTAGTAATATATAGTGTTAAATATCAAATAAATAAAAAATACATACCAGAGGCACTTGTATTATTAAAACCATAATGTGATGATTTCTAAAAGATAAAAAAACACAAATTACCTCATTCATTATACCAGTCGTTTTCAAGTAATTTAAAAAAGAATTTGCTGCATCAGCCTGGGCATCTTTCTTATTTTGTCCCGAGCCAACAGCCGTGTGGTCAATACCTGTTATAGTAGCCTAGAAAATTTGTAATTAAAATTAAGTATATAACAAAATAAGTTAAACATAGCTTTCAACTCACCATACACTGAAAAAGGGGTGAATTCAAATTACCAACAGTTTTATATTCATAAAACAATTGCTTCCCACGTTTGCTACACCAAACGTATAAAGTATTTTTTACGTCTGCCATATTTTAGATTAGAGCGTGTAAAATAAAATACAAAAACAAATAGACATAAAAATATAATATTTTAAAATTAAAAATCTTGATCCTAAGGCTGAGACTTAGGCTGCGACCAATGAAAAAAAAATTTTAAACAAAAAAACATTGAGCGTATTTGATTACCATTGAGGTGGCTAGTGCAGAAAAATTAAAAAAGGTAAAAATTTTTTTGTAAGGCATATTTTAAAACGACCAAAAAACCAAAATTCTTATTTTTTGATGTTAAGGCACGTGCAAAGTGAGTTTTTATTTTCGTAAAATTTTCAAAATTTTGAAAAAAAAAAATTTTGTAACAAAACGCAAATTTTTTAAAAGTTGCCAAATTTAGTATATGCACATAAAATGCTTTACCTGAAATAAAATTTTTAAAAATTTTTAAGAAAATAAAATTTTTTAAATTTACAAAAATAAAAACTCACTTCGCAAGTGCCCTTAGCTGTTAATATTTATTTTGAGCACATTTTATTTACAATTGCTGCATAATATTTCTTTCAAAATTTAAAAAAATTTGCTTGGAATATGAAAATTTTAGCGGCTATAATCAAAAATGAGAATTTAGGTTTTTGGTTGTTAAAATATTTGTAAAAAGAATTACAAGCATTTAATTTTTTTTATATTTTTTTTCAAGCAATTTTCTTGTCTACTTTTTTTCTATTAGCCGCAACCTAATACATTTCAAAATTACAAAAAAAAAGTTTTTTTTATGTTAGCTACCTAATCCGCGAGTACTAAAGGTATATACTACCCCTGCACTTTTAATATCGTGAATACTAAAAATAATATCTGGCCATTTTTATGCCTTTTTTAATTATATAAACATAAATAGTAATTGGAATTGGTCTTAACAATTTGTTTAAAATTTAAAAGTTGAATTGGGTTTAATATAGACCCCACATAGTAAATTGTGTTGAAAACCAATATATTGTCTTAAAATAACTTCAAATTTAAAAATATGCAACCTTTTATAATTTGTCTAAATATTATTACAAGTTAATTACAAAAAATGTTTGTATTGAATAATTATTGAAATCATTATTTTTTCATTGTAAAATGTCTAGTTTTGTAGGTGAATAATAGCTAAAATAATTTTTATTTTAATGTTTTTTTTCCATAAATTTTAAAATGTTCTAACCTAAAACAATTTGATTCAAAATATTGATATTTTTATTTTATTGATATGTTTTTTTAATGTAATATGAAAAAAATAAGAAATTTCAACCTTCCAGATTTTTTTTTCTAAATTTGCACAATTCATTAAAAATAAATTATATTAGTTTATAATTTAAGAACACATTTTTTTTAAATAATAAAAAAGATCATAGCTAATTCTTGAAGTTATAAAGGTTTTGGGGTTATGGACCCCAATGTAAATTCAAGTTACAAAAATCTCACCCTACCCATATCTAAAAAAATACTCAAAAAATGACTAATTAATTACTAAAATATTAAAAATAGTTAAATGGAGTTGTCGTATAATTTTACCTGATAATTACTGAAGTATGTATTAAAAGGTGGTAACTTCTATAAATTTTGGATAAATTTATTTGATTAGCGTTTAATACCCTTATTAATTTCGTGTCAGTGAATTTCTAGAATTTAGACATGAGAAATATTTACATGTCTTTAAAATTTTAATATACATTTTTTTAGTTTATTCCTTGGAAAAACATATTCAAAATTTCTCTATTATTAAGTATAATTTAAAAAATATTTACCGGATAAATTTTTAATTCTAATATTAATAATAATTTATCTGCATCGCAATTATTTACTTTCGAAAGAGATTTGATGATTATATTTGTACTAAGATCTTTAGTCAGGCTGTATTATAAATTTAACATAGGCGTTTTGTTAGCATCATGTACAAGCTTAAACACAAAGTTTTAAAATTAAAGTCTGAAATATATCAAAGAATATAATGTAAAAGTAAATTTCGATATTTAATTAGTATTTAAACTTTTAAAGTTTGAATTTTTAAAATTTATATAATAGCAAATCAAATCTAAACGTGCCCTTAAAAAATTTTTTGAACATTAAATATCTCTGACAAAATCCGGGAGCCCAAGGAGAATCTCTGCACTATTAATGTGCTCTGTTTTAAAAGGATGGAGTTTTATGGTAATTTGGGCTTATTAAGGTGTTCCGGAGGGAAAGGGAACATGTTATTATTATTCGGGGTTGTTTTTAGGAGAAAACGGTGAATTGTTGTAGATAGGTCATTTATTATAACACAAAAGTTACACTTTGCCTTCTGGGCCTTACTTTGGTTTACAGATGACATTCAAAGGAGATAATAGGTGTACGATTATTTTTAAATTTATACTTTCCGTGACCTGATATTATGGATTGGGTATATTAGTTAGCTGTATTCAAAAGTTTTTTTTTCAAATTTGGTACCAAATTCTTTTCTCTCACAAATTCTCTTTTCTTACAAATTTTTTTCTTCTACAAATTCTATTCTTTTATAACCTCGTTTCTCTTACATATTCTATTCTCTTACAAACTATTTTCTTTTACAAAACTCTCCTACCAAATTATTTTCCGCTACAAATTCTATTCTCTTACTTCCTACATTTTTTTTACAAAATTTTTGCAAATTTAATTTAATTTTAATTAATTTATACAATCATATTGAATTGTAAACACCGTGGTATTAACCTTATCTTATGAACATTTTTTGGAAGGAAAGGGGTATCGTTAAAATAAGAGTGAGATAATAGTTAGGGTTTGACATTAGGTAAGCCACATAAGTCTTAGAATTTGAAGCTATTAAAGTCTAAGTCCCACGTCATTATGACCACTTTAAGTAATTTAATTTACTAAGGCTGAGCATTTGCTTTTCAATGCGGCCAGTGGAAAACTAAGAATATTGTATTTGATTTAAAGGGCCACTTATTTGGATTGCAGGAAAAAAGAGATTCTGTTAAGGCCGATGGTGTCAAGATAGGACATGTATATAACAACACAAGAAAATATTTTAATTAGCCGTTCTTTTGTTGTTGTGGTTGTTTTTATTATATTTGCTTATAATAAATAACTGAAGAAGTTATTAGTAATTTTATCCTAGGGTTAGGCGCTCCCTCCTTAGCCAAACCCTTCAATCCTCAACCATCCTTATATTATGACATAGCCCAGCAAAAAGATCTAATTATGTCAATTGTCAAGAACTTATAGGGGAATTGGGCAAGAATGGGCAAGAAGGGCTAGAAGTAGGTACTTGTCAAACACATATTAATTTTTAAACTCATTTTATCAATAATGCTACAATATTCCTACCAGCACTGAGCCAACACAAGTAATTACTTTTCACCATCAAAAACCAACAAATAACTGAATATATATTTTTTCTTCATTAGGTCCCATGCAACCGTATGGCACGCGCCCAAAGGCGTTAAAGCGCGCACGACAATTTCAATTAAAAATTTTTTTGGTCTATTAAGCTACATCAGCATTTAGACACAATATGCTTTAGGTTTAGTAAAAATTTATTTTTGAAGTTTAAGTTTAACAAATTGGCTGTTTAAATATGCAAAAAAATTATTACTGCCTTTTAATATTTTATTTTTAAATTATTTTTGTTTTATTCTTGATTTTTTTTCAAATTTTTAATGTTTATAGAAGACTTATTTTAATTAGAAAAAGTAAATAGATTTAAAAATGCCTAACATGGGCAGAAGTAATCTTTGTAAATAGCTCATAACTTTCAAAATTTATTGACCCTCGGAAATATGCAAAAAAATTTCAATTTAATGAAAAAACATTTACAGTTTCATACTTTTGCGCATTTATTTTATAAGCTTTTATAAATAAATAATTTACTCAGAAAACATTCAGTTTATGAATATTCTTGTATAAACACTGTCTAAATAAAACGGAAATTTTAAAAGGACAGAAAATATTTTGAATTTCTGACTCTAATATTTAATACAACAACAATAGCTTATTACCATACCCTCAACAATCAAACGCATATTTTACGTATACTTCAATCACAAAACACACCACTAATCATGTAACCATTATTTACGCCCAAAAAACAATTTCATGCCACCCATTGGCTTGAAGGGTTTTACCTAAGGTTAAAATAACTTAATAAATAATTTTGCAGTAATTATTAAATATAGTTGAGTGTTTAACAATACAACGTAAAACATTTAGAAAAACCTGGTTTTCAGAACATATTGACTTTATTTGACTATAAACATAGCTATTCAATGGAAGCAATTTTTGAAAATTTACTCACAATTTTAGTCAAATTTAAAACAGTTTTTTTAAGAATACATATTTTGAAACAAATTATAAAAGGCATTAAGACATTGTAAGTTTTTTATTTCAATAATATTTTGTTTTTATAAAATATTATAGAGATATTCAATGACATCTATAGACATAATTTATTCGCTTTTTGCTACTTTTGAGTTAATTTAGGATTTATCCTCAAAAATAAATGTAGTGTTAAAAAGTTTAATTCAAAAAAATTACAATTATATCTATATTAAATAGGAGAAAAATTTTTCTTACATTTTGAAACTAATTTAGACTTAAATATTTTTTAAATTTAGGAGGTTAAAAATTGAGGTGCGCTTGTCCTCTCAAATTGTTTCGTATTAGTAGCTTTTATCAATATTACAACCGCGGGGGAAGGTTTACATAATTACCATTTGACGTTAGCTAACAGTTTAGGATAAATTTCCAGCTCCGTACTAATAAAGGTTAAATCTCATATTAATGTTTCAGTCATTCTACCCATAACTTATGGAGCGGAATATTTTGATCTTCTTTCTAATAAATCATTGCCCCTCCTTTCTAAGGCTAACGATCAAGCCATTCGTATGATCGGAAAATTTGGAAAAAGACTTTAATTGGCCCTATATTTCACTTGTACTTAGACCTCAATATTAGTATTTTGACGTTTATGCAAAAATAAATCCGTGCGTTTCTTTTTTAAATCTCAATATAGTAAAACATTTATAAAAGATCTAATCTTATCAAAACCTAAATCGCAAATTGACGTGGGCTTCGCATTTCTCTAGGTATTTTAATAGAAACAAAATATCATTTAATGGAGACCTAAAATTTAATCATTTTGGCTAAACCTTGGCAAAGCTGGTTTTAACGAAGTAAGTACCATGGTATTTTACTTTTAAAAAATTAAATAGTATTGATCGCATATTCTTTCATTTTCAAACTTCTGCTTCAGAGAACAGGTAAATGGTGGAATTTTGGAAAAGCAAGACTATCAAGATTGGTTACAAGCGACTTCGACTGTCCGTGTTGTAAATCAGTAGTTGATGACCCACTTGCTCATTTCTTTCTCCACTGCTATGCTTTGCATGAATTTAAACGTTTATACTTGCATCAATTAATATTTTTAAATAAATGTGATAGTATATTGTTAACTGATATTTTAGGGCTTTCTGATCAATCTATAATTTTAAATATAATTAAATATTGTCATTTTGCTGGCCAAAAATTCTTTAGCTCTTGGTCTAGGTTAAGTGATTGCCTGGTACCCGACAGGACTAAATGGGGCTATGCCCTGACGGGTATGCCGTCTCTTTCAATGTAGGGCAAGGGGGGCATTGTTTTAGCAGGCGAATGACTCTGGCCTTCGACTTTTGCCAGAGTTGTAAAGCCTGAATTATATAATATTCCTGAGAGCGCGGCGTCATTTCGATGGATATTATGGTATTGGCCGAGAGACGTAATCCTATTGACCCTAGGAGTTTTGAACGTTGCCGCATAGCAATTTTATTGCTCCTTAAACAAAAAAAAAGAATTAATCAAAAAACAGTATTTATTGTAAAATAAATATATTTAAACAGTATATTATTTGATTAGTCGCCTATTTCATTATGGACTTTGCCACCAAAAACAAATTATGCGGCACCTTTTTAAAAACATTTCCAGCTTTTGTGAACACTCATTTTTTATTTATATATAAGCATTCAAATTATATGGAATAGAAATAAGATTTATTTAACACAGGTCAACAAATATCAAGGCACAACCATGAATTTTATGAAAACTTAAAAGATTTTACCCTCTCTAACTTATATATCATATCAAATAATAAGAAATAAAATTTTTTAATATATCAAGCTCTTACATCAGCATTTAGATAACAAAACATTTCGCTTTTAAATTTAAATACTACACGATGTATTACACTGGACAACAAAATTTAAACAACCCTAAGCTGGCAACTATGGTTTTTGGTCAAGTTTTTGGCGCTGATCACGAATAATCAGAATTTTAGCCAATGCCTCAGATTTTTAGTTATTTGGTGTCGAAGTTGAGATTTTTTAATTTTTGGGGTATTCTAGGTTCCTATATCATAAAACCTATGGGTAGTAACAAAAGTTTAAAAATATATTTAGATAACGAAAACATTCATTATTAACGTAAGGGGTAATTTTTTTTAAATATTTAATTTTTTTCTATTTTTTTATTTTTATAAAATTAGTGGTTTTCGTCATAAAATCCGTTTGTTAAAAATAATTTAAAAATAAATTGCTAATAAATTTTAGGAAATAACCTTTTTTAGATATGTTTCTAATAATGAATCTGAATATGCCAATAGATTATTTGTAGAATTAATAGTAAAAAAAATTTTGTGAATTTTTTTCTGAACATTGGAGGCGGTTTAAAAAAAATTAGAGGCATTAGAAAAAAAACTAAACCCGGGAACATTATCGCAAGAAAATTCTCTACAAACCCTCAAAAAATCGTTAATGTTGTTTTTTTTGTTGTCCAGTGTTATCGGTTAATTTTTATATGAAGTTTGAATTTAACGTTTAGCTGTCGTAAATATGCAAAAAAAAATTTAATTTATTTTTGTTTTTAAAATTTTTTTGGCTTTCTAAAATTTCCAATGTTTATAGCTAACTAACTAATTTTGATTATAAACGGTAAATGGAGGAAATCCCCAAGATGGTTCCCGTTGTAAGCTCATGACTCCCAAAAATTTATTGACCTGTGTAATACGTAGGAGTTATTTATATCACATAAAATATGCGGGCTTTTTAACAATATGGTCAAAAATTTTTATGATTTGCCTTGATAAAAAATGCACAATATTTGAAACGTTTTTATAAAAGATTTTGCTGATAAGTTAGGAATATAGTCAATTAAAGATCTTTTATAAAACAGTGTTTGCAAAAATGACCCATTTATATGGCTACACTTACTTTCTTTTCTGTCAACAAGTAAAAATAGGGGGTTTAGCATTATTGAATGAATTATTATTTAATAAAAATTATATTTTTAGATGTTCTAACTTATTAGAATTTATCTTCTAAAAAATGGGTTTGTCAAAAGGTGTGTTATTTCCCAATTCTGAATTTTTTTAAGGTGCAAGTTAGCTGGGTGAATGTTTATCATGCAGGGCAAAATCACGAGTAACGAGTAGTGGGATTTGGAAAATTGATATGAGAGCGCAGTTCGGCCGACGAGGATGTAGGACGAGACATATTTGTAAACAGACTATATCTTAACCATTTGGGATAGCCCGTGCTAGAGGCAATTGATGGAAATTTCAAAGCTATTGATTGTTTTTTGAAACAAACTAGCACTGTTAAAGCAACCAGGGAGAGAACAAGTAACAGTGCTAGCCCGGCTGTGAGAACTTTTTTCCTTCGTAACGTGTGCCGAAGGTTTTGCATTTCCGGCGTTGTACGGTGACCTAAAATCATGGGTGAGCTCATTGTTTGGATCGTAACATCTGGTGTATGGGGTAACATTGGGATCTTTTGCGTAGGAGGAGGTTTTTCGGTAGTTTTCTTGGTTACTATAACATACACATGGCTCTCCGGTAAATGCAATATGGAAAGTCCTTTGGCGCTAATCGGCTCGGCACATTGCCCCTCCGATATATAGTTTCTTTGGGAAACGAATTGTTGAGATTCAACGTCGTCGTAGGCGGACGTCCAGTTCCGGTACCAAGTCAAAAAATTGGCCTGTCTCCCGTCACAAATTAAGGGGTTACCTTGACAAATGGTATAAAAAAGCACATTTAGAGATGTTTAAGAGATGCCTCACATTTCGACAAATTCCTTGAGATTATATAAAACCTATAATCGTAGTTGCGTTTTATTTACCATTTCTGCCACTATACTAGCTAGTAGTATGCAACAAGGGTTTATTTTAGAAACTCCTAAAAAAAGAGTGAGTTCCAAAAACTAAAAAAGTACTGAAAAAAAAATTCTATACATACAGTATGTTTTTAAATAATATTTTAATTTTACACTGGTAATAATAATTCATTATCAATAGGTTGAAATACGTTAAACACATTATCGCGTAGATTATTTTTGGATTTAGTAAAACCCGAACCTTCATAAGTTCTAGACGGTAGCTTAGCCAAGATTCAAAAAGGGGAGGGGGGGGGGGTGGGAGGTTAAAATAGAATCAAAACGGTAATTTGGCGAATTATTGGGGTAGAGTATATTGTC
>CM060244.1:352121-389750 GCA_030555515.1 Acutogordius australiensis | reverse complement strand
TGTGGTCCTTTATCTTACTGCATAAATAACTCGTTAGAATTATGATTTAGAAAGTAGGGGAAGAGGGGCGGGTTTGGGCATCAGGTTCAGCCACTAAAGGAATGTTTCAGTAGCTTAAATATCAAAACTTGATACCTAAACATTTTTAATAAAGAATCACACTAAAATATATATAAACCAAAATTTAATTGAAAACATTCTCGTAGAAGATAATTTAACGTGGGAAAACGAAGCATGCGTTTAAAATATTGAGAATAGTTTGCATTTATTTACCATACCATATATTATTAAGTACGAAACTTTTATTTAAATTTTTTTATTTAATAACGGAAAATACGGTTTCCATCAGTTAAATCAGTGGCTACGAACTGTAGGCTTATTGATAAAACCGATACAAATTTTTGGACGATTTTAAGCCTAATATAAGGCAACTATCGTTTTTGGTCATTTTAGGTTTTTATAAAATTAGATTAATCTGTTTTCACCCTAAATAATTTTAGAGATTTTAAGAAATAACCTTTTTTACAGCGATTACTAGGGTGAGAAATTTGTAACGCGATTGCTATGGTGGGGGTTTATACGGACCATAATTTTAAACCTCTATAACTTCAAGAGTTTTAAAGTAATGATCTTTATGTTACTATTATTTTGTAGAGAAATATGTGTTCTTTTATAGACTAATATACGTTATCATTAATGAATATAGAAAATTATATTTGACAAAAAATTGATAGAAATCTGAAAAATTAAAATTTTTATTTTTCCATAAAATGAGCATATCATGTCAGTAAATTATGTCACTATTATTGATCAAATCCTGTTTTTACGTTTAGTAGAACATATTTAGAGAGTTTCATGAAAAAAAATATTTTGATATAAAAAATTATTATTGGCTATTATTTACCACAAAAACTAGATATTTTAAAGAGAAAAAAAAAATACATATCATATACGATACAAAAATTTTGTATACTTCGTAGTTAAATTTATTCAAAAACATAACTAGAATATAAGGATGCAATTAATTAATTTTAAATAGAGGCTACATGGTTATCAATATTGAAATTGAGAGGATGGGGTCCATTGGACCCACTATTCAATTTCTAAATTCTAAACAAATTTTGTTATTTGGCCACCAATGGGAAAAGTAATGGTTTTTATCTCGAAGACAAAAATAGAGAGAAAAACGCCTCTTGTATTCTTAGAGGGCCAAAAGTCTCCCCACTCTTCTCACCTCCCATAAATAAAATAAAAACCTCTTCCAAAAAAAAGAAGTGAAAAGACATGATTTTTAAAAACACAGCTGGAAAAACCCATTTTTGGCTAAAGCATTTTTATTTTTATTTTACAATATTTTCATGAATGATTAAGAAAATACTATACAAGGATACAAAACTTAAACATAAAATTTTACACTTTTATAAATGTTGTTATAATTAAAACTGCACCCCTTTATTTTTTAATATTTTTTGAAAAAAAAAACGTGAGTTTGGTCCACAAAATAAAGCCATTTGGATAAAAAGCCCACTGTTTGTTAAAAAGGACTAAGTCAAGGCCCTAGTTTTACGAAATATATCGTATTTTTTTGGGCCTTTTGAATGTGGCCAGGTATGGTAGAATAGCCTTTAATAGGTGAATTTTTTTTTACCAGACTTGCTATTCAGGCCGTATCCCGTAGTTGTTTTTTCCCCGTTAAAATTACACTAGGATTGATTTTGGTTTCAAGGCGTATTTAATGCGTTAAATAGCCCCGAGGTGATGAAATGCCCCTACATACATTAATACTATTTGTTTTCAGACTCATTGTTGTGAAAGGTGAATTCGTAAATTGTTATTTGACACATAAAAATAAATATATGTATAGGTCGTAAAATGCTCGCAGTAAAAATTGCCTTCAGGTTTTAAAAATGATCATATTATAATCATATTGGTTTTTTTCAAATGCCCTTATTTTACGACATTTTTTTGGTATTTAATGTAAATTAAATTTTTATAGCTTTATAATCTTAAGGTGCGGTCAGACTTCATATGTTTCTACAAAAAAATCTAAAATTTTTAATACATAATTCATGCTGATTAATAATTAATAGACATTAATTTTACATAACTCTCAAAGGTAGTTGCACTAAGTATATTTAGAAATCTTAAGACATTTATATAAATCTTGCTGGTGTTGCAACATAGGAAAATTCTAACCCTTAAAATATTTTTCGACATAGAGCCAGTCCTTTATTTTTTTGAATTTCACAATTTGAATGAAAATCTCAAGGAGTTGCCCTCTTATTCTAACCATTCTTTAATAACGAATCTATGAGAAAAGGATTTTACCAGATATTTCCAGGAGGCTCAATCTTTTTAACGTGCTCAGCGTGAGGCCATTCAAAACAGTGAATCTATTCGAACTAACATTTAATATTTGTAGTTGATTTAATCCTTCAATCGCATCAAACGAATCATCACCCAGCTTATTGCCTTTTACATCTAGGTACTCCAAATGCTCTTGTCCTTTGAAAATTTTGGAGTTAAGTTCGGTCAGTTCGTTGTGGGCCATGTAAAGTTTCTTCAGGTTCGTCATTTTTTCGAAGGTCGCCACTTCGATAGTTTTAATATCCGTTTCCGATATAACTAGCTCCTCGAGCGAAGCAAGCCCTTCTAACATCATTGGATCGAGCCGGATCACCGGGTTGAGCCTGAGATTAAGCTTCTTCAGTTTCGACATTTGGGACAGTGCTTGGGCCTCGATACGAGATATTTCGTTGACGCTGGCATCCAAAAAGTTTAAGTTAGTAGAAGTCTTAAAATTCTCGATGGTCAACTCGGTGATCATGTTAAAGGAGATATCAAGAGCCCGGAGAAGGAGCAAATTTTGTAAAACATTTCCCAGAGTGTGGATTTTATTAGCCGATAAATTGAGCTCTTCAAGTTGCTTTAAATTATCGAATACCCCGTTATCCAAAGTTTTTATATCTGAGCCAACGAACCGTAGGCGTTTAAGACCACCCAGGTGTTCGAAATAACTCCTATCAATGTTAGTATGATCTTTCAACGACAAATCCAAATTTTCTAATTCCTTAAAATTTTTTAGAATTTCTCCCCCTATCCCAAAATGGGCCCGTGCCCGAAGTGCCAAAGATTTAAGGGTTTGCGCAAAACCTTGGCTCCAGTCTGGGGACACGTAATCAAGTTTATGCCCAGAAAAGGTAAGGTATTGCAAATTACTACATCCCAAACAGATTGAATGATTCACGTACCTAAGGTTCGGAGACTTAACCGTCATTCTCGCCATGTTAGGTAGTGGGTGAACGAAAACGGGGTAGGGCCAGTGTTTCAAAATGCGGCCCCGATCAATGGAATACGTTTGTGAATACGTAAACTCTTTCAAAGTTAATGCCTGGTCTGCCAATGCGTCCGCGGTGAAATTCACGACGCAGTTATCAACTAACTCGAGCGCCCGAAATACAAATCCATGGAATAGATTGCGATTTATGGTTTGAATAGAATTTGAAACTAATTTTAGGGTATCCAATGTGGTTGCGACCGAATTTTGCCCTTTTGCCCGATAACGCTTTAGACTTTCGATTAAACTGGCTGATGAGCCATGCCTCGTGCACATGAGAGATAAGCGACTGGTGTTTGCCGTGGTCGCATAAGTAAAACAACCTCTCGCTTGAACCGGCGGCGTTGTTGAAGTTTTTTGGGCATAAACCACCGGGATAAAACATAATAGATAGGGAATATTTTGGCACAACCATAAGGAACTGCTCATATCTTGAAAAAAAAAAAAGGTTAAAAATTTTTTTTTCTGATGTAATTTAAATTAAAAAAAAACAGAACAATTTCAAAGTACATTATATCGTGAAATGAGAAATTGTTTATAGCTCTCTTTTTGTATTTTGGCAAATATGCCTTAGCCATAACACAGGCACACCTGAATTTACAGGTAAACAAACATGTAGGTAAAAAGAAGAAAGAAAAATATTAACTGAATAACATATTATCCTTCTTGTTCGTTTCAAAAAAAGGACGGCATACATAAAATAAACAAATATCATTTTAAATTCTTATGACATTTTCATGAATTTAAGACTGCATTATCATGTCACATATCTCACTTCAAGATTATAATTATAATATTGTAGTGCCATATGTTAAAGATTAGGCTTAGTTAGGGTTGCGTTAATAAAGTGTGACTCAAAGATTTAAAAAATGGCGTTTTTAATTTAACTGATTAAAAAAATAGGTGTTTTAGGAGCTTGGAAAAGACTGTTAGATAGGTCAGTTAGCCAAAAAACCGGTTTTTCTTAATAAACAGCTTGATGCTTCTTTAAAATCATATTATATTTATTCTGTTTAAAGACTATAAAATATGGTAGACTTAAATTTTACGAAACGAAAATGTATAAAGTAACGAAGCCTCTAATTTTGCCGTGCATTCGTTCGTGGAGGTATTATAACCATATTGGTGATACAAATGGCAACACTACTTACCCCCCCCCCCCCCTTCTTTGGACTTATAAAGTAACGAAAATCCATAAAGTTTTTTAACATTGTGAGTTAGATTAGGGATAGGGTAGGTGAAAGTTGGATTATGGTTTATAACAAATATAATCTAAATAGTTTTAATTAGCTGACCAATCAAATTTTTCCTATATATATGGTCATCGTTGAATCATCCGACCTTTTGTATTGTTTAAGGCTTGTTCAAAACATTTAACAGGCTATCACGTGGGTTGTGAGATACGCCGTAAAAATTATCTCATATTTGTTACAAAGTCGAACCGAACTTAAAACACTCGTCTCTCTTGCGGGCTAGGAGGACCTACTTTTTTTGAGTCAGAGTCCCATAGGCACTGATCCTCTTAAATAAGTGGCCTGACGACCTCGATTTATGCTTCTTCAGTTATTTGTGCTGGTAATGTTTTTTTGTTGTTGTCATTCATGATGGTGGTTTGATTTTGTGAAATACTCTAGTGGATGTAAGAATTTGGACGGTCTCGATATTAGACAAATTATTTGTATTTTTAAATTACTAGAATAGGGCTTTAAAACAAAATCATAATTTTTGCTATTATCAATTTATAATCGTTATGATTCCATTATTGTTATTATTACTGTTTAAAATATTTATTTAAATCTCAGGCATATTGGAAAAGCTAAGAACGGTTTTAATACTTTTCTTTCCAGGTAGGCGTCTGAGGTCAAACTAGGATTATACAATATTAAGAGATTCAGCGTTTTTAGCATATGAGCTCGATTTAGCCAACCGAGAAATGGGCGTTTTTATTAATTCTATGGTTTGGCTTTTAATAACACAGATAGACACACAAATATCTATGTTAGAAAGGTAATTTTTATGAAAACATAAAAGAATAAATCCCCATGATGGCCAAATCTCATATATAATTTTTGTTTTTCTTTGTTTCTTCTCTCTTTGGCTCCTTAGTCTATAACGAAAAATGGCCTTTTTGACCAAATTGACAGTTCTAAATATACTCTAAAAAGAAAAAAATTAATAATCTTTTTTGCATAAAAAATCTCTTTTAACTTATATTTAAATCACAAATAATGAAAAGTATTTAATAATATATCAGGCTTTTATATCGACATTTAATAATACAAAATATTTCGCGTTCAAACATAGATACGACACGATATATTATCGGTTTTTAAAAAAAATATTATATGAAGTTTAAATATAAGACTTTAACTATTTTGAATTTAAATCTTTTTTGGTTTACCTTTTTTACTAAAATTTTCAAGTTTCTTTTGAGCCATAGTAGGACTTTTTATCATTATCATTATTACCTCGGCTCCAATTTTATATTTTCTCCCAAAGCTTCCGCTTTACAAATTAGATTATATTAGTTGCACGGAAACAAATAGCATCATAGTTTAAAAGATTGGCCATAATGCCCACACATAGTAGGAAATAGTCGTCTACCATGAGAAAAGTCCACCGCTGATGCAAGATAAAGTGTCCGAAAATAAAGATCATTAATTCAATTTGAATTGCCACGATGAGAAATAATATAATTTTAGTCCGTTCCAGTTAAGGATCACGTGGGTATCCTGTTACGTGACGCTGGATAGTTTGATGGCCAAGGCTAAAAATATTTATAGCAAAACCTTTTTGATGAGTCGGATTTATCTTGGTGTTTGATATACCCTTAATCACTGACATGGCCACATTATATTTATATACCGATATGGACGTTAATCCAGTGAATACGGAACATATCAAAAGCAAAGTATAATAAACGCCTTTGAAAAATCTATCTACCGCCTCATTGCGCGTTGTGATATAAATTGTTTTGGAATTTGCCCATCTCAAAATTTTGTCGTGCGTGAGATTGGACAGAATTGGAGGAAAGTGGTTTTCTAATTATAAAACAAATTGTAATTTTGGATCGTCGTATCTATTAGCTGAATGGACCAACTAGGGTTGCAGCAATCATCATCTTGAATCATAGGTACTTTCACCAATGTCACTGGCTTAACAAAATATACAGCGGCGTTGTGAACGGCATTGTACAAGGGATAAATGTTCGTAATTAATCCTATGACCAAGGCTATGTAAATTGTTTGAATGAGTCTTGAAGGTTTCACAAACCTCTGGTAGCTCGAATGATGGCAAATTCCTCAAGTTCGATCAGCGACTAGCATTAAACGGAGCACGAGACCAGCATGGAAATTTGTATGGTCCATTGAGATTAGCGCAACGCTTTATAAATCTTACGCGAAATTGCAGCAGTAGAAAGTGTCATAGGAGAAGCAAACAGAAGCAAATCTGAACCACAATACGTCGAGAAAACTTTTCCAACCTACCGATCTCTCGAAGGTATCATACCATCTAAACATTTAGAAAGCGGTCATTTGGTTCCACTAGGTAGGAGAAGTCGGCGGCATGCCTTCTGCGTTAGTTGGATTCAGTGAATCTGTTTGACTGTTTCGCTTCTACCATACGATAAATGTATTAATTATAAGCCAAGCACATCTCGCCAGTATAATTACTAAACAAATGAGCTCCGCAATTTGGTAATTTAAAAAAAATAAAATGTTTTTCTCCTACCCAAGATATATGATGATTTTGTTATATTTTTTTCACCCAACCTTCTTGACATTAGAAGCTCTATTATAACAATCTATTTTTCGTGCAAAAGTCATTATAAACCTGTCTTTGGCTCATAAACATTTAACGAATCCTATTAGAGAAATTTTACCTACTGGCACTTACAGATTTGTTCCTTTTTGAAAATTTTCACCTATTGACATTGTTGCATTATAAAAAAAAAGTCGAAATTCTTTATTATTACCATCTAAAATAGTTTTTCTTTTAATAAAAAGAATAAAAGTTCTAATTTAAAATAAAAATGGAATGAGTCTAAACGCGGTCCACGATAAATCTTTTCGCTTAATAATTTTATTGAAGGCAGTACGAATTTGTAATAAAAAAATTCACTTATAAATAATATAGTATAGAATGTAATTAACAATGTTTGGTCAGTAAATGATGTCATGATGCAATTAATTTGTCAATGGGAGACGAACTCAACAACGTGAAATCATGAAAATAGTCGATGTGTTTGTAATTGGGAAGCAAAAGTTCAATTTTCAATTCGCAGACTTTTGATTTGTTATAACATGAAAGATGGCGTTTTGCGGCTAACTTTTCATTGATGTATTAAGGTCCGAATAACGGGATCTAAGGATACAAGCACGGTATAAATACCAAAGATGAATATCTAATCCATGAAGTTTTTTAAAATGAGGTCATATCGTGGATTTCTAAGCAAAGAGTGGTCCAAAAGGGCCGCCTTAATTGCTTTTAAAAGAAGGGACAACGTTTTTGTAGAATTGTAACAAAGATGGACGAAATGATTGAAGGTTTAAATTAAGACTGCAACTGAGGCAACACGGTGGATGGAGTTAGAAAAATTTTGGTAAACTATTTGTAATATCCATTTTAAAGGATGCCGAGATCAAAAGTGAAGAATGTCGACATATACTTATGGGCCACAGACAATTTACAGGAATGAATTGAATCAAGGAGATCGAGAAAAATGGATATTATTTTGTGGCTAGCGGGAAAAAAACCAACAGGCATCAATCAGTCTAATTCCTCAGGATTTTAATAATTTTTTGTACCAAAAATAAATTATACTGGACCACAAATTTTGACTACCTTAAGCATCATTTATGAGACAACTAATATTTTTGGTCAAGTTTTAGGTGCGCTGATTACGCATTTGAATTTAATATAGCCAATACTACAGGTTAGTTATTTGATGGTCTTTAGGGTTATTTTAGGGTAGAAACAAAAATTTTAAAATGTTTTTAGATTAGGAAACATCATTTAACATAAGGCGATTAAATTTTTTTTAGAATATAATATTTTTTATTTTGATGTTTTTTTGTAAAACTAATGGTTTTCAGCATGCGTTTTTTGATCCTAAATAACTTAAAGGTAAATTGTTACCACTTTTTTGTTATAATTTTTTTATACATGTTTTTCAGGAGGAATCTATAAATGTGAATAGATTTCTTAGCAGTTTACCAGTTACATAAATTTTTTGGATTTTTTACTGAAAATTAGACGCAGTTTAAAACAAAGGAGGCATTGGGGAAAAATCTAAGCCCGGAATTGTTGTCGCTGGAAATTAGATTGTATAAATTGTTTATGTTATTTTTTTTGGTTGTCCAGTGTTATCAGCTCTTCTAAATCTTCTTTGAGGACTGAAATTTAAATGTTGAAGCTAATAATAACCGTATATTTGGTTTTATTGTAAACAGCCGGAACACGCTTGTTGTCACTACTAGCTTTATTCTTAAGCTTGTCATTAGGAGTGGGATAATAATTATAAAGTGGTTTGAGGTCAAGAATTTTTTCAATGTTTGAACGCGGACCGCGACTATCTGGGTAGCGGCAGGATAGCGTGTCTAAAAGAAAATGAGCTAATAATTGCAATTGAAAGTGATACTTTGAATATATTTAAAGTTATTCTCTTTTTGAGGAATGCGTGAGTTATTTGTGCGAACCTGGTGGATGAAAATGCCTTCCCAGGCTAACAAACCTTGTAGAAAGAGTGTTAAGGTTTTTTTCTTCGGGTATTTTTCTTCGTTTTGTTAGGTCATGTGATTGAAAGCTGGCCCGTAACGGGAATAACGAACTTCAGAGAGTGGTTTAATATATATTCTTATTACATCTAAATTTATGGGGGAGAATCAGGGAGTGTGCTTTGTAATAATTTAATTTTTTGCGATAAACCGACATCACATAGGCTTTTTTTTGATCGAAAAACCGTTTGTATACGCGTTTAAAACACGCGAAGACGGTGCAAAATGCCTATAGGTAATCAAATATGATGTGTTTTTAATCTTTTTAATAAAAACTAAAACAGATCACGGCCATTAATAATATGAATCTTAAAAAGATTTTAATTTAAAACCGGCATTAATAAAATTAAAATTATAATAATTAACAAAATTATTAAAAAAAAGACAGGTTGTTGTATGTAAAATATAAAAGATATATTTTATAAAGAAAATAAAAGAGTATGTTACATTAATTCTGACAATTATCTGATCATGTGTTTATAAAATAAAATTATTTTTTAAATCCATTTAAATTTTTCGCCTTATGTTTTAACTCAATGACATAAAGTTATTTTTAATTAGTTTAACAAACTGTTCAAAGATTTTAAAGGTTTCAATCCTATGGTTTGCCACCTCATTCCTTAATCAATTTAAAAAAAAATTTTTAGGGAAATTTGGCTTGTACCCTTTTTAACCAATTATTTTAGCACAGATGAAGTGTTTTTAAACCCTGCTTTCTTTTACAAAGACACCAAAGTGGAAGAAGATGGTTAAATGTTTTGAAACAAAATTTTGCAAATATGATTTGATTGTAGCAAGTCAAACGTTTACCAATTATAGCAATGATAAGCGATCTTTCCTGATTCCATAATTTATTAAAATCAATTTTAATAACACTGATTGTGTATAATTGTATCCCAAATTTCAATAATAGAATATTATAAAGATAATATAATAATTGATTGGTTATTCAAAAGTTTTTCCCATCTCCTTAATTTTGATTTCATTGTAATAAACTGAATCTGCCCAAAAAACCATTCAAGAAATTAAAATAACATGAATAAAATATATATGTTGGGAAAAGTAAATTTTAAGCTTAATTTGATGAATATAGCGTTAAATGATTAATGATAAAACAAAATGACTAAAAAAGTTTAATTTTGTTTCTAACGCCTAAAAAATTATCTATCGTTCTTTTCTCAAACCTTTGTTTCCTTTATCAAAAAAAAGATTATAAGGGAATTATGGAAAACTGTGATAATGCCATTTGTTCATTTGTAATTATATGTTTGGTTTACTCTTACTTAAGGTTTTATTTAAAGCTTGTCTAGTGTTTAAATTTATAAAATATGGAAAACGTTATTATTTGTTTTATCTAGAAAAGGACGAAATTCGACATATTTTTTTCATATAAGATTCTAAAATTTGGGGCAATGTGACCTAAATGGTTTTTTACTTTACTATTTTTTGATCTTTCTTTGTGCCAAAATTCGAGTTTAAAAAAACATAAATTTTGGTTTATAAAGATAATTTGTTTTATCGTTTTGGCGCGGTTAATAAATAATAAACCTTAATTTATATTTTACAATAAAATAACCCATTTACAAGACACAACTTTTACACATACAATTTATGAGATAATATTGGACAAATTATATCGCAGGTCAACAAATATAAAGGTCAGAACAAATAAGTTGATGAAAACGTAAAAGTTTACGTTTTCATGACGGCATTATCTCATATATGTTTTTCGTTTTTTATATTATTTACTCCTCAGATCCGTCCTTAAAAAAGAAAATGGCTTCTTTAGATCCATTTGACCGATTTTGCCGCCTCGGTGCCCTAAAAAAAATTTTTTTTGAAAATAAAAATTTTATGTCAATTAAATTTATCATCTTAAAAAATGAAAAATAAAATATTTAAGTATTTTAAGCTCTTATATCAACATTTAAATATTGAAAAATATTTTGCGTCTAAATATAAATATATATTATCGGTTAATAAAAATATTATTTTTATTTTAAATTAACTGTTTTATATGTTATTTTTTAAATTTTTTTATTTATTTTTTGTTTTTTTGGACACCTTTTTTATTTATGTTTTAAGCTGACTTAATAGATAGGAAATAACGATAAACGGATTTAAAACTCTTATGATAAGCAGGTTGGATCTCTATATTTGGCTCTAAATCACATAATTTGTAAAACCGTAATTGCTTATTATTTTATTATTCTAACTTTTTCATAAATCTAGCAATTTCAATGCTCCTCACCCAAAAAAAAAATTTGCAATTTTGACTATCTGTAATATCTACATTAATTTTTGACGAATATAAACGGGATAAAGATATTCATAAATTGTATTACACAAATTGCAATAAATTGTTTGAATTAAAATTTTGAATGGGCGAAGAAAAAAAAACAATTTTTCTAAAATGCTTGAAATCCATAATTATTTTGTCGACATAATAATTTCTAAAAATTTCTTATAAAAATTTTTTTTTATATTTTTTCAATAAAATATATACCAAGATATTAACTAACTATTAAAATTAAAACCTTTAAATATCCATTAATTTTAACAAAACATATAGATACATTTGTTAATTAAAAAAAAACAAGATAATAAATAATTCCTTCAAATCCTAAAAATTTTATTTTAAATATAAAATAGTTAAAGGGTTGTGTTATGAGTTTCAAAACTAATACAGTTAAATGGAAATTGTAAAAACAGAAAAGCGATACTCGAAAAATTATATAATGAGTGGGAACTAGGGTACCTTTAATAAAATTTAATTAAAAAAAAAGTTTAAAATTTTTCAGAAAATATTTACGAATTTATGTGCACCAACAAGATTTTGCAGAGAAATTTTTCATCCTATACTTCTCATATGTTGTTTCACCGTGATTATCAATAATCCTAAGGAAATTTCGATTCTTATATCTTTGAATTTGACAACTAGCATTGCCCCAATGCTGAACTAAAATGTTGCCCAACGTTGTAAAATTTTTTGGTGACTGAAGAAGATTTATAATATCTGTTGGACAGTGACCTTAAATGGATGAAACAAAAAAGAAAATTTGTCGTATCATAAGACAATTATACGAAGGCAATTAAATGTTCGGTCAACATAACAGCCAAACAATCCAAGGCTTTTTGAATGGCCATTAGAGTTACAACATCGCATATTATAATTGGCAGTAGTAGAAATTGGTTGATCCCATCTCAAAAAATAAAAAAAAAGAAACTAAAACTGTATCTTAAAATGAAATACATTACAAAACTCAACATTGTATTTAAACCGCGATTAGTATTGTGGGGTCCATAGGACTCCGGTACATTTCAAATTTTGAATATCTAAAAATATTATATATTATGGGTCAAATTTTTGTGACTTTTTTTATATTTATTTAAAAAAAACTGGTTAATAAAATTAGGTCTAAGTCTAATAAGAAAATTAATTTAAAAATGGAGTTCGTATAGATCACAAGTTTTCAATTTTATTGTTGAAAACCCTGATAATAATGTTATAAACTGAAAAAAAAGCTATAGGTATTTTTTAATGTTACACATTTAAGTATATATAATATTTGTGTCTTGTAATTATGATAGCACTTATTTTTTTTATATATAATATCTTAAAAAGGTGAATAATAGCCAATAATAGTTTTTGCTTTAATGTTTTTAGGAATACTTCTAAAAATGTTCCACTAGACCTAAAAACATAACTTATTAATAATATTGAAACATTTAATCGATCGACGAGATTTATTTAATATATATAAAAAAAATTCCCATTTTTGGGACTTTACTTTAAGCTACGTGCAAAGTGAGTTTTTTTTTTAATTTTAAAAATTCTGAAAATTTTAAAAACTCTGTTTTTTTCAATTTTTTTTTAAAAGTTATTTTTTGGGTAAGCTGCGTAAAAACGACAACACTTTAAAAATTTGCGTTTTTTACAAAAAAAAGTTTTTCAATATTTTAAAAATCTAACGAAAATAAAAATAACTCACTTTGCAGGCGCCCCTGCGTTAAATAATTTACGATATATATTAATAATAACTTATATTAATTTGTTATTAAGAAGAATGTTTTTTTTCAAAACAATAAAAAGTTTATAGATAACACTTGAAGTTATAGTTAAAAAAGGGTATCCGTATGAGCCCCACTGTAGCAATCGTGTTACAAATTTCTCACCCTTATTTAACGGGTTAATTGAACAAATATCAATGTTGCAAAATTTATTTACAAAAACATGCATGAATCTCCAAGATGGCTATCTCATACATTTAGGGTTTTTTTTTCAAAAGGGCCTTTTTAACAAGCGACCTCAAGAATACAAAAAAAATTTAAGGACCTTTTTTTATATAAAAATATTTAACTTATGTTTTACCATCTCATATAATGAGAAATAAAATTTTTTAAGCTTTTACATCAGCATTTGGATAATACAGAATGTTGAGTTTAAACTTAAAGAGTCACGATACTGTATCGCTTTTAAAAAAATATATTTAAAGTTTGAATTTAACAAGTTAA
This sequence comes from Acutogordius australiensis, assembly GCA_030555515.1. Classification (NCBI taxonomy): domain Eukaryota; kingdom Metazoa; phylum Nematomorpha; class Gordioida; order Gordea; family Gordiidae; genus Acutogordius; species Acutogordius australiensis. The sequence continues at coordinate 376,121 of CM060244.1, read as the reverse complement.
CTGCTAAGAATATGCAAAAAATATTATTTTTTGACATATTTATTCTAAAAGTTTTAATAATTATAGACTTATTAAATTTGATTAGAAATGCGATAAAAGGATTTAAAAAATTCTGGGCATGTTTAATTTCGGTAGTTAGCTCCTGACTCCAAAAATTTGTTGACCTCTTAATTTTTTATTTCATTTTGCACTTAGTTTTAGTTAGCAACACATCCCACTCCCTTCCTTCTCTTCATTTTCAAACCTTTTAGCACCAATTTTTGTTTATTTCCCAAAAAAGTGTCCATTTAAGGATTTTTTATTTTAACTTATAACAACAACAAGATTTTGAGAGTTCAATTAACTACACAAATTAAACATGCCATTTTAGGTATTTTTTAATAAGTTTACCGTTTTTTCTAATCAAATTCAGTTAGTCAGCTGTAAACATTAAAAATTTTAGAAAAGTCAAAAAAAAAACAAATAATTCAAAAACAAAAAAAAATTAAAATTTTTTATTTGCATATTAACAACAGCTAAGCTCTCATAATCAAATTTCAAATAATATTATTAATAAAAATCGATGATATATCTGTCGTATTTAAGTTTAGGCACGAAATATTTTGTATTAGAGCTTGACATACTAATAAATTTTATTTCACATCATTTAAAATTATATATAATTTACATTGTTTACGAACAGATTTTAAAATTTTTTTTTAAAGTATTTTGATAAGATCTGTCAATTTAGTCAAAAAAGGCCATTTTTCGATAAACAAATCTCTAAAAAACTGAAAGCGGAAGAAAGTAAGAAACAGAAAATACACTCAAATATCTCCATCCTTTCTCCTTAGGACATTCATTTTATGTTAGATATGACTTAAACTTAATTTTTTGCATCAATTTATTTTACCATTTTACAGTATTATTAGCTTTTATTAATTTGGCTACATTAGTTTTACCTGTACATACGTTTATGGTAATTTCATCAGATTCCCAATAAAAATTTTGAGCCCAATTGGGCACAAAAGTATAGGATTTCAGGTTACAACCATTAGATGGCTCTTCATTAAGACGTGCTCGCTTGCTCTTAACAACATCCGATGAGACTTTGTTAGTCCCTTTTGGCAGAAAATTTATAGCTTTCGATCTGTTAAAAGAAAAGTAACTTAGCGTATATAATAGAATATTTAAAAAAGACTTAAGCTCCGATTTTTAGTTTAGAGCCCGCATTCACAATTTTTTTTTGTTTAAAATTTATAGAGTTTTTTTTGTAATTGTAAAATTCATATTTTTTTCAAGAAAAATGTCAAAATTTACTTTCAAAACACACATAAGATACTTTTTGTAAAATTACCAAATTTATAAAATTTTGAACAATTTTACGATTAAGAACTCAGTTTAAACGTTATCTAAACAAAGTTTAAATTTTTTTAATTTTTAAACTAACACTTTATTTCTCATATGTTTTTTTTAATTATATTTGCTCTTTATCAGGGATGTGCAAATTAGCTAAAAAAATACTTTGTTATAGTTAAAGAAAAATTATTTAATACACAGTTAAAAGTTTAATTGACATAAGAGATTTAATTTAAATTTTATTTTAATTTTATAGTTAATTATTTGTTAAATATTTATCTTCCTTATTGAAAATTTTTTACTGCTATATTCAGAATCTGAAAAAATCAAAATAAAATTATTTTATTTTTGCTTGAATTTTAATCAAAAATTATATATTTTGAACATATGTGCGCTTTCAATTTTATTCGCGTTTGGTTTTATCTAATATTTCTTTAAGTTTTTTTGTTAAAAATTATGTAACATTGTTTTTACATTTGGGGCCAGGTGATTAAAATATTATTAAAAATTTGACAATTAGGGGAGACCGGGGCGAAATGGTTGATGGGGTGAAATGATTATAGGATATATCTATGCCAAAAATTATTCAATATATATAAATTTTATTTATGTTGTAGAACTTTAAACAAGCTATCGATTTATTATAATTTTTACATATACATCCATTTGAAAAAATTTAGAAAATCTCAATTAAAGAAAAAATGCTATTTTAAATTTATGTTTTAAGCAACAATAATTTGGCTTTATTTTTGATAAAATGTTACTTCAAAAATATTATTTAATTAAAAGATGCAAAAAACACTTCGTTGTAAGAATATAATACATTTTTAACTTAAAACTTAATATTATTTGAACATTATTGATTTTGCAAACACTACTTAATGCGGGGCGATGAACATGTTCATTTCGCCCCATCATGCGTAATTATAAAAGAAAAAGTTTAAAGACAGATGAAGACATTCTCAAAGAAACCCTTATAAACTCAAAAAACAATTTAAATCCATAATTAGATTAGACATACATAACAAAAGAACCCCTACCAATTGGATTGAACAAAATTAGCTGGACCTGATTGGTTCAGCAATTTTATAAAAAGAAACCCTATTTCTATAAGAATGAATGTACCAGACTAGCCAGGATATCTGGTTTAAATAAAGAAGCAGTCAATGATTTTTACCAGAACCTAATAGATCTAATGAAAAAATATTATGTTAAACCTCACATGATATTCAATATAGATGAAATTGGTTAGTTCCTTATCATCTAAAATGGTTGCACAAAAGGGTGTTAAGCAAGTTTATATACAGTGTATTAATTAATTACTATGTAGGAACAATTGTTTCTGCTGAAAAGGGCAGCCTTGTTAGCATGTGTATTGCCATAAATCCAGTTGGGCAATTAATTTCACCTTATTTCATTATTTTCTAGAAAAAGGTTTAAGGTGGAATTTTTAACTAATGGTCCCAATGGGAGTGATGGTTGTGGCAATTTATCAGGATGGATGAAAAAGAAGAGTTTGTGGGGTATTTAAAACATTTTTTAAAATATGTTAAATGCTCAACTGAGGATCCAGTAAATTGAAATATTATATTTTAAATAAAGGTACTTATAATTATGGATAACCATGTATCTCATATATCCATAAAAGCAGTGAACTTTCTTAAGATAATGGGATTAAAGTGGTCACATACCACCTCATTGTTCACATAGACTTCAACCCCTTGATGTTGGTATTTTTGGGCCACTGGTAATTGATTATGATATAATTAATGATAAAATAATCTAAATCTATATGGTCAATTCCACCTCAATCCAGCAAGTCCGGGAGGGGTACCCCTTTTGATTTGGCTGAAATTTTGCATGGAGGTAGTATCTAAGAATATATCATAATCTGAAATTTTTTTTTAACAAGAAGTGATTTTTGACGGAGATAGGGGCAAAGGAAAAAAAATTGCAAGGTGAATTTCTCATTTGATGCAACTTTGGGAGGTTATAAGTCAAAAAGTATTATAGCTAGAGACTTATTTTTTTATTTTGAAGAGGACAATAAGGGCTCTCTTGCATATGTTTATTATTTTAAAAAATTATTTTAAAATTTTACAATTTTATGAAGACTATTCAGTTTATAATAACTAAAAAAGCATTTTTTTAAATTTCTTGAAAAATTGCTAAAATATACTCCTTAATATTCTTTATAAATATTCGAACTCAAAAGACTGGGACCGACATGACTTTTATTAAAAAATTTAAAAAAATAATTTTTTTTGGTTTTCAGACAAAATTTGCTCCCTGCACTATATTAAAATATTTAAAAGTGTCAAATTTAATTATAAATAAGAAGTAAGATATGGGGCAATTATGTTAGGCTATAACATTTTTATTTATTTGATTCATACTATTGTCAATTTTATAAAGAAAAAGGGAACTTTAGATCAAAAAAATTGGTAATTTTCAGTATTTTACTCCTATCTTCAAAGCCGACTTTCTGGGTCACTACCAAACCAATTTGAAAAAATAAAATTGCATTACATAAAACATCGCTATATAACATAAATTTCCCCAAACATTTTACAACGTACCCATAGCTTTTTATGAAATAAAAACAAAAGTTTGCCAAGTTTTTTAAAATTCTAAGGTGTAAAAAATAAAAACATAAAATTTGTATGCTTACATTTTTTAACTTTTACTAGTCCTTTATAGTTTGATGAACAATATTAGATATTGTACATAATATTCAATATTTATTCTCGGAAAAATTCAAAAAATTTGTTAAATTTATTTTATAAAAAAAAATTTGGGAGGATTTTAGAAAAAATAATAAAGTAAATAAATTTGTAAAAATTCATTTTTTTCCTTTATTCAATAGTTTTTAAATAAAACAGCCCTCAACAACGTTAAATCTGATAAAAAAAAGTAAAAGTGAATATATTTGGCCTATTTTGAATATTATGATTCAACAGATGTTCTTTTTTTATGATTATCAACAAATTTAAAATAAGCGTAAAAAGTCAATTATTTTATGAAACATAGTGACATGGTTTTTTGATATTATAAATACATAAAAGAAGTCAGTTTTAGGGTTAAACAACTTCAAATGATTATAACGGGCAGAATTAGCTTCAATGATGAAATTTAAGACTAAATATTAGATCCAATTTAATATAAACAATATAGACATTCAGTCTTTTTTACCAATTTTTACAAATGCCAAATATGTTTTTAAAAGGCTATTTAGAGCAAGGCATACAATATTTATCTACCTGACCTTAATAAATAAAAACCAACAATTTTAGTTCCATTTACATCTTAGTTTATAATATAGACGCACTAGACCTATTGGAAATATCACTATTACGTGATTCTATAGGCATACGGATTTGGGCATTGACCTAAAGTTTTTAATAACTAAATGTGTTCCTTACGAATTTTTTACACAAGAAAATGTTTTTAATAATATAACAAACTACAAATTTAATTATAATAATGGAATGATTTCATGGTCTCCTTTTTTTGTAATTTTCCGATCTCGTTCTTTTAAGATTTTCTATACATAACGTACATATTATTTTTTTAACCTTTAAACAGCCAAATTATGACTGATCTTATAGGTTCTAAATATTATTAGTTAATTGCAAAAATAATAAAAAAACAAGCTTTCACAGACGAATACAATATGCGTTAGTTTTTTGACACCTGAAAATTTGCTGTTTTTGGCAAAATTTGGTATTTTTATTGTAAAAGCGTCAAAATCGAATGAAAAAAATTGGAGCTATGTTATTAAGCAATAATTTATCTATAAAATAAATGTTAAATATTAAAAAAAGGTTTTTTGGTTAACCAGAAAGTCGATTTTGAAAACAGACAAAATTTTCACTTTTTTCGGTTTTGAGGTTCACTTTTTCATTGTAATTTTAATAATAGTAATAATTAAAAAACTTAAACTATTATGGTCCAACATAATTGCCCATATGTCCTGCTTTTTGAATACTGTCAAATTTGGCACATTGGCATATTCTTATATAGTGTAAAGGGCATAAATAGGTCCCAAAATTTGGGCAAAAAATTAAATTTTTTAAATTATTTAAAAAGTCATGCCGGTTCCAAACATTTGAGATCATATATTTATTAACATTATTAAGGGCCATATTATATAAATTTTTCAGAAAATTTAAAGATACTTTTTTTGAGCTATTTGGGTCTAACCTTGACTTTAATTTTTTAAAAACTTAAAAATTTTTTTTTTTATATTTTCGCGTCTAAGGTAGCTCTTGTTACGATCTTGAAAATAAAAAAAAATATGACTCTAGTTACAATACCTTTAATGATGCATGCGCGCAAAGTTGCCTCAATTTTTTTTTTTTTGCAAAAAAATGAAAAATATTTTTGCTCATATCTCGGTCAAAAATCACTTCCGGTCAAAAAAAATTTAGGTTTTTATTAGCACCCAAAGACCCTACCAGTGTACCAATTTTCAGCCAAAACTGAGACTTCGAGGGAAAAAGTTTGTCGATCTGAGGTGGAATTGACAATATTTACTTTTCAATATATAAGGTTTATTTGAAATTAAAGCTGTAAATTTAATAAATTTTACACACTTTCATTTTGCCCCTTGGGTGTTTCATTTTACCCCGTATATGAGGCGAAATGGTTAACACTAGTGGGTTTATACATTGTTCAATATCATTTTACAGAATTATATTTTTTTGGTTAAACAAATTATTTTATAAAATATAATGAATTATCTATAAAATGAGCCATTAATTTTTTCTTTTGGATTAAAAATGTGTCAGCAGCAAAGATTTTGCAAAAATATGCTCATTTCGCCCCGGTCTCCCTTACCTATTTTAAATATAGCTGATAAGAATCATCTCTATAGATTTTAAAAATAAAACTTGGAAATAATTTTATACCATAGCATCATTGTTTTTTATTAATTTTGTTAAAGAAGATGCCCTATAAACCTTAAAAAATTAATGTATTGATTTCGTTGGCTCTTTGTTTTTAATACTAATAACTATATGACAATATTCTTGAATAGGGGCAAATTTAACATAATTTCTTATATATCAATATTTTCATCCAAAAAAATAAAACTAATTTTTAAAAAAAACTACAAATTAAATCCAATACCATGTATCTATCTAATGAGATGAACAATAGTTAAAAATGGGACTATTAAAAAATATTGTTATATGCGTGATTTTTCCAAATATTAATTAACTTACATACATTTCGTTAAAAGTAAAGAATAAAAATCTTTGCGCATGTATTTTTGTAAAATTTTAAATAAATTTTTTTAAAAAAAAAAATTTTTCTTAAAATTCAATATGTACTTAAACAAAATTTGACATCTTAATTAAAATTTGCTTTTTATTACAAAACTATAATTTGCAATATTTTTAATAATTTCACAAAAACTGAATATTCACTTTGCACGTACCCAATGGAAGAAAAAATTGATATTAGAAGAAAACTACAATAAATTTTATTAAATACTATTAGCAAGCCAATAAAAGGAACAAGGCTTGCCACAACATTCCTAGCAGCTCAAACTGTAAAATATTCGGCTGAGATAGCTTAGTGGCAAAACATTCTTGCCTTAATCGCAGGAGGCGTGGAAGAATTCTTAAATAGGCGCCGTTTTTATTTAAAAATTGCACAGGTGCAATTAATTTAAAGCTGCTGAGTGGCCTGTCATTAGATTCTAAACTAATATGGTGACAAAGATAAATTTTAAAATTTTTTTTGAATGGGGCAAAAAAAGAAAACTTACGAAGAATAACAAATCAAACTTTATAATACATTCACTCTAATCGTTAATATTGACAAAAAAATGAAAGTTATTTTAATAACAAATGCTCTCTTCGGTAAAAAATATTAAAAATTAATTACATATGCATATCATACATACATAAAATGAAATATTAAAATTCCCACAGTTAAAAATCACGATATATTTTCAAATTTATTTTAGAAATCATTTTTTGTAAATTTTCATTTCATTTTTGAATAAAAAAATATTTTATCGGCTTTGTGTAATTAGACATTAGTATAATTCGTATATTCTATCCATAAAACTAATGGATTGGTTTTAACAATTTTTAAACTTCCTTTCATACCTAGTTAAAATCTGAAATATTTTTGGCGAAAGATTAAAATGAAAAATTCTAGTTAATCTTGTGCTAATGAGGACGGATAGTTTTACAAATAGGCCTAATCCCCTAGTTAAAAACATTATACCTTGGTAAGGCATTATTGCTAAGGTATATTAAGAGTAGAATAGAGTTTTTGTCGCTCACGCCGTCAAATTTCTCATCAAAGGTCATTGAAATATTAAAGTGCAATCCTTGTTCCCTAGGTTGAAAATTTTGTTTCAAAAATTTATTTTTCAAAATTTTGGTCATGTCGTGGACCGTAAATGCTGATTGGTTATTATTATTGGTGGTTATATTAACGTTAAATATGCCAATTCCCATAATTTGTAGCTGCAGGTGATCGTAGACGGCTGGTATAACGAGCTCAATCAATTCAATTTTGCTAACATCGTTTTTTTCCAGATTCAAATTAAATTGACCTATATAATTAATTCATTGCTATAATTCTGCTCCAGAAGAGTATGCTGTTGCTCACTGTGCATTCAAACTTCATTTTTTTGAAAATGATAAATCCGGAAATTTAAAATATCAAAAAAAAATATTATTTTGTAAAATATATAAAAACTTTAATTTAGGAAAAAAAGTGATATTATTGAAATTAACAGGTACTGTGTTAAAAAATTAAACGAGCTATTAAGTAGTTGCTGGATCATTAATTTAAAAAAAAATATATGTAATTGTCTTCTTAGCAAACACACCTACGTAAAAGGGGGGAAAAAATTGCACAGTGTTAGTATAGGACTTTTTGAAACCATATCCACAAACAAAAATTAATTAAAAACTTATTGGCGACCGCTAATATTTACCAAAAAAAAATAAAGTAAATTTAATATGTATTGTATAAAACTAACCGTTTATAAACCGAACGCTTTTTAGTTGGTGAATCGCTACATTGTGGTTCAGATGCACGCTTTTTCCCAAATTGCTTAGAAGAATGTCATTTAGGTAACCTGTCAAACCTGTCACGTTGAACGATATGTAATAGATGTAGCACACTCATTTATTACACAGATCAACAATTTTTTGAGAGTTACGAGTTAACAACAAAGATCAAACCTACCATCTTATGGAATATCAATTCCGTTTACCCGTTTTTCCTAATTAAACTTAGTTAGTCAGTTATAACCATTGAATATAGAAAAATAAAGGTTAAAAATTTAAAAAGATTCAAAAACAAAAATTAATTGAGGTTTTATTTTTTCATATTTACGATGGTTAAATGTAAATTTAAACTTCAAATAATATTTTTATAAACCGATATAACATATCGTGTCATATTTAATTTTAAACACGAAATATTTTGTATTATTTAAATGCCGATGTAAGAGCTTGATATATTAATAAAAAATTTTTCCATTATTTGCGATTAAAAATATAAGTTATAGGGGATTTTGATATGCAAAAAAGAATTTTAAATTTTTTTATTATAGGGTATATTCAGATCTGTCAATATAGTCAAAAAAGGCCATTTTTCGTTATAGACGGATTTAAGGAGCCAAAGACGGAAGAAACTAAGAAAAACAAAAAATATATAAGAGATTAGGCCATCATGGGGATGCATTTTTTTATGTGTTTATAATAATCTCGTTTCTGACATAAATATTCGTTGACCTGTGTTATTTCAGGCCAACAAAATTTCTGAGAGAATATCTTCAAAAAACAAACCTGCCAATTTAGGCATTTTCATAAACTTTTATTTTAATTTTGTGTGTAAAAAAATCCATGAAAAAATGTCAAGAAAGAAAGAATTAAAACTAGGGACGTATTGAGGGGAAGGCAAAGGGGGGCCGTTGCCCCCCTTTAGAAATATCTTTTTAATTTTTTTTTGTGCAATTTAACGCTAATTTTTATTTATTAAACAGAAATCATATATGCTGGTATATTTATTTTTTGGCAATTTTGCGGCTTAAAAAGGCTCTGCTTATTGCTCTCTCACTACCAGACCACGTGTACAATTGAACGTAGCTTTAGCACCTTGAAGCGCATATATATTTGAGATCTCAAATGAGCGATGATCGATTATCTGGTGCTTGCTTGCCATACATACGGACATAATAGATAACACTGAATTAATAGATTGAACCTTAGAGTGGTTTTTAATAGATCCTAGAAAAATATCAATTTCTTAAAATATTTTTATTAAATTTTTTTTTGAATTAATGTCATACATAAATAAATATTTTATGCTAGTCATAATATGATCATTCATTAAGCAACAATGTAATTCATAAATTTTTCTCCTAAAATTTCTTGCCCCCTTTTAATTTTTGCCTACGTGCCTGCCCAAAACTAAAATAATATTGTAAGAAAAATTATTTTTTTTTTAATTAAACCAATTAGGATTAAATTTTATCTTAAACATTTAAATCAGAAGCATAATAATATATCATATCCTATTTAATTTAATGTGTGAAATATGCTGTATATAAGATTTGATAAAAAGGCACGATGATACACGTATAGATTTTATGTATCATTACTTACTTTAGATTAAACTTACAGATAATTTTAGCAAAATGACCAGTTTTTTTTAATATTAACCTAAAAAAATGGTCACGAAAAACAATTTTAAAACAAAAATTATGTATGTGATAAGGGTATTGTAGGGATTTTCCAATTAATATTTATTCGAACTCCGATATTATTATATCGAAAAAAAAATTCACAAAAAAAAGAAATTAGCCATATATCTCTTTCCTATAAATATTTAAGAAATTTACGTGCTCCGTCGGCAATGGTCCATGTAACCAGATAAAAGAATGCAAAAAGATTGAACATCACAATCCTCTAAAATCAGTGAAAAATACGTTCTTATTAAAACTATTTTTTAACTTCGTTCTTATATATTGGGCGTAATTTATTCGGAACAATTGATTGACAAAAAATGAAAGAAAGGCGCACTGAAAATAAAAAATGTTTATCAGGTGCAAAAAATTAATTTCCAAATATCATGTATATAGTTTCGAACACCTTTATAAGCTTTTAAAATTCAGTATTTGTGTTGCATTATTTATTTGTCCATCTAGTTTCAGGTAAATATTGACTTACACCTTTGTAACTAGTGAATATGCGTTTATCGCACATCGATAAAATCAAAAAAAATATAGCAAAGAAATTGGATCCCTGTTAAAATTCCAGAAATTCGTATTCCATAAAAATATTAGTTAAACAAAACATTAATCGATAGTGCTACAATTTGAAATTGGAAGTTACCTTTTAACCTTGCTCTAACTTGTTTTATGTTGTGCACAAGAACGTTCAAATTCCTTTGCTTCTTCTATTCGTTGTTAATCATTGCATTTTTGGAATATTAACTTTCACATCAAACATTGTTTTTTTGTTTTTCACACTTGGCGCGCAACATATTCTTTGGCGCGTTCGGATTCACTTTTTAAAAAAAAAACGTTTGTGAATACTTTCAAAATATATTTAAGCAAATTTATTTATTAAATATTGAAAAAAAATTTTAGCTTTGAATTTTTAGCAGATAGAAATGTAATTAAGATTTTCAAAAGACTTGGTGCAATTGTCACGGATGTATAAAATATGTACAAAACAATCAATTAACAATTTTTATGTAAAATTTTAAATATGAAAAATTTTTGAATTTTTTTATTTTCGTAAATATATAAATTTTGAAAGCCCTTTAATGCATTTGAGATTTTTTCTTAAGTTTTAACCTAATTTTTTATAATTATAGCTAATGATTACAACTATAAAAATGGTTTACCTCAAATTTTATTTATATAGAAAACTTTACAAAATTAAGTTAATATTAACCTGCAAAAAAGAATATTATTTCCTTACAGATCTTACCAATTTTAGTAAAAAACGGCAATTATTACTATTAGAATCAGGTTCCTTGTTCTGTAAAATTTGGTCGATATGTATGAATATTGTACATGATTTTATACATAAATTTATTGGATTTTTAGGGCTACGGGTGGAGCAGTACGTGCGCGTTTAAAATTATATTTGCCTACTTTGATGTTAGTTACAAAATGATTGTTAAGGTAATAAGAATGTGTAAAAAGAATTAAGAACGAATAAAAATCCTGTAGTTTTTGAAACTTAAGCTAATTTAGCGCATCTTAAATATACAAAAACAATTTGGAAAATTATTTTAGTAAGCATAATTGTCTTTTACACAATTACTTTCACCTTACGTTTATATAAAAAATAGATTACATTTTTAAAGAAGGCAATTTTACATTTGTCAAAAACTTTAAAAAACTAAAAAAATTTGAGACATTAAAAATTTTTTTTTCAAACTTATTTATAAATCTTTGATGCAAATGATTGAATTTGATTAAATTTTTATTTATTGTAATTTTTTATGTATATATTTCATATGTAATTATTATTTTATATTTTTAAAATGAAGGAGGTGACCACTTATACATTTAAAACTTTTAATTTTGTATGCTTCTAATATTAAACAATATTTTAAATGAATAATAAAATTAAATTTATGTTGTTGAAATTATAGTCTTAAACAATAGCTTGAAGGTTATTGATATATGGTGAAGTAGCGCATATTTATTTTCTTAATTATATTTTATATAACCTATATCAAGCTCGGCCAACATGATAGATTTTGTTACTTAGGACTATTGCCTTCACAACAAGGTTTCCTTTTCACGTCCAACTAATAAAACTATTGAAATGGCACAATCTGCTAAAACCGGTGGCAAATGGGCAATGCATCTATCCTTTAAGTTTAAATAAAATTCGTTTTTTTATGAACTCTGAATAAGATGAACACTAAGTGATTGCATCAAGGTTGTGTTATATGGTTCAAAGTTTTTGGTAATTAATCTAAAATTTCATTGAATTGCCTGTAAGCTAAATAATTTTACATTGCCATGTTGAGTCTGGTTGTAGAATTGCAAGCTATCCTACACACTGAAATGTTAAATTACCTTACCAGGCTGTCAATAATTTTGTGTTTATTTACCCAAATGTTTTGAAGAAATTTGCAAATTCATGAACAACAATAATTGATTCACCTTTCGCACTTAATTGATTATTTATAATAATATATACAAGTTGCATTCATCTTACTACATGACATGTTAATAGCCCTTAATATCATACAGCAATTTAATTTTTGTAAAAATGGCCAAATTAAAATTTGAATCTTATTTTTTTAATTAGATTTTGCATAAGTAATTTCTCTAAATTATTGTAACATTGTTAGCTCCAAGTGGGAATTATGATTTTTACTATTATTATTTAATAAGTTTGGGCCTCAATAAGATATATTTAAAAAAATATTGAGTTTCTTAAAAATAAATGTTTTTGAACGTTTTGAAATTAACATTTATAAAATTTTTTGAACCGTGATTAACACGGTTCCATGTGATTCATAACCCATATTTTAAAAATCTTCTGTTGGCCAAGATTTTGTGACTTTTAATATATAATAAAGTTAAAAATTAAAATTTTGCCTAAGTTTCATAGTAAAATTTGTTTAAAAATCGTATATTCTATTGGGGTCCGTATGGACCCTACACTCTTAATTTCAATGTAGACCATAATATTGCCTCAATGTAAATTCATTAAATATTTACTACTTATTTTATAGTAATTTTCTTGAATGTTTTTATACTTAAGTATAATAATTATATAGAATAAGGATATGAATTATTTTTTTTCTCTTAAAATATCTAGTTTTTATGGTATATAATAGCCTAAAATAATTTTTTGCTTTGATATTTTTCATTATAAATCTCTCTGATAATGTTATACTAGACCTAAAACACGATTTAATCAATAAAATTAATACTTTTAGTTTGTTAACAAATGTAATATAGAAAAACAGAAAATTCATTATTCAGATTTTTTTATGTGTCACATAAAATTTATAATATTTATTAATGATAACTTACATTAGTTCACTTTCATATAGCAGGTAGTTATAATCAAAGTAATAAAAAAACAAAGTTCATAGCAATTTCTAAAGTTATAGAGGTTAAATTGGGGTTTTATGGACCCCATTGTAGCATTCGCGATCAAATACTCACCTGTTAAGCAAAATCCCAAGTGAGTGTAAAAAATCGTTTTCAGATATGTATATTGTGTCTCAATCCATTTTTGCTTATAATTCTGACCTTAGCACATTTATGCGAAAAACGAGTATAGATATTTCATATTTTTATTTGATCCATAATCCATAATCCAAATCCAGGGGGGGGCTGACATCAAGGTAGACATTCGGCGATTACATAAAAGTTTTTGGGGGCAAAAAAGCCTTTTTTTTGAATTTTAAATAATCAAATAAAAAGGGGATGGGACGAAAAACTCTGCGAGGCAACTAAGAGAACTGATGATAGCCAAACACAGCACAACGCTGAAACCATAAGAACACCATACTTTTTATGGCGCATATCACGTCTCACGATAGTCCATCCGCATTTTTTCAAAAATGAAAAAACGAAAAACAAATGCTCTAACCCGAAAATTTAAAATCAAGGGCAATTATTTCGGGGATCACTTGGGCGGGCTAGAACATTTGAGGCGTTGACCGCTAAACTTAGCCTATTCCTACCTGTACGCCCATGTTTTATTCCTGGTTGGTAGAATTTAATGCATGGATTTATATAGTCCTTTTTTGATGAGAGACCCAAATGTTTTAGTTACAAATTTGCATTGAAATGGTAATAAACAGCCCGAGTAATATAGAGTTTATTTTAATAACATTAAAAAATTTCCGGTCAGGTAATTAGGGAAGAATCATATTTTTTCACGATTAAATAGCTTGTTTGAAATAATCAGATCAAAGGTTTTTTATTATTTCGGTACATAGCATCAGCTTGGATATTGCCTATTAGTTTATAAGTTTATATAGTTAATTTTTATCTCAGTTAATTCCCGCTTTGCTATTGAGATGAATCCAATCGCTTATAATCGTTTGATAGGTTATCTGAGTTATAAATTAGTTGAATTGATCTGGTAGGGTGTCTTCATCCTTAAGGTTTTTTTTTAATTTATATTTTACGGTATTGAGGTTTCATTTTAAAATTATCCATAATTAATGCATATATGATCACTTTCAATTAATTTAACCCTGCTCTACCTGACCAAGCTTATACTTATGATTTAAACTTTTACTTAGTTTTTGTAACGTTAATTTTGCAAACTAAACTATACTCTAACACAACAAGGTCACATACCGATAATAATTAATAATGATAACATTATATGAATAATGAGAAAATTTAAGGATATCAATATATGAATATTCGAAAATTACAAATCAACTAGGAAGTTTGTCCACCGTAATTTAATATATCGTAAACTTCCTGCTTCTTAATGGAGTTAAACAACAAACTACATTTCGCTTCGAACTAAGCAAGGATCACCTAACCATCTAATTATCATCAAGCATATGTTCCCGCTTGTATCTTTTTCAGCACTCCTATTAAAATAAATTCTATTGCTTCTTCTAACATGCACATTGAAGACTGTTCCTCTACTTTACGGATTTTTTCTCTTACAAGGCATCTAATGGCGTCGGCCTCCTTACCTTGGGCATTGCAATGCTTGCGGCTAAATTTACCATATTGTTTGAAATGCTAGGACAAATTTTGTTGCCTTAAATTCATTTTGGAGCTCCCAATCATTAATTTTAAAATGTCTTAAACATTGCAGGTCATTAAAGGCGGTCGAAATACAGGAAACGCGTTCTTTTTAGGGTTTGCTACAATATTTGTCGTATTTAATTTGAGTTTGTTCATTGTTGGGACTTATAAGGGGTAGAGCCTAGTTTTTCTAGTCCAGATTCCATCTGACGAAACCACTGAATAAGTCGCTTGTTCCTTATTATTAGTGTACAGTGTAAGAATTTAGACGGTCCTGAGAGTGGACATATCATTTGCTTTTTTTGAGCTGAAAAGCGCTTTATAACAAAGTCACTATTTTTGTTATTTTGCTATTCACATAATTTAAATTAATATAGTTATAATTATTATTAGTGTTATTATTATTAGTATTATTATAATTGGATTATTATTATTATTATATCTTTATTATTTAATTATTATTCTGTGTTTTTCTAAATCTTAGGCAGATTAAAGTTAGGAGTAGGAATATATGCTTCACTTTCCAAGTTGGGGTCTAATCGGTTGAAATAGTAATCACCCAAACTATCAGTCTTGGGAGGTCGAGGGTTTTTTAGTACTTGAGTTATTGAACCTAGAAAGTGTTCTACAAGGTCACGTGCTGTTTGGAATGGCGTTATATTTCCCGTTTCGTGATCAGAAGGAGGACACTTTGCGTTATCAATTTTGATTTGACATAATTGTAGTTTAGATTCTTATTAATTATTATTATTATTATCATTATTATTATTATTATTATTATTATTATTAATTTTATTATTATTATTATTATTGTTATTATTATTATATCTTTATTATTTTAATTATTATTCTGTGTTTTTCTAAATCTTAGGCAGATTAAAGTTAGGAGTAGGAATATATGCACTTTCCAAGTAGGGATCTAATCGGTTGAAATAGTAATCACTCAAACTATCAGTCTTGGGAGGCCCAGGGTTTTTTAGTACTTAAGTTATTGAACCTAGAAAGTGTTCTACAAGGTCACGTGCTGTTTGGAATGGCGTTATATTTCCCGTTTCGTGATCAGAAGGAGGACACTTTGCGTTATCCATTTTAATTTGACATAATTGTAGTTTAGATTCTTATTAATTATTATTATTATTAGTATCATTATTATTATTATATTATTATTAGTATTATTATTATAATTATTATTATTATTGTTATTATTATTATATCTTTATTATTTTAATTATTATTCTGTGTTTTTCTAAATCTTAGGCAGATTAAAGTTAGGAGTAGGAATATATGCAATTTCCAAGTAGGGATCTAATCGGTTGAAATAGTAATCACCCAAACTATCAGTCTTGGGAGGTCGAGGGTTTTTTAGTACTTGAGTTATTGAACCTAGAAAGTGTTCTACAAGGTCACGTGCTGTTTGGAATGGCGTTATATTTCCCGTTTCGTGATCAGAAGGAGGACACTTTGCGTTATCCATTTTAATTTGACATAATTGTAGTTTAGATTCTTATTAATTATTATTATTATTAGTATCATTATTATTATTATATTATTATAATTATTATTATAATTATTATTATTATTGTTATTATTATTATATCTTTATTATTTTAATTATTATTTTGTGTTTTTCTAAATCTTAGGCAGATTAAAGTTAGGAGTAGGAATATATGCAATTTCCAAGTAGGGATCTAATCGGTTGAAATAGTAATCACCCAAACTATCAGTCTTGGGAGGTCTAGGGTTTTTTAGTACTTGAGTTATTGAACCTAGAAAGTGTTCTACAAGGTCACGTGCTGTTTGGAATGGCGTTTTATTTCCCGTTTCGTGATTAGAAGGAGGACACTTTGCGTTATCCATTTTAATTTGACATAATTGTAGTTTAGATTCTTATTAATTATTATTATTATTAGTATTATTATTATTATTAGTATTATTATTATTATTATAATTATTATTATTATTATATCTTTATTATTTTAATTATTATTCTGTGTTTTTCTAAATCTTAGGCAGATTAAAGTTAGGAGTAGGAATATATGATTCGCTTTCCAAGTATAGGTCCACTCGGTTGAAATAGTACTCACCCAAACTATCAGTCTCGGGAGGTCCAGGGTTTTTTAGTACTTGAGTTATTGAACCTAGAAAGTGTTCTACAAGGTGACGTGCTGTTTGAAATGGCGTTATATTTCCCGTTTCGTGATCAGAAGGAGGACACTTTGCGTTATCAATTTTTGAAATAATTGTAGTTTAGATTCTTATTTATTATTATTATTTTTAGTATTATTATTATTATTAATATTATTATTATTATTAATATTATTATTATTATTATAATTATTACTATTATTATATCTTTATTATTTTAATTCTTATTCTTTGTTTTTCTAAATCTTAGGCAGATTAAAGTTAGGAGTAGGAATATATGCATTTTCCAAGTAGGGATCTAATCGGTTGAAATAATAATCACCCAAACTATCAGTCTCGGGAGGTCCAGGGTTTAGTACTTGAGTTAACCAAGAAAGTGTTCTACAAGGTCACGTGCTGTTTGAAATGGCGTTATATTTCCCATTTCTGTTTCGTGATTTAAAAGGAGGACACTTAGCGCTATCAATTTTTATTTGAAATAATTGTAGTTTAGATTCTTATTTACTATTATTATTATTAGGATTATTATTATTTGGATTATTATTATTATTATTAGTACTATTATTATTATTATTATTATTATTATTATTAATATTATTATTATTTTTATCATTATTATTATTATTATTATTATTATTATATCTTTATTATTATAATTATTATTCTGTGTTTTTCTAAATCTTAGGCAGATTAAAGTTAGGAGTAGGAATATATGCACTTTCCAAGTAGGGATCTAATCGGTTGAAATAGTAATCACCCAAACTATCAGTCTCGGGAGGTCCAGGGTTTAGTACTTGAGTTATTGAATCTAGAAAGTGTTCTACAAGGTCACGTGCTGTTAGGAATGGCGTTATATTTCCCATTTCTGTTTCGTGATTTAAAAGGAGGACACTTAGCGCTATCAATTTTTATTTGAAATAATTGTAGTTTAGATTCTTATTTACTATTATTATTATTAAGGTTATTTTTATTAATATTTAGATTATTATTATTATTATTATTATTATTATTATTATTATTATTATTATTATTATTATTATTATTATTATTAGAGGTATTCTTCAATATGCTGTGAAGCTTGGGAAACACTGAAAATAGTGGCAGCTGAATCTGGAATATTATGCACAACCAATAATTAGATGGTTAGGTAATCCTTGCTTAGTTCGACGCGGAATGTAGTTTGTTGTTTAACTCATTTAGGAGCAGGAATACGATATATAAAATTACATAGACAAACTTCCAAGTTTATATGTAATTACCCAATAAATGAGTTATATATAGATTCCCTAATTTTATCATTGTTCATATAATGTTAGCATTATTAATTATTATCGGTAAGTGACGTTGTGTTAAAATATGGTTTAGTTTGCAAAATTAACGTCACAAAAACTAAGTCAAAATTTACATCATAAGTATAAGCTTGGTCAGGTAGAGCAGGATTAAATTAATTGAAAATGATCACATATGCATTAATTATGGATAATTTTAAAATGAAACCTCAATACCGTAAAATATAAATTAAAAAAAACCTTAAGGATGAAGACACCCTACCAGGTCAATTCAACTAATTTATACCTCAAACAACCTATCAAACGATTTTAAGCTATTGGATTCATCTCAATAGCAAAGCGGAATTAACTGAGATAAAAATTAACTATATATACTTATAAACTAATAGGTAATATCCAAGCTGATGCTATGTACCGGAATAAAAAAACCTTTGATCTGATTTGCGTTTCAGACAAGCTACTTAATCGTGAAAAAAAAATAATTTTTCCCTAATTACCTGACCGGAACAAAATAAACTCTACAAACTCAAGCTATTTACGGCCATTTCTAAAATTGTAAGCAAACTATTTAGGTCCAGATCTCATCAAAAAAAAACTATTCGCAGAGGACGACCCTCTCTTCTGCCCAATTGCTACATTAGCGTCGTCCTCGGCACAAACCATGCATTAATGGCTGTGGCTAATTAAAATATAAATCAATCCTTTTCTAGGATTTATACATAATTTTATTTTACAAAGCCTTTTTTTAGGTCTTTATAGACACAATATTCTTATACAAAACAAAAGTCGAGTGGGTATGAGACATTTTAACAAATGCTTCAACCATTTTCTCCTTATTTTCATTAAAACGCTCGAACGGGACCGTTTTTAAAAATTCTTTTTTTATTAGCCGTATATAACTTTTAATACGACTCTTTAAAATTCCTATTAGCCACAGCCAATTCTACCAACGCCCCAGGGCGTTCTTTAGTATCAAACAGTTGTAAGGCATGTCATCGTAACTCAATTCACAAACCAGAGTATGAGCATTATATTCATGATATTGCTCAATTAGCTGGTTTTGCATTTATTCGCAATTTTTATTAATTACGAGGGTTGGATTATTGAAATAAACCATTCCAAAATTTCTAATGGGCTAATGTTCACTAACACACATCAAGGAAAAACTATGTTAAGTTATGACATGCCCTAATCACGGTCGGTCAACGCCCTAATTTATATCTTTTACCTTATATTTTATGGTTGGTATTTGTTATGGACATTTGTCCAATCCCAATCTGTGCCATTAAGACTGGGTCGAGAATATTAACTAAATTTTGATTCTAACAATCAAAGTTCCTTACATTGAAACATCTAATGTTATTTTACTCTAATTCAAAATATAACACTTTGACTTGAAGTATTATTTAGTAATGTCTCAGGGCGGAGAGCGATAGAGTGATATTCAAAGGTCCCATTTAAGACTTTTTTTAGTGTCTGCAAAGGGTAAAAGGCATAGTTTAATCGGATACATCATTAAAGTAAATTTTTTTTTCAAAGGGGAGGACCCGACCCAAAAAGGACTATCGATCGACGTTCAAGCCACCTAAGCTATCAAAATGATCAAAGGTTTAGGGCATGCTAAAGAAGTTTGGCATTCTCTTGCTAATTTGTCAGTGGCCTCACAAAGCTTTGCAAAATATGTTAAGGGATTCGAATTTTAGTAATCGCCGAATGTAAAAAAAAGAAAATTAGAAAATAGCAAACTACCCTCAAGTCAGCCCCCTCAAATACAATAATATGCATAATCATAAAAATAATAATAAAAAAAATAATAATAAATAAAATTTCATTTCCGCGGATTTCTTTCAAAACACGAAAACGCATCCCACCCTAAATAAGAAGCAAATTAATCAGTTCAAAATATTAATTTACGAAAAAATACGTGGTAAATGTATATATATGTACAAATTATTCCTTCAATATTATTTGTTTTATATCCCTTTGTTATTATTTTACATTTATCTTAAAATATTAATGTTTATAGCTGACTTACAAAGTTTATTTAAAATATTTGGAAATCATAAAGATTGCAGTCCTTTTAAAGATAGCGTATTTTATAAATTGGTTACTATAATATTTTCTTCTCGTATTTTATGTCCTGTTTTTGCATTATATATTTATATATGTATATGACAACAATTTACATTTAAAATATATGATCTAATCTATTAAATCTTTAAAATTCAAAAAAAATATTTTATGTAAAGTTTATAGTTTAGAAATTCTAATTTTGTAAACAACTAATATTTTATTATACAATATCTAGATTGTAAATATTTTGTTATTAAAATTATAATAAACTTTAAGCTATTTTCCATTATTTATTTATTAAAGACCAAATTGACAAACTAGAGATATTTTATTGATAAAGATATATATAGTTAGGGTGCGTTTAAATAACAATTATTAATTTTTAATTTCGAAATAATATTTAACCATAAAATTTTCCAAGCAATGGAATTTGTAAAGGAGTCATATTGAATTAAGCTAGATTTATGGATTTAAATGTAGATTATCTGAATTTATACACCAATTTTAAAGTTAAGTTGCTATAAAAGCTAAAAAATCAGTAATTTTTTTAGCTCTTGTATTTCTCTTGTTATAAAATAAAAAAATTAGGTATTATAACATACCTCCACCCCAGTACTTGTGTAACTTTTCTAACGCATGCAACGGCGGGTAATGAGCTACACTCTTAACACGAAAATGATAGATATGTTTGCATATAATAAATAATAAAACTAAACTTGTCGTATTATGCAAGTCTTGGTCGGAAGAAGCTCTATAGTAAGATAAATTCATTTCCGCCATTTGCCTTATCAATTTACCGTTAGGGGCTAGAATTTCCCTATCAAAATACTTCTGCCATTGAGTGTTTGCAAAAAATCTATTAATCAAACATTTTATATAAAATGGTTTATTATAATAATTGTATAATTTTCTACGGGCAAAAATAAATTGGGTTTGAAATGTCTTACTTTCTCCATATAAGAACGCCATTTAGGATGATTCTTTTAGCCCAGTCAATTAATAATACCGCCATATTAAACAGTATGATTTGCTCTTAAGCCCGCAACCTAAATATTAAGTCGCTTCAAAGTTTGTTGAAGGCGGCCACTTAACAGCTATTAAGTGGTTGCACACCTGTGCTATTTGCTGTAAAAAAAGCCGCCTTTGCGCTGAGTCGAACCCATTTGCGTGCAAGACAAGGATTCCAATGAGCAAATTGTCCAACTTTTGTCTTTGTGTAAAAAGGATGAAATTTTATGTGTTGATTGTCTTAGGAAATATATTTATTTTCCACCTATTTTACTAGTTAGATATTTAACTAATTTAGCATATAGGCACCATCATTAATCAATTTTATCTGGCACAAAAACCTTTGTAAAATTTAATTATTTTAACTACCAAAATTTGTTTAAACTTCTTAATCTAATTTTTTATTTGTTTTCTGTAAAATCTTTAAATATTAGAAAAAAATAATTCCAGTTTTATCAGAATTATATAATATATTTATAATTATAAAAGTTCAGGTGAGGGGTATGTGGATAGCACAATCTTTGCCACCTGAAAAGTATTAAGATGTTAAATTTTTAGTCCATTCGACATTAAATCTAATTTGATTGTTAGGGTTCCTTAAAACGGGACAAAATATTGTGGTCATATTTCAGTATGTTATTTTCTAAAAATAGCTTATTTTAGCTTGCACATATATATGTAGACCTGTATTATGTGTATAAAATTAAGTGAAAAAAAAACCAAAAAGTTATTAATATTAAATGAATCTGTGATATTAATTGCAAGTTAAACTAAAGCCTTATAACCTTGGTTAAAACGAATATCTGAAATAAATTAAGGCCTATTATATCTTACAAAATATTAATATATTTTACCAGTTTTTAATACGTCTTACCAAAGTGATAAAATTATAACAAAAAAATTTTGAAAATAGGCCCCCTTTGAGTTTAATCCATTTTATCAAATTTTTATTAAAACACTTATTAAAAGAGCCTTAGTAAGGCTAAATAAATCATTTTTTCTGTTTAAAATTTTAAATGAATATTCGTTTTTGATAAGGGCGCGTTCGGGGTTCATTTTCTCGAGAATGTTAATGAAATTGATTGTATATTTACAATAATTCTATCATCAGCAATCGCTCAACCATGGGCGTATTTGGGGGGAAGGGGATAAAAAAGGAAAATTACCCCCCTTTCCCCCCTTTATAAATTTTTTTCAATTTTTATGATGTAACCAACATTAACCAGCTTTGAATTTATATATCAAAAAGGTATAAAAATATATATTGGAAAATATACAACATTATAAAATAATTGAAATAAAAATATTAGAATTAAATTTGTTGTTATTTTCCTCCAAAAAAATTTCTTGCTCCCCTTTAAGGAAAGTTTTTGCATACGCCCCTGCGCTCAACTAAATCCATATAAACATAATTTTTAAACCAAGTAAACTCTAAGGCAAAAAAATTTTAATTTGAAAAATTTTTCCAAATACGAATGAACTTTGAACTCGCCTTATAGAATTAGAAACTTACGGATGCTTTTTTAAAGTATCTTGGTATCCTGTTTGGGAATTGCGTTTAATTCGGCATAAATCATCTATGAACTGATAGTCTTTTCGGCCAGCTGCTACCTTCTTTTCTAACACAATTGTAGATAAGGGCAATCTAAATGGAAATAATAGGAAATTTAAAGATTTTAATTTAACCTCATCAATAATAAAGTTGCGTATTTTTGTCCCTTAAATAGCTTATCAGAATATTAAGTTAAAAGGCTCTTTTTAGACTTCTGGGCCAATAAATACCTGATTATCTCTTTTCCTCTAAATCACATTAAGGCACCACCTTCACAATTATTATAGGAGATACGAGGTTACATTCAAAACTAGGATCTCTGGCATTTTCTTAAATTATTTTAATTTAGGGTCTCCTTCTTCATAGGTCTCCATATACCATAACATTTACATTAACACTGACCAGAGCAGGATTCAAAAAAAGCATATAAGTAATTGCTAACTTTTCGCCTATGAATTGGTATAAAAGGACACCGAAGCCCCATAAATCAAGAGCACGTTTTATATCCACTGAACTTTCTCTTCGATTAATGTTAAATGTTGCTCCGTTTGGACGAGAAATGACTTGTGAATTGGCGAAATCAATCTATATAAACGTATGCAAAACATAAGTATTATAACTTTAATTTAAAACAAACCTTTCTCACACAAGTTAAAAGTGGGAAAAAAAGCACAATTAGGTTTGAGATTTTCCTTATGCTTTGCCCATATCGGGGTACCCACAAGGTCATACTGCTTAAATAAGACACTCAGCAGCTTAAGTGGCACATGGGTAGAAAAAAAATGCCCTTCGCACCGATTCGAACACCCAACCTCCAGCGTGTAAGACAGTAATGTTCTGAGCAATCTGAACCCTCT